>OX442350.1:20276051-20338551 GCA_949357725.1 Hyperoplus immaculatus | reverse complement strand
GGCCTGCTTGTACACAAAGCAGGGAGATGTGCTATTAAAAATCCATTTCATGAACAACATGTTGATGGGCTCCGCCTCTGCTGAGGAGTCCTGCTGATTAACTCCCTGATTAATGTTCTGTCAGCTCTCTGCCTCTGCTGAACAAATTAACAGGATGTGTTATCACAACATCACATAGGATCTCAGAATTCAATACACCTTCATACTCAAACAGGTGAAGTAGGCCTTTAAGCCTGAATGCTTTCGTATTGAAGGGCAATCTTTAACAGCCCCAGTTTTTCTAAGGCTTAATGTTAGTGGCAGAGAAAGTCCTGAAAGACTGCTTAGAAGCAAAAAGGACTCCTTTGTACAAGCAGCTGAATCCAAATACACGGTGCACTTACAGGTATTGATTAGAGGCATTGACTAAAAGGACAGATTAATAAGGATGGAGCCTTCCTTCCTTCCGTATCTGAACGTATCCACTGTCTGGTGCGTGTCTGGGCCTGCGGCTTTTACCAGCCCTACATTTGAGACAGGAAACTGGAATTTCCAATGAAGAAGAGTTTGGCAAAGGAAGCTGTCTCCTTAGGGTTGCATGGATACACGTGTATACAAGGGTAATATGTGAGTTTTTGTGAGCTTGGGCATGTAGGAATGTGTACGTGTGAGTTTGTGTGTGTGTGTAAAAAAAAAGAGCCAAACGGTGCAACGTTTAGGCCATGTAGTCTGTAATTCTGGGATACATTTATGGATTTTTTTCCACAAGAGAATGTTAAAGAAGCAAATGTTTTTCTATGCATTGCAACTTATTGTAGACAGATGTAACAACCTTCTACTCATAAGTCATCATTTGGGAAAATGTGACAACACACCTTGCTATTGCTTTTTCAAAATGGACATTTAAGAAAGACTAACACCATTGATAGGAATGTGTTTCACAGCACAGTCATTATCTGTACCAAATTTTATGACGATCCATCCAACAGTTGTTGAGTTATTTTAGTCCTATAACCAAAGAAGTTGATTGACTGAATCAAGTCACTAGCTAGGCTAAAAAAGGGACCGTACAAGAACAAATATTGGATTGTGATGAGCTTTGGAGGAAAAGAACTACTGTAGAAGAAAGGAGAGAATGCAATATGTTATTTAAGACTTTTGTAACTTTTCCCACTATAAGCGATGTAAGGTGCTCACCAAACTATGATTAATAAAACATACATGCGGTGTTGTAGATTGTTACAAAAGTTGACACTGAGTAAAAATCTAATCAACAGTTTGAGAGTGCACTCTTTCAAGGGATGAGTCCATTGGAATGAATACAACTTTTCATGTCGGTCTAGAGAGAGCCCTAACCTTCAGCTGCCTCGTAAAACACAGAGAAGCACCCCATGAATTTCGGTTTTGGCTCCATGCGAAGGCTGCAGACCTTTTGCCAAGTAGTTACTCTGACAGCTTGGGAAGCATACTCAAATATCACTCATCCGTTCACGTGGATGCTGCTTTGTTCCGCTGGAGTGTAACAACAAATTATGTCCAGTTTCTGACTCTGTTCCTATCTATCAATTTTAATGTCTGCCCATCACATGTCTAATCCGATAGTACAACTGTCATTATGAGGAAAGATGATAGGGCTTTTGGGAAAGGATACAGAAAGTAAAGACTGTAACAAAGACATAGAGGTCAAAACTGTAGTTAGGCCAGTACTTAGTAACACAAAATAGCTCCCCTCTGATGCAATATCTGGAAAATGAGGAGCCTGGAAAAAAAGCAGCAGAGAGAGTACCTGCAATATTGAGGTGAACCTCGGCATGCTGCACATACTTTGCCATGACCTTTGTTGAAAGCTGCAAGGGGTGATACAAGAGTTTTTAGTGTCATTTATTGATTCATTTCTACTTTCTTTAGCCATGGTATTTGTTTTTTGGTGTTCCTATGTTTAGAACAACATTTGAAACACTCAATGACACTTACTGAAAATCGTTTGTCAGCAGCACTTTCTTTGATTTGTGTGTTTGAGTAGCAGAAAGTGCGCCCTGTTGTTTCAGTCCAGATGAGTAACATTCTTAGCCTGGCTCCGCCCGCCTACTTACTTCCGCTCAATTTTCATTTCACTTCAGTAGTCAGTCTGGGGGTGCGGTGTGTTCATGGAATTCTGCTCGTCCAGACTTTTGGCGGTCCAATCAGCGAACAGAGCGAGTGGCTGAGAACGATGACGTCGAAGTCGCGCTCCAGTTTCAGTTGAATGCTGCGTTCCTTTATACTCGGAAATCGGAAATTTCCGACTTGGTAGTTCCGAGTTCCGACCTGTCTGTGTTCCAGTGCATCTGCTCGGGAAAGTATGGACGCCTACAACCTTTCTCATCCAAATAACTAAACGTTAGGCTCTAGCAAGTTACCGTTGCCAGGTATGGTAGATCCATAGACTACAATATGTAGTGAAGTCGGAAATTTCCGAGTTCCCTGTACAACTGAAATGCACTGTCAGAAGCCGGCTCATGACCAAGCCCCAACCTCAGCGATTTTTACTGGCATCCAATAAGGAAGTGACCTACAACTGTAGTAACCAGAAAGTGCCACTGGGGGTGGCGCCAAGACGAGCAGTTTTTCTTTGACTCACTTGTTAGATAGGCTGTTTTCAAAGTCTTATTAAACCTATTTACAGCCTGGGCCACAAAACCATTTTAGTCTGTATGTTTAGGTCATATCTCCGTGACAACACTGAGGGGGGTGATTTTTTTTGGCCCACGCTAGTTTTTATTCTTTTAGAGGTTAAAATGTATTGGCGCGATCTCTTGAGTGACAGCTCTCCGCCCGTTGTCCCTCACTTTGCCTCGGAGGTATACGTCAGCTATCTCCCTCCCCCCGACGTGACGTCGATTCCCCTTTTCGGCAAGAGGAGTGAGGCGGAGTAAAAATCTCACAAGATGGCGACGCGCACAAACCAGGATTATTGGATGCCGGGTGAATAACTGAGGTCAGCCCGGATGCTACATCCATATTATTTACTATCTATGCTCATGACATACGTCTGACCAAACGTGATGCGATTGGTTGGCTAATCTAGAGTGGCACTGGGCAGATCCAATAGTTTTACACATCAACAGACACCCGCCTCCAAGTGAGTGAACGTTTGCCAATTACAGCAGTTCCAGACCTTCTGTACAAATTAAATGAAGTACGATGGTCTGGTAGCACCAGGCTATAATATTCTTACACTGTTATGAAATACTGAAACTCACATTCTTTACTAATGGGACAAGTGTAGTGACATGAGCCCAGTTGCCAGTGAGAGTAACACTGGCACTCTGTTTTCTTGTGAAACTCTGGTTTATAAATAAAGATTGTGCTGTTTTGGTCGCAGTTAGGATTTTTCTCCGGTCTGCACTTGCGGCTGTATAGTCAGGCCTTGAAAATACAACTTTGAGAACATGAAATGATGTTGTGATGAACCCTGAATTAAGTTTTACATGCTGTGCAAATTGATATTTGTGATTAGATGAAGGTGAAATGAGGTCCTCCTGTAAGGTGGAAGTGATCACTGAACTTGAGGGTAAAACAGTAAATCCCTCAGAAATATTGTAATATTCTGTAAATGAATGAAGGTATATTGTGAAAAAAATGGATCTGATCAAAACTGATAATTCATTTAGATATTAACTACACACTGCAGTTTTCCCTTGCAGCGATCAGGAGGCTTGTATTTTGCTCAAAAGTGAAATTTCTCATCAGCTTTCCTGCGTAATTTAAAGTCCAAAGTTTTCTAAAACCAGAGAGATTAATCTGCCTTCAGTTTCATAAAGTGCTCTAAATGACTGACTGACTCTTTGTTGGATTTTAGTATCAGAGCGGTGTTATTATAATGTCCATAAGACTAACTGCAGAGGAGAAAATGATCAGCAACCTGCAGGTGTAACACATTACAGGCATTTTTGTTGCACTAAACATTGTAGAAAGCAGCATCTCACATCGAAATGATCCACTTGTGCCCCCACGCACATACAACACATTACCTCATTGATTTTCAGCAGACTGCAGAGAAAAACAGCATTAAGGTCAATATTATGGCCACACTCCATATTTCCCCATCACTGCTGAAGCGCCACAAATGCACTGATTCACTTTTGTTTGTAGCATTGAGCAGAAATGGACAGAAAACAAATGCTAAGTGAAAGCAGCAGCAGGTATTACCTTGGATCATTCAATCAATCGGCCTTAATGTCTCTTTACTCAACACGCTAATCACGTTGACTGGTCACACTGGAGGCCTCTGCTAAGAAGTTCTGCTCTGTTATTTAACAGGACAGCTCAAAAACCTGTTCATGGTTTTCTGTGACAGCTACTAGAATGGTATACAACTGGCCAAGCAACATTAGATCATTTGTTGGTGATTATGCAGGAATATATTGTTTGTCAAACTTTAAGGATGGGACATTTGTAAGCTAAGAGCCTGTGTGGGTTTTTTCATAACTTTGGTTTTTCTCTTTATCTTTTCGATGGGTTGCTATTACATTCTGTACATTTTGACAAAAACCCATCAGAAACGAATGACATTCCCATTGTGTTATGTGTGTTTGGCGCCAGTTGCCACAAATGTGAGAGCTCACTGAGAAAAACTGTATCTCCTTTTGAGTTGTGTTGGAATGTGGAGCTTCCGGCTGTAAAATTAGAACCATCCCAAAAGCCTGCAGCTTCTGTGGCTGCTGTCAAGTAACAATTAAGCTTCTTTTGATTTGTCAGTCTGTTCTGCTGCTGTTTGTGTCTGTCTGAAAAACTACTACTAAATATCTGCCCACAGTGAAGTACTCAGATCCCCTCAAGTTTAGAAAGGTTATTTAACTATGGACTAGTGTCCAGGTAAACCACGGACACCTGCCAGCAAGCCAGCCAAAACAAGTATTTGTTTGTCATTACCTTTTATTTCCTTTCTGTGCAACATATATTTGTTGAAAGAAAAGGTCGATATAGACGTATAGAGAAATTCTCAAATGAAACTAATAACGAATAAAAGCCATTTTCCCCCGTTCTTTTCTGTCAATTTGTTAATTTATTTTGCAAATTGACAAATTTTTTGTATTTCTTAAGCTCAATGTTGATCATTCAAGAGCACCAATACATAGTTAATAGATGTCTATTTAATTTAGCCATAATCAATATTTTTCTATTAAGGCCAGGACACACCAGTCCGACTACCCGAAAATGGAGACTGCCGATTCAGCTCCCCTTCCCTCACCTGGAGGGATAGGCTTCTCAAATCGCGTTGCTGCGCCACACTGAAATCTGCAACCAATAAGAATATGTGACTATAGAGCCTGCATGCGCAAACCGAAAATCGGACTGGGTGTGCGACCAGACCAAATGCAGTAATAAAAACTATATAAAAACTTATTTCTTTGCACTGATGGTCTCGTTTGCTGTTAAGTTTAATAACCTTCACAGAAATAAAGTTTAGATGAGGCAGGTTCTAGTGACACATTGGGTATTTTGATGTGTGATGTTTTTGGAACTGCGCGTATTCGCTTTCTTGACAAGAACTGCATGAAAAGATCCATACCACTCTTGTGTTTGCACTGTAATTACTGATCTCAAGCTGGGCTGCACTTACTTTATAGTAATATAAAGACTTGAATCAGAGGAAAATAGCTAGCCTGTCCTTTTTTTCATGTAGAGATTTATCAAACAAGACATGACCTGTTTGTTAGTGACGTGCTGGTTGTGTTATTTATTTTTATTAACTTTAGCCAGAGCCAGGAAAATATTTCCCAGTTTCTAATCTTAATTGATAGCCTAACTATTACTAGAAGCTTGGCTTAATAATAACAGCAATAAAGATGTAGGCCCATAATTTTTCTCTCGATTATTCCTTTACGCATACAAAACCATGTTGTGATGTAGACTTCCTGCCTCTGTGTAAGCTGATACTTCCTCTGATTGGTCTGTTGTCGGCCAGGGTTGGAGCCACTAACGCCCACTCTTTCTCCCATGGCCCAGTGAGCAACAGTGCATTTTCCAGTGAAACAGTTTGCTTGTTGTTGATAGGTGATTTCCATCACCACGTTTCATCTAGACACCATGATGTCACTGTTAGTCCACCTGTGAAGGCTGTGAAGAAAGCACTGCTAGGAGCTGTTGTTTGTAATCCAGATCCGATATTTAAATTAGATTTCACCAACATTTCCTTTATACTGTAGTTTTCATATGCCTGCAGTTTTTTTACAGCCGCTTTGGCAAATGAGGATATTCCAATGACATTTTGAACATGTTTATGTATCGCATTCCTTTTATTTATTTACCATGTTTTGAATCATCAACTAAAGCAATTATTTACATGGATACCAGGATTTGTGGTTTGTGTGAATTTGTGCTCGTAGCTCTACCGTCTGTCTTTGTCCTGCGGTGTGAGAGCAATCACACACACACACACACACACACACACAAACACACACACACACACACACAACACACACAGTAGTTGATGCTCTGGTGCTGACTGAAGCAATAAAGAGATAGATGGAGGACTGGGGGAGGAAGTGAGATGCTAAGCAGTATTCTTAGATCATATTTCTGCCTGAGGAAAAGACACAGAGAAGAGAGAAACTCTTTTATAAGGTTAGGCTAAACTTTATTGTCCCCGTGGGAAACTGTGGCTTGGATCAGAAAAAGTTTATAATAAAGTTAAAATCTTTTTCTCCAGACCTAAAATGTGTCACCTTTTAAGAACTGTTACCTGCTTACCAGTTCATTTTCAGATGTTTCAGGTGACACATTTTGAAACTGTGCTGCCAATCAACAGACGTAACGTATCTATGGTGTCACACTACTCTTACCATCTTGAGAAGTTGACCTCAGAACAAACATTTTCAATTTATATTCTTGCGTGAGAAAAGTAAAAAGTATTATATTTGCTTTTTATTTCAATATCAATTTATATGTCTTAATCACTTCCTGATACTTCAGCAGCATATTATTTTACTTGGAGCATATTTCTATTACTGCTACAGTCCCTGTTTCATGCTTTTTTATATTTAGTTTTTATATGCTGCATGTTGTGATCAGAACCTGACAACATGGCATACCTGTCATATTCTGCTCTTCTATTATTGCTCTGCATGTTTCTAAATGATTTCAGTACATTTTGTAATTGTACTGTTATCACTTTAAAACATCTGCCCAATGCCTACAGATGTTGAAATTTTGGCTAACTTGCGATTTCCTTCTTCTCCACTATTTTCTGACCTTGAAAACAATCTGCAGATGACTCGATAAAGGAAATAATGTGCTGTGGAGGACTCTGAGTGAACCCTTTCTTTGACTAAGGACTGTTTAGTCATTTGCGTTTCCAAAGTGCGAATAGGATGTGGGTAGGCATGCACAATAAAACTGCAATATGTGCATGCTCTTTTTTGTGGCGTTTTTTTAACTTTAAAGGTCAATTTTCTTTTTATTATTTGCTTGTGCAATGATTCCTGGTGGAAAATCCAGGCTGTGTTTACTCACTGCAAACCCCAGCATTCCCCTCTACTGTTTATTTTTATATATTTAATGCCAGTAGACCACAATCACTTCCCAAAGCCTTTTGAACTGATTTTTATAGACTTTTGAGCCTCTACATCATTCATTTAATTTGATAGATGTGTTGTTTTCTCCAGATGTGCGGAGCAGGTTACAGGAAGGTAACCGTCTCCAGCTGTTTTCGATTAATACCGTATGGTTCTTCCCTCTCATCTGATCTTTCACTCCTCCCAACTTGATTCCCAATTTCCAGCTTCACCTCACTGTCTCTGACATAATACCTCTTCATCACTCCGTCTCTTGTATCTGCCCCTGGGGCCAAACAGAGGAGTCTCATCGAGAGGGAAATGGGAGAGGGGGAATACGTTTATTTAGAGAGTCTATGCACAGCAGTGGAAGCATCCTCTGCAATCAAGTGAAAACAGACAACGATAGATTAAGAGTATCTCCGGTCGGAAAAGTAGATTGACTGTAAATTGCATTTCACATTCACAGTCACAACAACAACACATGAGTTGGTGAAAGGACAGCCGGTTATATTTAAATCATGCAAGGTCGAGGATGGTCCACTTTCAGGTTTGATTTCCAAGAAGATGAAGTGAGCTAAAAATAGATTATATTCAAGTGTTATAAATTAAAGGGGTGCTGCACTTCACAAAAAGGGGGACTGTTGAGAAGCAGATTAAAGTTACAGTCATTCCTTTTTTGGTCAAATGTTTTTGATGTGTTAAATGTAGTGCTGTCAGCAAGTAACAAGTAATATGTGATTAACGCTGATAGGAGCATAAAATACCCTGAACAGTACCTTTCCGACACAAAGCGGAGCACAAAAAGATGATCAACGAAGACTTCAATCTTATCTATTTACTCATATATTTCACATCACTTATTTGTAACACTATCAAACAAGGCACCATTTATGAAGAATCTCTAAGTTGTGGCTTGTATGTAATTATTGGTTTACAAATGCTTTAAATATCAGTCATAAGACAGTAGGATACTTATGCAGCTGATTATAAATAAAATCCAATTAATTAATAAAGTGTTCTTTAAATAACCCAATGGTAGTAGCAAAACCCAAGTGAAATATTCGGTTACAACTTGAAGTCATTCATTAAAAATGTCGAGAAGTTCGAGGCTATATTGGCATTTATAAGAAAACTGTCTGCTAGGTGTCTTGTTATCCCCCAAACAGCAAAACCCTTTATAAATGTGTATTATTAGAGAGTGTTTACTGCAGTAAAATCAAATCTGGACATGTTTTTACCTCTTATCTTCTCATCTTATTGGTTACTCTCTCACTGTTTATGTGTTTTTAAGTTGATGTATGGGTGAGAGAGTGTGTGCCCGGATAACACGAGGGCCACATTTTTCTTGCTCATCCAGTGAAACACACACACACACACACACACACACACACACGCACACACACACTTTCCTTGTGTCTGAGCCTTCTTTGATCAGGACATGTTTCTGCGCGTAAATGTGTTCCACTTTTATTGGATTGCAGTCAGAAAGAGAGTTCATAATTCAAATATTGGACGGATTACAATTTTAATGATGTCACTGGATGAGAACTTTCCACAGTGATTACAGAATCATCCTGAGGGGAACACGAACGTTCGGGCCACATTTCATCGTAGCTGTCAAAACATTTCACTCAGAACCTTACCTCTATATGAAAAGCCGGGGAATCGACAAAGTCAGTAGGACTCTTTCAGTTTAGGTCAGAGGAGGATCCAAGAGCACTGACTAGGAGGAAAATGAAGGTTAACTGGTTTACTGCAAAGTAAAGCAGACAGGGGTGGCTTTGAGGAGATTTGATGGAAACAAACAAGCGTTAAGTCAAAAAGCAGAAGAACATGGGACAAAATTTGCAGAGATTTCAGAAAAACTTGTAGCATGCGCTACCATGGCAAATACCTTATAATGATGGTAATTGATGTAATTATTGGTTGACTGTTTTATGATGGATGGATGGCTGGGAAGGCTACAAATGAATTGCCCCTTTAGGGAGGAATAAAGTTGTCCGAATCTGAATCTATACAACAATCTGGCAATAAGTAAGGAAGCCAGGTTAAAGCCAGGTTAGATAAGGAGTGACTTTTATGAGCTGATTGAAGAGAAGTGTTCAAATATATCCTCTGCATCCTTCTGAGACTGTGAGTGTCTGCACCAAATCTGATCTGAATTCATCCAGTAGATGTTGAGATGTTTGAGTTTGGACCAACAGAGGCAACAGACCGACCGCCACCTGAACAGCCACATCGCCAGTGTGGCTCAACATTCAACATTGTAATAATAAAATACTTGTTTTAGCTGAAAAACACTTCCTTCATGGTTGTAGTGATTAACAGGATGTAGCTTAGTAGCTGCTTGCTACAATATTCATATTTCAACAGCCGTGTGTGGTGTGGCGGATCATCCTGGGGTAAAGTAAACACTTTGATTCTGGCATATGTGTCTGTTCCAGACCTCAGACAACAGCTGACCAAACAACGACACGAGCCGAAGGATGTTTTTATCCACAACCTCCAGCAATCTGAAGATAATCTTCCACTTTTAAAAACATTTCCCTCTTCCTGGTGTAAACAGCTGACAGAGCATCATCGTTGCCATCTAGATAAACAGAAGTGTGGAGATGAAACCCTTTAAGAATAAGAATGCATAGTGATGTGATATAAATTATGCCAATGCTATAGGATTTGTGTTGTGTATTGGCAAAATTCCTTCTAATAATCGGTTTATAATAATAAAAGTAACAAGTTATCAGTTTTTAAGTGTCTAAAATGTGATTGTCTTCTTTCAGTTCAGTCAATATCGACATCATCTATCTATAATGAACCATGTGTTATCATCAGTAAAGTAGTTCAGCTTTGATCTGCAGTGGCTTTAGAGGCTCTGACCACTAGCAGACAGAAAAATGTGATCCCAGTGGTATACCTAATCTCACAGCAGCAGCTCTGTTCCTCTATCAGCGCAGGAATGTGCAGGCATGTCTCGATGTGAAACGACACAAAGAAACGCAGGGCCTCTGAACCTCCAGATTATCATCCGCTGTCAATCACGCCATCTCCTGCGAATCTGAAAGGAAAATCACTTCATGTCCCCAAGATGTTGAGGCAGCGATGACACACTGATGCATTGGCACCAGCGAGTCTCTCAACAGCTTTGAATCAAATGAAAAGAGAAAAAAGAGATAACACTCAATATCATTATTTGGATCTCTGTACTGTATATGGATCAGTCTTTGCAGAGGTTGATTTAACCCCAGGTGTCTCCAGAATGCCCAACATCCAAGACAACAATAAAAGCAACAACTATAAAATGTCACAATGGAGAAACACAAGACAATATATGCACATACGTATATAGCATGTATAAATCTCTCTGAAACATTGTGCAGTTTGCAGGAGCTGAGATGACATGAGCCACACAACCTCCTCCCTTGAAACTGTACAATCACGCACACACACACGCACACACGCACACACGCACACACACACACACACACACACACACACACACACACACACACACACACACACACACACACAGGACGTCTGTCATGCTTAGAAGCAAGTTTAGAATGAGATGATTTTAATAAGTCACATAAAAAGAGTCCCAGGCCACCTGTTTTATTTTTTCTAAAATTGTAATCTATACTGTATTTCAGAGCAAAACCATCCACTGCCTTATTAAAACACAGTGATCTGACCAGATATCATCTACTAACAGCTAATTATCCCTCTGAGATAGCCACAAGTCTTCCTTATTGGGATATGCAATCTATAAAGGGAGGGTAACAAGGACAACATTTATGCACCGCTTCACCGCTTTTACTGCTAGAGCAATCAGATAAACTCATGATGACATTTAAATGCGCTAAATCACCATCGCTATCTGACACATTTATTCAGTGATAGCTTGTGATCGAAATTGTCCACTTGTTTATAGGGGACTAAAGCAAGTATCAGATGGGCAATCAAAAAAACATTTGACGCACTTATCATGTCCTGCAATCTACCTGTCCAGTGCACAATTGTGGGTGACTATCCATTGTGTGATATAATTATGGTACCTGATCACACCAATAACACCCCATGACTGCAGTCATCAATATTAGGATTCATTACTGTAAGTTGATCTAACCATATCAGTTTTATCTTAATGGATACCATGAGTCTTTGCCTTTGAGAGGAAATACAGTTTGCCTTTTAGACATTGTCCCCTCTTTCTTTACATACTCCGGAGCAAAGCCTGTCAAAGTAACTTTTTGTTTGCATTACAATAACATTGTAAGCTTTCACATGTTCGACCTTGTTCAAAAATACTTCACAAATCAAATCAACAGATTACTAAAGGAAAAATGGTGAT
Organism: Hyperoplus immaculatus; assembly: GCA_949357725.1. NCBI lineage: Eukaryota > Metazoa > Chordata > Actinopteri > Uranoscopiformes > Ammodytidae > Hyperoplus > Hyperoplus immaculatus. Next base: position 20,326,683 of record OX442350.1, on the reverse strand, counting down.
AAGGAGATGATGGTTCACAGCAGAATTCAGAAATCTGTCTATTTTTCACACAGATCTACTTTCGCACTTACTGTATGTGTGTGAGTGACCCCATGAGGGGCAGTGAAATCCCCTCCTGACCGCTGCAGTTCTCTGGCAGAGAATTAATGTTCATGAAAAGCCTGCATTGATCCCTCTTTCATACTGCCGCCACAGGAGGTGTGGAATAAGCTGAATGAGACAGGAGCAGAACGATAGGAAATTGATTTTAATTTGCGGGAAATAGGAAGACGACAAGGGCGGACAGCAGCACAGTAGCTGTGTGGCAGACATGTTATACAATAACCTGCAGATGATCAGACGGGACTTAAGGTCCACATATGCTCAAAAATGAGTAGATCAAACAATGTGTTGACCGACCCTATCAGAAGGCAGAACTGTTTCTGTTCTATGGCGGCACTTGAAAAGCCTGCCACAAGAGAAGGGCAGCAGGGAGCGATAATTAAAATTTTCGGATCATGGCGCATATTTTAAGCGTCTCCTTGAAGGCATTCATAGCGTTACACTCAGTGTTCTCTGCGAAAAGATACAGTACTGCTTGAATATCAGACATTTGGCTTTAGAAAATTACACAAATTGTTTGACATCGGAAACAAAGTTCAGAGGTTTTTTGACTCCGAGATGAGCATTTTGGTTGGAGCATACCAACGTCTTTGAGCTCAGCGCTAACATTGGCATGCTAACATGCTCCCGAAGACATTGCTAATCAGAGCGGCCAAGTCTCACGCTTTGGCCGTGAGACACACGCATATCAACCAGTTCACACGCTCACACGCCAGACCTCCAATTTCTCACGCAGAGAAATGAATCCCCGTAATATATATATATTTTTTTTGTACTTTTACTTTGAAAGTCTTATTTTGAAAAGCTAAACGGACTGAGTTCCGTGACATCCTCTTTCTGCCATGCTTTGTGCACGCGCGGTTTCTTTATAGAGCTGTTAAGCGGAAGTTGCTTACTTCCGGGGCATGGGACCTATCGGCTCGAAAAATTACAACGGTAGTCAATGGAAAGAAATTTATTATTTTCTGGTCCCAGTCATGACATGTCTTCGATTACACATATGTTTTGTATGGATTTAGATGGTATTTTTTCGTGCAAAGAATGGAACAATTTAGCGAGTAGAAGCTGGATACGGTCAGGTTTTGTGCAGAGCGCTTTTGTGGACTACAGCTCTTCGCTGCTCTTGACACTTATGATATACGTCACCACCACTGGCACCTGCTTAGCTCAGAAACATGGCTGTGTCTTTAATGCACTTTACCGCCTTCTTTCAATGACAAGACAAAAGTCTTCAGCGTGGCGAAAATCACTACACAAGTGGACATGTGGAGTTTCAATTTCTCGAGTGGGGAGATTGTTGGCGTTGTCCACGCCACCCATTAGCATTAGCATTAGCACTGTCAGTCGAGAAGTGGAGGGAATGTGTTGAGGTGACGTCACAGAGGCGACAAGACTTGTAGTTGTTCTCGTAACATTTTTTCAAAAGCCGTTAGACGAATAATCATACAACATAACGTCAAACTCTTCACATGAAAAATTATCATTTAGACCCATACAAAACATATATGTAATCCAAGGCATTTAATGACTGGGACCAGAAAATAGTAGATTACTTTCCATAGACTCCCATTCATTTTTTTTCAGCCGATAGGTCCCATGCCCCGTAATTCCGCCACTTCCGCTTAACAGCTCTATAGGTCCATGGCATGGACCTATAAAGAAATATCCATGGCCGTGTGCAGCCCGTAGCCGCAGCAGCCACTTCGCAAACCACCACGGCCACGCCCCCCTGCGTTACACGACAAAACTAATAAAAGACCGCCGCCTCCCAGTCCCGCCCTTTGTTCAAATTATATGGAAAATTAATGACAACAAGGACGCCGGTATTAAGGGGCACTTTACACTGTGAAAACGTGACAGTTTTCCAGTTTTTGGTTTAAAAAAAAACCCGTTCAGACAAAATTTATCTGACATCTTCACCCGTGCACATGTTTTCAGAGGAAACGGGCCGAAATCGCTGTAGTAGCAGTGTAGCAGCCATGCCAAGCCAATAGTCAGCGGTGACACAGCCTAGTAGATAGCTCTTCCGGTACAATTTGATGCATAAAACCTTACTGTAACCGAAAATTAATGCCACTAACGTTCATAAAGCGGTTGGTGTAAGGTTGGGGTTACAAATATTGTAAAAGACAAGCTTTCTGTCCTCTTATTTCACCGCATTGAACTCGTAAAAACAGAAGACTTGCTGATAGAGCTGTTAAGCGGAAGTGCTTTACTTCCGGGATATGGGACCTCTCGGCTCGAAAAATTACAATGGTAGTCAATGGAAAGAAATGTATTATTTTCTGGTCCCAGTCATGAAATGCCTTCGATTACACATATGTTTTGTACGGATTTAAATGGTATTTTTTCGTGCAAAGAATGGAACAATTTAGCGAGTAGAAGCTGGATACGGTCAGGTTTTGTGCAGAGCGCTTTTGTGGACTACAGCTCTTCGCTGCTCTTGACACTTGTGATATACGTTACCACCACTCACACCCGCTTAGTTCAGAAACATGGCTGTGTCTTTAATGCACTTTACCGCCTTCTTTCAATGACAAGACAAAAGTCTTCAGCGTGGCGAAAACCACAACACAAGTGGACATGTGGAGAGTTTCAATTTCTCGAGTGGGGAGATTGTTGGCGTTGTCCACGCCAGCCATTAGCATTAGCACTGTCCGTTGAGAAGTGGAGGGAATGTGTTGAGGTGACGTCACAGAGGCGACAAAACTTGTAGTTGTTCTCGTAACATTTTTTCAAAAGCCGTTAGACGAATAATCATACAACATACCGTCAAACTCTTCACATTAAAAATTATCATTTAGACCCATACAAAACATATATGTAATCCAAGGCATTTAATGACTGGGACCAGAAAATAGTAGATTACTTTCCATAGACTCCCATTCATTTTTTTTCAGCCGAGAGGTCCCATGCCCCGTAATTCCGCCACTTCCGCTTAACAGCTCTATAGTGAAGGGGCTTCGTGAGCGGATACCTTCCTGTTAGGCGTACTTCAAAATAAAAGTCAACTCACGTGTGTCCAGTGAAATGCTATTAATGTTTAGCCAGTGAAATGCTTTTACTGTGAAGCCGTAGCCTTAATGCTCCTTTTGTTGAACAGTAACTTAACCGCTGCGCGCTGAACTATGGATAGTGTTTTTTAATGTAGAGAGAGCCGTGTCCCTGCCCTGGCATAGAAGCTACACACGTTTATTTGGCTAGAAAAACCGGCAGAGCACAAATCTTTCCCCAGACAAAGTGGCCGGCGGTCTCAATAACTTACTAATCGCTTAGACTAAATTGGCGAGTGTTAGGCTATATTTTAGCCCTGCACGTCACTCTCCGCTGATCACAGTGATGGTGCTGTGGAGACACCGTTCATGTTGTCTTCTAACTTTATAACTCGCTTGTGTTGTGGATATTTTGACAGCAAGTTATAGACTACGCATGTGTGAGGGTGGAGCCGTGACGTCAGCGTTATCAGGGGAAATGGTTTCGGTGTTTACAGGAAACCAAAACCGTTAAGTTTTCCAAAAAATCCTCCCTGGGAGGTGATCTCAAAAACCTGCGGTTTCATCAGGCCCCCAGGATGCTGCCTTCTCCGAGCAGCCAGCATGGACTAGTGGCCAACCCATTGGTACTGCATGCTGTGAATGGGAGCTTATTTTCATGGTAGCCCTAAGGCAGATTTCCCCGTCCACATCAATACAAGCGGCGAACAAGATTGTGTCGCCGCAAAATTTTTCTGGATATCAATCATGGCTCAAACTTATCTTGAGACCATATACTATTAAAACTGAAGTTTTTTTTTCATTTCAAAACGCCACATAAAGCGTTTTATTAGCCCAACGGCTTTTAACGGCTTTCAGTTTGTTTTCGAGGGAGGAGGAGGGAGCGGCACGTCATACACTTGGGCGTGCCAGGGCTTACATGAAAGCAATATGGCAGCTTCCTTGTTGCTTCTCTGCGCCTGAGCAGCTTTCATAGGAATGAATGGGCGCCATTTTTCAATACGGTGTCCATTTCTTTATATGTCCATGGGTTTCATGCCTGCGTTTGCTGTTTTCCTGTAAATGATATAGTGCAAACGCGGGAATTTTTCCGCGTTTGCACCGTTTCGTGTTGTCGTGTAAAGTGCCCCTAAATGAACAAAGAGGTAAGAACACCTTAATTCAAATCAGTCACTTCACTTGATATATTCAAGCTTGTTTTGCATTATGTTATTGGGCTGGTTGACACACCAACACATTTTTGTTCTAAAATGTTGTCAACATTAATTGAATGAATGTATTGAGTCACTAAACTTAGAGGTTACTGTGGGAAAAATATGTTCTGAGAAGACATCAAGTGTCATATATTTAATATAATAATGGTGAATTGAAATTGGATAATTGGATAACCCATACAATGTTGAATACATATAGAATAATTACCTTTATTACAGTTTAACCAAATGTTATAACAATAGGCTACAGGAGATATTTGAAAGCACTACACATGCATTGTAGGCTATTCAATATAAATTGTGTCAGCGAAACCGTGAATGTTCTCTTTTACTTTACATAAAAATGAATGCAGAAAAGGCACACATTGCTTCATAAAAATTCACCAGAATGCAGGAAATTAAGTGTTTAATGCTCAAAATTTTCTGGGGGGGAACCCCAGACCCCCACTTACAATATGTCCACACCCAATGTTTAATTAAAACCTGTCCTACGACTTTGCAATTCATGAATTTGTTTATTTTAATAAGATTTTTGATGTTTTATCACATTTTCCAATTGTCTTTTATTTCTGATTTATTATGAACAATATGTAAACTTGCAGGACACTAGCAAAAATTATTGGGTGGGAAAGAGGACACGGTTTTGGGTCCCTCGGCCAAAAAATCTCACTCCAAACTTTTGGTGAAACTTGGCAGCCCTGTTGCTAATGTATATCATATCATTACCATTTCCACTATCTTAGTGTAACATTCATTTGCTAATTAGCACAATAAATGGAACTAAAGCTGATAGAAATGTTGTTAGTTTTGTAGAGAAATGTAAGCCTACGAATAGACCTGTTGACCTGCTGAAGGCAAATTTCATGGCAATCCATCCAATAGAGCCACACCATGGACGTATAAAAAAAAGAAAAGAAATGGACACTGGATTGAAAATGGCGCCCATTCATTCCAATGAAAGCTGCTCATTGGCACAGCACAACATACAGGATCAGAATTTCTTCCGCATCATGGGTGCCTAACAAAGCCCTAGCGCATGACGTTATGGATGTAGAAATATTCTCGTTCTCTAGCATTGTAAGCTAGAAGTCGTAGGCCCCACCCCTCCTCGGGCTAACTTCTAAAACTGAAAATAAAACGGCTATTAAACGCTTGCAGTGGCGCTTTGAAAAGAGAAAACTTCCATTTTATTAGTGGATGGTCTAAAGCAGTGGTTCTCAAAGTGCGGCCCGCGGGCCAATGGCGGCCCACGGAAACACATCTGGCGGCCCGCATTGAATTATGAATTATTAAAAAAAAAAAAAAATCTATAATTTATTTTTTTATTTTTTTTATTGAAACGCATGGAGGGGATGCGTCCCCCGTAACAGTAAAAACAGTACAGAGGTCGAAACACTTGAATATCCCTCCTAATTGTTTATATTCATTCCCCAATTGTTAATAATACCACCCCTACAGTGGACCATACCATCTTAAACTTGCCGACGTCCGGCTCTGCCTCTCGGGCTGGTCAGCCTCCTGCAGTGCAGCAGGCAGTGTAGTGGTCCCAATGTAAGTTGTTAGATAGTGAGCTTGTTAAGCCCAATACGATGCACTTTCTCACCTTCGAGGTGAATTAGATTAGGTCAAGTGTCTAAGGATGGATGCTAACATTATCTGGTTTCTAACTCTTTTGCCTAAAGTTTAGCTAACAAGCTAACGTTAGCTAGCTGCTGATAGCCATGGAACTATCTGCCTAGTTGTCTGCTGATAGCCCACTCTGTTTATTTCCAATCTATAGTGTCATAATAGTTAACACTGCTGCTGCATCATGAGTAGTGAGTCCTATAAAAAAAACACTCCAAAAGGTGATACGTTTTCAATGTGCAGAAAGTTTTGAACAATAAAGTAGAATAAATATTTTAATACAATACAGAATGCCTCAGTGCCTTACTGATTTATATTCCATTAGATTTCCGTCAATGGGAGCTAGTTGTCTTTTCCTTAACATGTCCTCCATAAATAAATACAGAAGACACAAATTACTGCATAAAAATTAACCAGAATGCACAAAATGAAGTGTTCGAACCTCAAATTTTTCTGGGGGACAACCCCCAGACCCCGCTTTTAATGTCCCCCCCCAATGTTGAAATGAAACCTAGTCCTTCATTTATTAATTAAAATGTGTTAATTACACATTATTGGATGCAGACCAATACATGTAAACTGTAAAGACGCAAAGACGCTGGCCATTGAAATGATTTCAGTTTTTTCAATTTGTTTCCTTCGGCGGCCCTCGGTCCAATGTTGGGTCCCTAAATTCGCCCTCAGCTATCAAAAGTTTGAGAACCCCTGGTCTAAAGATAAGTATAAGCCTTTGATTGATATCCAGAACATTTTCGTGGGGACACATTCCTGTTTGACGCTTGTATTGACGCTTGTATTGGAGTGAACGGGGATATCTGCTTCCAGGCTCGAATGGAATTTACCACCCGTCCACAGCCAGCCAAAACAATTTCAATACCAGGCTTGGCCACTGAGTACTGCTGGATTGAGGAAGAAGGCACTGCTTCTGGGTGCCAGAGCCACACAGATGTTTAAAAAAGGAAGTTAAGAAATAAATCTGTTCATGGGACAAGAATAAAGTATAACAATAATATTGTTCTTTAAAGGTGCTGTGAGCGAAATGGTACTTTTAGCTAACTTCCTGTAAGTGACTGCAGTTAGCGGTCCCCTATCTTGTCCCTACGTCACCACATTAATGCACTGCGGTCTTCAAGCAGCGAGTAATTTAGCATCACCTCTGAACCGTAAGTAGGCCTACGACAAAACATGATAAAAACCATTCAATGATTGTTATGCCAATTTGTACACCATTGTAAGGGTTAAGGGTTTTGGGATACAAGAAAAGTTTCTCGCAGCTTACTGCAGAGTGGAGTGACTGACAGACCTTTGTTATGAACCGTGCATCATCTCAGATCCGTAAGTGCGATAAAACATGATAAAAACCATCAAAACAGACATTGGGAAGGATTTTTACCTTCTCCGCCATTGTAGGCGCATATACATTCACCCCACTGTCGTTCTCTGCACGTGCAGAGAGACATACCCGTTTGTAGCGTTCTCTCTTCTGATTGGATATCAGGTTGTGGGATCCCAGAAAAGTTTATTTGCCGATTACATGCAGAGCGGAGTGACTGAGGGACCTGTGTTATGAATCGCACACACTATTGATCACTATATGAATAAAGAGTGATTTAACACGTATATCAACATAAATATATCGCTCACTTCACCTTTAAGGTAGGAAACAGACAGTGGAGGACAGATAGTTATGAAAAGAGAGTACCAGGGGGGGGGGTAAATACTATGAGAGCTGTTTTTGATTTTCTGTTGCAGGAAAGTGAAAGCAAAGAGGCTGAGTGTGTGTGTGTGAGAGAGAGAGAGAGAGAGAGAAAGAGAGAGAGAGAGGGGGAGGGGGGAGTACAAAAGAGGAAAATAGAGTGAGAGAGTCTGATGTAAGCTGCTCATATAGCCTATGACTGATTCATTTTCACAAGAGTGCTTCAGAAAGCAACAAAGGCCGAGACAAAGAAAAAAGGGTAGAGGCAAAAATGCACTATGATGGCGGAAAATCACATTTGTGTTTATGTAATCCTGTGACACCAGGATATAAAATGTCAAAGATTCACGTGAATAATTTTTTTTTTTTTTTTTTGCAGCAAGTTTTGAATTTCACACAGACTATAAAAGATAACCTACCGACGCTGTGAATACGCTCTCACGATTGACTGTGATTGGGACAAGGAATTCAATGATTCTAAGCGTCATTGGATGATTAGCTGTGATTACCTTTGTAACATAAAGGTGTAATATGGCTCCATCATAAGTCAAGTCAATTTAGTCAATTTCTGCAATATGTGTTAGACATAAAGAGGAATCGAAATTAGGTTTCTCCGCGACCCACGTTGTAAGAGGTGGAAAGAGTACAAAAATATTCTACTCAAGTAAAAGTATGATTACTTGGATGAAATTTTACTTAAGTAAAAGTAAAAGTACTGGTCTAAAAATCTACTGAAGTAAAAGTGAAAAAGTAGATGATTTAAAATGTACTTAAAGTACAAGTTACTAGTTACTTTTTAACAGCGGGAGTGGGCAGGGGTCTCTTCTGTGTAGGGCATTCTGTAGGCTATACAAGGGGATATAAATCTCAAACTATTTTTTTTTAATTAATGCAACAGTTTTACAAATTAAAGTGCACAAATTAAACAAATCACGTCACCACACATGTATGGATGTATACTGTGTCATTATACTTTAGATATGGAGCAAATTGTCTGTTAAAAAACAGCTCTTTTAAATCGGGTCTCAAAACGCTCTTGTTTCCCTTTTAACCTGTAATTTTTTTTTTTTTTATTTATTTTTTTTTGGTAAAATGTTTTAATTCTTTTATTTAAATGTTGTATTTTTATCCATGTTTTAAATTTGTTCATTTTTTTTTTTTTTTTTTTTTTTTTTTTTTGTATTTGTATTCTTTATTTGATTTTAACCCTGTGAAGCACCTTGAGTGGCCCTGTGCCTGAAATGTGCTCTATAAATAAAATTGCCTTGCCTTGCCTTGCCTTGTTAATGGGGGAATGGGAATGTAACCGGTCTACAGACCTAAACAGACTGCAGCTGCAGTTCTAATAATGTAATTGTGTACAATTGATCTAAACCATGGAAATTGCAAGGTTAGGCTGCTCGATTTTGACAAAAATCATAATCATGATTATTTTGATTGACATTGTGTAATCACAATTATTAGACAATTATTCATTGATTTAAGAACTGCAACATGCACTTATTTAACATTTGAAACCATGACTTTTGACTTTAAACATATCCTAATTGAACTGAAAACAAGGAAAATGCAAATAGGTGATAATATAATAAGTAAAACATATTTTTTATAATTAAATAAAATAAGTGTCAAAATCAAAATAAACCGTTGCAAATGTTGTTAATAGGGCACTTCTTTTGCTAGCAAGAATGTGAGGGCATATTTTAATGTATATCTCATGGAGCTGGCTGGATAAGCAAGTTGCATTGTGTAGGCTACAGTGTTCTTAATTGATGGCAAGAGTCAAGGAGCTTTAAACTTCCTGTGTTTTTTATTCCATTATTGCTTGGTCATAGACCACTTGGATTTGACTTAAAGTGAGTAAACTAATTGGTTGTGATGTTTTGAGGTGCGGCTGGGTCGCATATGACTTTTTTTCTCTCTCTCTCATGGTCGCGCATGTCATCTGACTCGCGTGTCCGCGCATAACATATCTTGCACATTGTTTTAGTCTATTACTTTTACCTTTCTTCTCGAGCAAAGGCTGACTTTCTGCCGTCTTCTGGAAGTTTTTCAAAGCTCCCGGCAACACGCACCGTCTCCATCCTACTCTGCACTGTTAAACTGAAAGCTAGGTGAGGGAGGGGCCGATCGCACGGCTGGATGAAAGGTTTGCTGCATTTAAAAGCCTTCACGTCTTCACGTGCGGTACAATGACAGTTTAACTAGGATTATTTTGTTTTAATGATAGAGGGAAGCAATGTTTGTGTTGTTATCATTTAGTCGCAATGATTATGTCGATCATTCTCTGTGTTAGTTTCCGGTATTGTGCCGTAAAAATAAAAGCCCCCCACGATATTTCTTTTCTTTTCTCTCCTTTCCCTATCTATTTTTTTTACTCAGTAACGCAGGTGATATAAAATGTAGCGAAGTACAATACTTCAAAATAAACATACTCAAAGTAAAAGTAAAAGTATAGGTTTTAAAAATCACTTAAAAAATTACAAGTACACGAAAAAACTACTCAATTACAGGAACGCGAGTAAATGTAATTCGCTACTTTACACCCCTGTGTAATAAGTACAAAAGGATAAAATAAGATAAGATGAAATAAGTAATATATACAATAGATAGATTCTAAATAGTGCAAAATGTAAGGTATGGCAAATCCAAATGGTATAAAAAATAAAAATACATTTAAATGTGCAATATGAGGAACATTATTAACAATATGTGCAGTATGCAGTTAACTGAAGAAAAAGAAGAAATTGAAAGTGAGTTGAGAGTGAGAGTGAGAGTTGAGCTTCCTGACAGCCTGGTGGTAAAAGCTGTTTGCCAGTCTGGTGGAGCCAAAACATATTTGTAACATACTTAAAGAAAATACTTGCCATCAGCCAAAAAGGTAGCACAATTTGATGGATGCACACGCAGGATTATTATTTTCAGAATGCGCATGCGCAGAACCACTAGGAAGCAAAATTTGATGGGTAGCAGAAATTGGCAAGACACCGGACCAGAGTCTACCTTCTCCCAGATGGCAGGAGGCTGAAGAGGCTGTGAGGGGTGGCTGGGGTTCCGTAGATGTCCAGGAGGGAGGGGAAGGGGACACTGATGATCAGTCCAGCAGCCTTCACTGTGCGCTCCCATACCACACACTGATGCAGCTGGTCAGGATGCTCTGGATATTGCCCATGTAGAAGGAGAACATAATGGGTGTACATTTTTTTACATAAAAAGCGAAAACAAACAATAGCAGTGTAGCAGGTATAGTAAAATGTTTAAGATCATCACATTTAAGTCTTTGTGCTAAGCTAAGCTAACCAGTGCTCAGCATTAGCTTCATATTTAACACAGTGATGTAAGAGTGGAGTCAATCTTAAAGCTGGGGTGGAGAATTTGGGGAGAAAATAGCAGTTGGGATAGAGATTTGAATCCAAATACCTCAACCACTCCACTTGTTCTCTTTGGTCCCTCCCCTATGGTCCCTCCCTGACACGCTCTAGTCTACACCAACAACGTCTGTGCCAAAGTGAAAGGACAGTCCCAACAGCCAATAAACAGAGAATTGTATTTTTTTTAATTTTTTTAATTTATTTAGAATCGGAGCCTCGCTCTGACTGGTCAAAGTGTACTGCTCATGTTAATTTTGACCAATCAGAAATCACATACCTCAGCTTTAACGTCCAACTCTCAGGAAAAACGAAAATAGGCATGTTTAAACTCCATGTACCAACATTGAACTATTTATCAAATTTCTTATTATTTTCTTCCAATTTTGTACTGCCTGGATCATATACATCCTTATTACTATGCAGGGCCTGTAAGACCTACAGCAGGAAAGCTTTGTCTCTTTCTAAGTCACTGAGCACAGAGAGCCTATAAACGCTGCCATCTCAGGCTCATGACACTATCTCCTACTCCTCCGGAGCCCCTGAAGGATTTCTGTTCTTCCTACATGTCAGCGACTAATTGGATGAGCGTGTACTAATGAACTCTATGACAGGAAATTAATTATGCCAATTAAAAGCCTTTATCCCTCCACACCCCAGCCCCGCCCTGGAAGTGTTGTCAGCCCTGACAGCCTGCTGCAGGCACCATGTCTCGCTGCCCGTCAATAACAATCCCTCTGTATTCCTGCGCTTTTTCACCAGCAGTTGGCCACCACAAGATGTGCAGAGAGAATGAGGAATCTGAGTTAGTTTGCTTGTTCGAAATCTGGCTGCTTAAAGTTATTATTTAATAACCATGGTGACCATACCAGAGGCTCACAGTAGTTTCAGTCCAAAACACACACATAATCGTATTAGCCTATACTGTCTAGGCCCCAAAACATATACATAGCCTACATATTTTGCTAGCATACTCAGCCATTAATGAAGGACGCCACTTATGATTATTAACACCCATTAAACATGTACTGCTGCCTTGGAAACATATTTAATAAGGTGCAAATTGTCTATTCTCTTCCAGTTGCAATATACTTTAATATTCAGTGGCTATGCCCAGAAAAACATCTTATTTTTCTCATTTTCCGATGATTGTTTTGTTGAAAGCAGTGGTTTAGTGGAAGGATAATTGAGAAGGAAATTGCAGGACCCGGAGAAGCAGAGGGGCAAGGAACCAAAAACAAACTCATGCTGAATAGCCTATATAGCGGATGCATACACCGCTGTAGCTGACATCACCTTCATCTAATTCTGCTGTGTGTTTAGGATGAAGCTAATGTTTAGTATTTCTACTGCGGTTGATAAAACAAGGTTTGGGGTTTGTGGTTTGGGTTTGTTAATCCCCCAGATTAAAGTGTTGACAGAGTGTAATTGTCAGTGCCCCTTTGTTTGCGTTGGACCGAATTCAGAAACCCACTTTGCTTGTTGGCATTGTCAGTAAAGTTGACAATGTTTGATGATAAAGGAGGACACTTACAGTTATGTCAGGAGGAATGATGAGAATGTTTCATTGTTTCTGCTCAGAACAGAAGGACTACGAGATCACAACTCGCAGCTCTAAAGGAATACTTAACAAATGTTTGGAGAAGCAACTAATCGCTTATCAAGCATTACAGGACTCTTGCTTCTTTGAACTATGAAGCGAGAGCCAGGGGTCATTTTTTAAGCATAGCATAAAGACTGGAATTTGGGTAAATAAGCTAGCCTGGGTCTGTCCAAACACCTCAATTAATCCCTTTCATTTTATGGGGTTTACATCCACATCAAATGAACACATATGACAGTAACCCTCACACATAGTAACACCATAGTAGACAACAGGAGGCTACGTGAACACCCTCAAACCACCTTAAAGCTGAGAGTCTTTCGGCCACATCCAATAAGAATGGATTGCGTGCGCTTATAGCTCCATGAATTGCGGCGAAATAGAATGTTCTATAATCGTATGTGTGAAGGTACACATTGAAAGTAATAATTATGACCAGGGGGTGTTATTTACTGTGATGAGCAGTAAATTGTCTTTATTGTCCTTAAGAGACTCAGAGGTGCTGATGTTCTTAAAGTATACAGCATGGAAGAACAACATCCAACCACATAAGTGATCTTGTAACAACAACTTGTTAAAGCTTTGGTTCACTTTATACACATCATCTCTTTGTTGTGTGTTTGAGCTGAAATAACAAAGGTAATAGTTCATGAACAGCAAAGTGAAAATCATTCCAGTCTGCATTTTACCTGCATTCACCTCACTGAACAGACTGATTTCAATTATTCTCAAATAGATTGTCCTTTGAAAAGCGGTACTCAGGCAGACCAAAACATTCATTAATGAGTCCATTTTGAGACAGAACAGCCGTAACCAACAATTTCATTACTGTGGTGGAAATGTGTGGGGCTGCTGAGAGCAGTCGTGGGGGGCTCTTACCCTAAAAGATTCAAGAGTGTGCGAGGTATTTAATAATACCCTCATGTTTGGAATTTTAAAAGATCAGCTGCCTTTGTCCACATAACTGTCGCAAAAATGGTGTCTACAGTTTAAGGTCACTAATGTAGTAACATTATTTTTTGCCATGGTATAGGTCTGACTCCGGCCGGCCAACCACATTGGTCCAGATTGAAAATAACTATTTGATGGATTACTGTGAATTTTGGTCCAAACATTTGCGGTGCCCAGAGGACGAATTGTAATCACTTTGGTGATCCCATAATTTTCTCTCTAGAGCCATCATTAAGTCAAAACTGACCAAATACCTGCAAGACTAATGACATTCCCAGCCATACTTTGTGTTGAATACTGATTATGTCGTCTTAGCATGTCTACACATTTAGTGTAACAACATTAAGATGGTGAACATGGCAAACATCAAATCTGCTCAAAATTAACATGCTTCACAGAGCAACATGGCGATACAGATTTTCCCTACACAACAATTTTCTTTATTTTAACTTTAAGCCTTAAAACTGTTATTTATATGAGTTGACTTTATGGCACACTGAATGGTTTTAGTATTGTTGACATATTTTTTTCTTTATTTTTTTTTTCCATGTGGAAATATTCCAAGGTTCTGCTGAATATTGGACTAAAGTACTCTTAAAATGTTCCTTGCAGTGTGATTGGAATAACATGAATAATGATGAACTGCTGACATGAAAAAAGTACATTTAGAGCATTTTCAAGGGGCAGGGATTTTATGATCTTTTTTTTTTGTCCAAAAGGGCATTATGATAATGTCATTTGGACCATCAATACCAATGACACAGTGCAGATTATTTTGGCTTTCAGAGCTGGTCCATCCAACTATAATTTCCTCCCCCATACTCGGCATCGTTTCTAAATTTCAACCAACTAACAACAGAGAACAGTACGTACAGGTGTGATAGACCCACATTATAAGACAATTTTCCTTACTAACTTATTTAAATTTTATGTGGTCCACCCCTCTTTGCCTTTGGGGAGAAGGCTTAAACTCAGCCACATTTTCAGCCACTTTGCAGTAAACCGTGAACATGCAGTGGTACACTCCAAAGCATGTTGGTATGAGTCACCCAAAGAGGAGACATGACAAAGTGAGCTTTTGTTGGCCAGTAACACAGTACATCTGGATGGTAAGCTAGAATTCCTGGTTGGGCTGTGTAGTTTCACTGAACTGAATTTGTTGTTTGTTTGTTTGGCCAATGTATATTTAGACTGTTTTATGTGACAACAGGAAGCTTGAGCCTTTGATCACAGACTACATGACTAACACGGGGCTGAGGGTTAATGATGTTTGTTGGAAACAGTAGTTGCCAAAACCAATGTCCACTAAGAAGCCAATCTGGTGCTTTGCATCATATCAGAATCTTCCTCAGCAGATGGGGATACAAAACAAGCTAGTGTGATTGTTCTTAAAATGGAAATTTAAACCTGCAATTACATGCCAATTGAGCAACTTCATCTGTTGAAAAACAGCATGTCCCTTGAGATGGAAAAGTCTGTCAGTTGGTCCGTCGACCACCTTGTTCGAGACTCACTATTTGATGGATGAGACAACTGTGGACCCTGAGGATGAAACCTAATGTTTTTGATGATCTGTTGATTCAAGCACCACCATAAGGTTCACATTTGTAGTTTTAAAATGTCTCAACAACTTCTGAATGGATAAGCATGAATTTTGGTCCACACAGTCATATATCCCCCTGAATTCTCATGACTTTGGTGATCCCTTAACATTTCATGTAGCACCATTAACATGTCAAATGTCTATAATTTCAATACTTTTGTCTTACGACCTAACACCTGTGAAACTAATGAGGTTCCCTTTGCCTTCCCTTTAAAACATCTGTGCGTTAACATTGTCACTGTGAGCATGTTAGCATCCTGACTTCAGAGCATTTAGCTCAAAGCACGGGGTACAGCCTCAAAGAGCTGCTAGGATGGCTGAAGCATGACCAAACTTCTCACTTGCCCCAAAAAGAATGTATAAACAGGATTCTGACCTGCCATCCAATGCCAGAAACATAATGTATAGATATAGCAGTCACATGTCAACACACAAATCAATTAATCAATCAAACTTTATTTATAGAGCACTTTTAATACACGTAAATGTAACACAAAGTGCTTAAAACAATCCCTCCCCCTCCCACGACACACCCCGATATATTCATACAAAGATACACACAAAAAGAATCCCCCTTCCCACCCACCCAAACCCTAAGCATATCATTGTGACAAATTTCATTAAAAACAGGAAGAAGAGACTGCACTGAGGAAACGCCATCATAAGTGAGAGAACACTAGAGACTATAAACTAAAACATTTAAAATAAATGGATGAAATAAATAAAAGCTCTAAGCTCTAACAAAGGCCCTGAGAACAGGAGATGGATGATGTATCTGTTAATGTGAATGGCACTGAGCTGGTTTAATGGACTTAATACATCACCAGGACAGACCGGACGACAACAACATTATTTCCCTATAATCAGCTTGTTTACTCACTTATTATGCTGCATGAATGAGAGCAGTGTAACAGAAGAAAGACTGAGAAGGGTCAGAAATGCTTTATAATGTTGTTTTGTTTTGAAATTCAGGTCAAAATGGCATTAAAGTGTGTTATCATGAGAGTGTTATGCGTGTGTATTTTAAGAACTGAATATGAAGTCATCACTCACTCCCTGAACTGTTATCTAAGCGGTAAAAACAGGTCACATCACAAAAGAGACAGTTTGAAGAAGAAAAAAAGACAGGAAATTAGCTAAAATGATCCAACTACTACTTACTTCTGCTTTAAGCTCACCAAATGACAACATGACAAAAAATTTGTGTGGGGGCCTGGTAGGGGTTTGTCTACCCTCTGTATCTCTCTGGTTGATTTTACACCAATCTAACGTCCTGATCCCCCCTGACCTTTGTAACAATCAAAGCCCTCTGCGCCTCCTGCTTGTAAGAATCAGACCCAGGCGTGGACGCTGCGTGCCCAGTCCAGCAGCCTCCCTCTGTACCAGGCTCTTGTGATTGGCTGAATAAGAAGCAGAAGTCGAAACCTTCGGAGCAGCCTGCAGAAGACGGCGGCCGCCACAATCACGAGCGGCGACATCATCACAAAGCCCAGGATGATGAGGGCTGAGCAGCTGTTGTCGTCAAGGTAGCGGCAGATGGCAGACGGGGCGTTGAGGACCTGCCAGGACAAACACAAGGGGGTGATGGTAAGAGTAGACAGGAGGGCTTTAGAGAATGGGATGAACATTTTGGCCTCAGCAAGAAGCGGCTTGTCTTCTGTCAAGAACCAATAGGATTTTGTCGTTCGGTTGCGTTGATTAGTGTGTGCATGTCTGTTTGCTAGGGGGTGCAGAAGTGGGACGGTGTGGTTAGTGGGCTGTGACAAAGTTTCCCCGAGCCCCCTCTGCAGTTAAGATAGGGAGCGGCTCAGTGGCTGTCAGTAACCCTCTGAGCTGTCAGGCACCTGTGACGGCTAGCAAGAGGGAGGAGGTTGGCGGATGGGGAGGCCAGAGAGAAAGAGATGGAAATTAGGCACACTCAAAATTATTTGGTTGAAGCACCTTTTCTTTCTAAACGTTTCCTAAGCTTTTTCAAAAGGAACTTTGCCTCTTACAAATGCACCATAGCAACAGCAGTGTTAAAAACCCAGATACACACAAACACAGACACACCTCTGTCAAGTGCACAATGTGCTTTCACAGAGTAGACTACATTTTCCACCTCGTTGTATTGTCAGTGTGCCTGTGCACAGCTGGTGTCGGCATCAAATCAGACAGTCTTGTCATCGCAGTGGGTCCCTCTCCGCTGGTTCAGCCTGTCACCACAATAGAGAGAGCTCTCTGACTGACACTGTCTGTAATTACTGACATTTTCTCTGCCCCAATCACCATTGTAGTCCCATTACACGCACACGTTGCATGTTCTTCATTTGGGCGCTCCACCATATGGGACTTCGACTTTAAAAACCAAATAATTCATAATGGAGACAGCCAGGTTCTCCGGCAAAGGGGCCGGCTGATTCAAAGGTTGTCATGTTATGAACTGTCTGGGCGAGCCAAGGACGGAGCTGTAGATCTTCACCGCAGGACTTGGCATGCTGTTGTGACTCACATATTTTGCTGATGATCTGCCATGCCCTTTATGTGACTTACAAACAAACGAGCCGCTCCCATCTTCTCAACTCATCACACGAAACTCCAACACTCAAGTTTAATCATAATCTCTTTGGATGAGCTGGTGGTTCATAATAACAATAAACAAACGTAGAAAACATAAAAAAGAAAAGCCTATGCTGGACATCTTTGTGGAGAAAGTGTCTGTTATAAGCGTATAACTTATGCTGCTAAAATGACGTGGACATACTTGCCTCAATGTCCGATTTAGTTAAAGAAGATGGAGAGGGATTCCTCCTTGTAAATTATCTGTAAGCGTACTCTCATTTTGGCACAAAGCGCTGTCTTTTTAAAGGTACATTCACAAGAATTTCGTGCCAAATTCTGGGGGCAGCAGAAACACGCTGTGAACACAACACTGACTGATGGAGTTGGTATCCACGTGATTAATATAAGTCCAATATTCACTCTTTTTTTAGCTCTGGTTTTGGTCTCCACCAACCCCAGAAGGGCCGTCTGTCTCTTTAGCTGCTAAGTGCTTCACTATGTTCACCAACTAGTTGCTAACTGTGTCTGTGTGCCATCTGCTGCTTGGAAGGTACAGTACAGTGTTTTGTCTATTTATTATTTATTTTTGGCTGATAACAAGATTCCTGACAGATATACTGTCCGAATGAACCAGAAGAGTAAAGTCGTCGGCCAATAAAATCTAACCAAAACAGCTGAAAGAAACAAATGAATGTGAATGAAAGAAACATTATCTGTGGGTTTGTCTAGATGAGCGACACCTTTAGCCATTTGATCTTTTGATATTGTAAAAATATTTACTAAAATATCGACTCCAGAGTTGCAAAAACAAAAAGGTCGTCCATGTTTCTTCCATGCTGTTGAGCGTTTTAACAGCTGTCTTTTCAGAGAGTCAGAGTTTCAGAAACAATCCATTGTGTCCACAAGAGAAAACTTATAGACAACCATCATCAATTGCAGGTGTTAGTTGACACTAGAGAGTGACAGGAAACAAGGGGGATGACAAACTAAGCAATTGATAAATGCTCTGTGTTGTGTCACCTGGATTCCAAAATTAGCTAGACATAGTTTTTTTTTAGAATTATCCAGTGCGCCCAGTTTAAATAAAGAATTTGCTGTGGTATTTTGCACGAAAGCAGATCTTTTTAAGGCCTACTGTTTTTTTAGCTTTTTGAAAATAATTTACTATGGCTCCGACTGGTATACTGTGTCTGATTTTTGATTTTTGACCATGTGCCAGTGAATCAGTGTCCACCTCAGCCCTGTAGTATTCTCTGACTAAACACATGAGTTGACAGGAATAACAGTTAACTTGTCTTTGCGTCAAAGAGAGTAAACATCAGAGTAAGATCTCTTGAACCTTAGCCCCCAACTCACCCTGGAATGACAGAGGAACCCCACATACAGCAGCAGCATTGCAGGCAGCAGCACCACAGAGAAGACTGCAGCCAGGAGCAGAGTGCTGGCTAAAACCACACACAGGTTCCAGAGGATGAGAGCCGCCCCCCAGGCCAAGCAGCCGCACCGGCCCCTGCGGCTGCCCCACGCACTGCCCCCGCTGTGGGCCACGGGAGGGGGCAGCATCTTCACTCCCTCCCCCATCCAAAGCTCCTCCTCTTTCTCCTCCTCACCTGAACCGCCATCTTCCAAGTCCACATCCATACCGCACATCCTGAGCCAGAAGGAGAAAGCAGACTCTGTGTAAATGGACTCCACTTATACTGTATAGCACTTTTCCCTGGTTTTTCAGAGGCCGAAAGCGCTTTTCATTGTTTTGTAAATATTCACACCCATTCACACACACATTCATACACCTATAGCAGCAGCTACCAAGCAGGACGCAAGCTAGATCGGGAGCAATAAAGGATGCAGTGTCTTGCCCAAGGACACTTCGACATGAGGCAGGGACGACCCTGCAATCCAATGGACGACCGCCCTACCCACCAGCCATAGCCGCTGTGTGTGTGTGTGTGTGTGTGTGTGTGTGTGTGTGTGTTAAATCAGACTTTTCTGATTCAGACTGCAGGGCGGTCACTAACACCTTCCCTGATTTGTTGCTGTTTAAATGTAACAAAAAACATGTAACAACTGAATAGAAGGATGTACAAAGTTTTGCTGTTTGGGTGGACTCTGTGTGGGTCCCTAGCAAACTTGCAAAACATGACAGAGCCAGTTTAAATTGTGCATATTGTGAACATTGTTGTTGATATGAACTCTTGAAAATGAAATGTGAAAATATGCGGGCCTTAAATGGGTGCATGTCTTTGCTTTTCTATTTTCTCTCTAGGTCAGATGCTGTTTGACTTTGTGTCATCTTTGGCTTAAAACCTTAGATAAGGACCGAAAGCCACATATGGAACGCTGTCCCCATTCAGTCAGCCAATAACTCATTAGACTTTATAAATGAGGAACCTATAGCCTGATTTGACACACACACACACACACACACACACACACACTCACAACAGCTCTCATTGCTCTTCGTATAGATCTCATTGATCACTGAAGCCTGGGCATGCATGCCAATGAGATCAATTTCAAACCGAATCTGACAGAAACCTTTTAATCCCAAAGAACCTGCTGCCGAGCTACACACACAGACGCACACACACACACGCACACACACACACACACACACACACACACACACACACACACACACACACACACACACACACACACCATGTCTGTTGTTCATCATACTGGACAGGAAAAATGTTTCAACACAGCCTATGTTCATCATGAACTGAATGTAGGCTATCCTATAATATAGCGTCTCTATAACAACATGCTTTTATTCCGCCTACCTCCAATAGTCACAGATTCACAAATCCCGTTAATCCCTCCGGTGTGTCAGTTGAATTTTATCCTGGTGATCGTCCCGGAGCTTTCTTTATTTCAGAATAAACTAAATGAACAAATACCCAACTTATTGTGCCAGCACCGGAGGAAAGCACCTGTGAGTTGAGGTTGAACCCTGTGCTGCTGCGGTGATGCTGCTGTGAGGACCTTCTGTGAGTCGGTGGGAGCGAGCCGCGCACGCCGTGCTGCGCGCCCAACCGTTAAATGCGCGCTCACGCGGTAGCACAACAAGTAACCTAAACGAAATATTTTAAAAAGGGTTAAAAACACTCTCAGGCAACAGATAAGCCTTCATTAAAGGTCACATATTATGCTAAATGCACTTTTTAAATGTGTTCTAACATATCCATGGGTCCACGGTGTGACTAGAGACTGCCAAAATAGGCTATAAAAAAAATAACAATATCTCCTTTTCTCACTCTCCCCCTTTCTGAAACCCCCCCCCCCCCCCCTAATATACTCCAGTCAGAATTCTCGCCGACTATTACGTAAAAGTCGGCACAGCCACATCCCCATATGTCCATGCTTCCCCCCCAGAAACATCCACCATGCACTAGTCTATAGTTGTGTTCGAAATCGTCCCCTATCACGGATATAGTGGACTATATAGGGTGCTCGCCATTTTGTAGTGGTTTTCGAATTCTCAGTCTTTAATTTCATTCACTATATAGTGGACAATAAAACACCAACATTTTGAGTGAACATATGATGTTCCCTACATGTCACTCCAGTATACCACAATGCAATGTGGCCGTGTTTTTCCGGAGGAGAAGAAGAAGAAGCCGAATAACCGCGAAAAACAAAAAAACTATTCACACAAAAGATGGCACAGTCTCCGACTTTCGTCGACTATAAATGTAAGTAAAGTTTATGATCTGTTTATTTTGTGTATGTCTATCATCAATGTATCCAAAATTATTAAAACTCACAACACCAGACTTGTTGGATCCTTGTTTAAAGCAAACAGCAACAACTTGAATAATTACTAATTCATGAATTAGCCTAATAGGCGATAGGCCTCATAAGCTAGTTATCATAAGGAACCCAGATAACGTGATTTATAAATATTTTATATCCTTTAGCTAAATTGTCAACCCTTTATAGAGTTTGCCTTATTAGAAAACAGAACTGGTAGGCCATTCTTTAAAGGCTCATTCCCCTTAATTCCTTAGATAGCCTATAGAAATTGCCTGAAAATGTCATATTTGCGTCAGAACAGACTTGGTAGAAATGGGAAAGCCTGCTGTCAGACATGCAACAGACCTGAAACTTTCAACCAGACTCAAATGCTTTTTTAAGTTACTCTTTAACAATTAGCTTTTTTTGAATGAATCTAATGTTGAAGCTTGGTACATGTGTTAGTCCAAATAATAACTAAAATAGGCTGAACATAATTATAACATAGGCTGCTCTAAAGCCTAGACCTGTTCAACTCATTATCTGTCCAATCAGGTGACATTCTCTGAGGTTCACATTAGTAAATTGGTGTCACTCTCGTCAGATACCATCTCAGGAAAATGACAGAGGTTCTACTTAAATTGCACATGTGACTTGAAACATTCATGCCTGTTCTTGTCCTTCAGATCAAAATCACAGGTAAACTGTATGAGAAAACATGCAATATAAAAGACAGAAGTGAGGAGTGTTTCGCATCCGGTGGAAGATGATGACAGGGTAAACGTTTAAAGGGAAGCAAACTTAATCAAAGCCTGATAAACAGGTTATTATATGACAATAAACTGGGATGTGTTCAGAAATGCCCCTCTGAGTTTCTCCCTCGGCAGTCTGCCTTTCGACAATCTCTGAGCTTTGTCAGCTGTGTGAACAGGAGATATGGGGGTGATCGATTTGTTTTGCAACGCAGACAAACAGCCAGACATTCACGGTTGGAGGATATGGGACATGCCTGACGAGAAATGGAAGAGAAGATACTGTCTGGGCGTAGAGATCGAGATGAGGAAATGATTGATGAAGGAAAGTAATGGTGCTCTGGAAGGGGGGACAGAATCATTGTTGCCTGGTTTGTTTCTTGTCTTGTTCTGAGACGATGGAAAGTTAAAGGTGAAGTAAGCGATTTATTTATGTTAATATAAGTGTTAAATCGCTCTTTATTCATACAGTGATCACTTACATAATGTGCGCGTTTCATAAAGCGCTCAGTCAGCTGCTCTACATGTAATCGGCAAATAAACTTTTCGGGGATCCCGAAATTAATATCCAATCACAAGAGAGAACGCTGCAAACCGACACCCGTCTCACTCATGGTCTCACTGCCGGTGCACGCCAGAGCGACAGATGGGTGAATGCTTATGCGCCTACAATGGCGGAGCAGGTAAAAATCCTTCCCAATGTATGTTTTGATGGTTTTTATCATGTTTTATCACACTTACTTATCTGAGATGATGCTAGATAACTCGCTGTTTGAAGACCGCAGTGCATTAATGTGGTGACGTGGGGACGAGGGAGGGGACTGCTAACTGCAGTCACTGACAGGAAGTTAGCTAAACTGACCATTCCACTTACAGAACCTTTAAGAGGTGTGCAGTAAATATTTTCAAGACTCTATAGGCTACTTGTAACATCTGCTGACATCTGCTGGACTGTCTGTGAACTAGCGCAGACACATGGGTATTCTGGCAACCAAAAAACAGTGCTCTACGGCCTATTGGTTTTGTGTTTATTCAAGTTTATGTAACCTGGCCAGCAGACCAAGAACAGCACATCTTCCATTTGTTCCCATCAAGGCTTGTGCCTCGACCTCTGATTATCTCAAGGTCACATATCCATTCACTGAACCGCATCCTGCAGGTTGCCATGGTGATTAATCGAAGTCCACTGACATTTCAAGTTAGCAATTAGAACATGAAAAACAACTGTGGAAGAAATATCCATCCGTCCATCCATCTTATAGAGAGAATTAGATCACAACTTCAACAGCATTATCTTTGGCACAATGAAAGCACTTTCTCTCCCAGTTACAGCATCTAAGTTCCTGGAAATTAATCCAGCATTATTTTAAGGGAATATAAAGATTTATCAGGAAGAAAAAGCCTCAGTAAGATTAAGCCTCAAGTTTGCACAAATGTACACACCTCTTTGAAGAAAGGTTTTATATCACTGCTAGTTTGATCAGGAAGAATAATTACAGCAATAACTCATTTGACGTAGCCTACTTATGTCCGTAAAGTCGGAGTCAGCGATTGTGGAGAATGCTTGTTGACAAAATCACTTTGTGAATATCAGTTCATTTCTCCTTAATCCACTACCTGTCCATACCGAGTGTGCACTGAGAAAGAAAATGCAGTTTAAATATACATACTAGGCTCTATAAATGGGTATGTAAACAAAGGCAATAAAGAAAGGGGTCCCACAGTTGCTAGCAACATCCCAGTTTACAGAGTCTAGGCTGTGGGTTAACACTGGATTTTTTTCCGTGCACACAAACAGTACGGACAGGTTTCGGAGCATTGAGAGATATTGACTGACTTTGTCAACAAGCGTTCTCCAGAATCGCTGACCTCACCTTTACGACAGACTTGAAAAATGGTGATCCCTGTCCATAAATCATTACTAAAATGGACAAACAAGCGCAGGTAAAACTTTCTCTGTGGATTTCCCTCAAAGCACCTAATTAAAATGTCTGGCACAGAGAGACCAGATTCAGGCCAATGAAGCAGCAAACAGCAGGGTCTCTTTCCCACCATGCAGCTCTTCTGTGCTCCAGTAAACAGCACCAGCATCTTTTAAATGTTTATACATGACTGGAGTTGTGTTGATAAAAAAACAACAACACCATGAGCAGTGGCCAGACCCTCAAAGCTTTGTTTTTGCCATCAGTGTAATCAAAAGGAATGGTAGGTATTTCTTCAGTTTGACACAAGAAACAGAGCTGCATAAAGCACTTCCGTTTCTTGTGAGAGTGTTTGAATACAAAAAAGGACAAGTGAGCAGTTATCACAACAATATAATTTATTGTTTTAAGCAGATTAAAAGTAATGAGACTATGGCTTAGTAGCGCTATAGTCATGTCGGGATGCACGTGTATGCATGTTTAAAAAAAGGGAGTGCATAGGCTGGTGTGCTTGTACGAATTTATATACAGTAAAGTGTAATCTGATTAGGATGACGTTGTGATTGTGTGAGTGTGTGTGAGGGACGATAGAGAAACATATTAACACAATAAGAAGTCATAGCTTCAAAGTTCCTTTACAATACTACAGATTGGTAGAAGGAAATGCGGTGTGGCAATGATTAGAGAGAGCGGGATAGACTAGCAGAGTGACCCAAAGAGATGGACCCTATCCTTCATCCGATGTGTGTGGTAGTGTGTGGTGATGGGCTGTGTGTGGGTGAGCATGCTTATGAGAGTGTGTGTCTGAAGGAGGCAGAGGGTGGGACTGGGCACCACTGAGGGTGTCAGATAAAGATGGAGCGTCCAGGACTTTGTCTGCTGGGTACAGCTGCATCAGCGCCCCCTCCTGGGAACTTTCTTTACTGCAGGACTGGCAGCTACAGTGGAAGATCCTCTCCACCAGCTTATCCACACGAGGACTCTCCTCGCTGCCCGGGCACTCCAGAGTCACCTGGTCACACGCACAAAGTCAGTTGGACATAGGAAGTCAAAGGCTAGTTTATTTGGCCACTTTGTTACATATTGATTTGATATGTTTATATTTTTAGCTAGATTTCTTGATTTCCTTTAGGTA
Source organism: Hyperoplus immaculatus (assembly GCA_949357725.1). Classification (NCBI taxonomy): domain Eukaryota; kingdom Metazoa; phylum Chordata; class Actinopteri; order Uranoscopiformes; family Ammodytidae; genus Hyperoplus; species Hyperoplus immaculatus. Next base: position 20,301,439 of record OX442350.1, on the reverse strand, counting down.
TACTTACATTTTAATATTTTATTTTCACTCATTATTTTTCATGTGCACATTTAAACTTTTTTGACCATTGATTTGATGCTGACTGTCGTCATTGTATGATTTCCCATCAGGAAGATATATAGTTAAAGTTGGTGCTGAAAAGCTAACAATACCTCCTTTCCTACCCTTCAAAACAAAGTGAGGAAAAACAAGATTTTTGTCCTTTAAAAAAAAGATTAGAAAATATTCTGAACAATCAGTACAAATTGAATAGGTGTCTCAGAAACTTAGCGAGTCCAGGGAACATTTGTTTCTGTTATTTATATAGTTATTTCACTGCAAATGGTTTTTGTATTTATTTATTTTGTTTGTAGTGATTTTAAACCTATGAGTACATATTTTTTAGATTTTTATGTACTTTCAGACTTAGGAAAGTGTTTGGCTCTGTTGTTTTTTTGCTTTGTCAAAGAAAAAGCTGTATCTTCATTAAAGTAAATGTGCTGCACTATAATTGTTTTATAAATGTAGTAAAAAAATATTGAGAGTACATAGTAAACAGAAAACACACAACCCCCTGTAAACCTCAGTGTTGCAACAAGCTTTTGTAGCTCTCCAGATCTCACATCACTTTCCCTCAATGTTATTATTACCCACTGAAAATGATCATTCAGCAAATCTATCAAGATCTACCACAAGAGCCAAACCAGCATGGAGCAGTATCTTCTTTCATGAGAGCGGACTTTGTTTTGTTTTAAACTGAATTTTGTTGAAGGACTTGCAACAACACTCATAACCACAGACGTAAACATCCATCCATTTCCAGATAATTGTGGACTGTGAATGTGCTTTATCTGGCTTTTCTCATGCAAAAAAAAAATTAAAACTACCAGGTGACAGCAGTTCCCTCCGAGATATGCAATATTTTCCACTGAAACATGAGGCGACTTCACCTGTGCTCCCACCCGCATAGCCGACCTGGCAGCTTTCCAAACTACATACACCTCACTACAGAGCCTTTGTTGTAGAAAGCCTGGATTCCTTCTGGCTCAGAGGGACAATGAACTTCTGAGGAATATCAAATGCAGGCTTCAAGGTTCATGAGGAACTGCAGAAAACTGCGACAGAAATCTAGTAAAAATCCTTCATACATGTTTTTTCCTTTGCTCTGCGTATGCCAGTGAACATTGATCGCTATCTTACATGTTGGAAACTTGTCGTTTTTGTGCGAGTTGGAAAAGTCAGCAGCGTTGGTGTGCGTTTGTTACATGATCTAATAGGACTTACCACTTCCCACTGTGTCTGGGCAGGCATGCAGGAGTCACAGTGCACTAGAGACTCGGTTGACTGTGGGAACGTGTTGGGGACGCTGTAACTGAAACACTGGCCCAGACAAGCCCTATGGGGAGGACAGAGAGCATTATTTTTTTACTGTGTTAGTAAGAGCTGCAGATGCCTGGTAGCCTCAGGCTAAACATACCAAATAGAGACTTGTTATTCATAAATGTGAGGTGAATCACAGGCCAGCTTCTGATGATGATGAAGATGCTGAGAATGAGAATGGGTCCTTCCTAAAACATGGGGAGTACTTTTACTTACGTCACTGTGGAGATTGCAGCTTAGGATCAAATACATGCCCCTGTTTCCTGAGTGAACTATACTGGAATAATGTAACCCAACTGCACTCACTCAAGCAACTTTGAAATTAGTATAATATTTTGTAAGGGTCACAGTGTTAGATGTACATGCTTTGCCCATTGACTACAGATCAGTCACACTTTAATAAAAGGATAGTCTGCTGCTAATCTATTTTACTGCTATTGTTACTGTTAACAACAAACCCCATTAAAAGAAAAAACACACGATGAAGTATTTCTTGTGTCGCCGCAGCCTAAAATATCACATGACTGAGCAACATTTTGTTACTGCTGTACTCAATAGAGCAACAAATTAACGGCTGAAAATAGTCCCACAATAAATACAGTGTGAACCAATTTGATTGTGGCTGAGAACCACAGACAGATTAGGAAAGTTAGAAAATATTAAGACGGACTGACATATTGATCGTTTTGGTCTTTTCATGGGATTTGTTGACAATAAGAAACCTGTGAATTTATGTGTGATCTTTTAGTAAAAGCCCCTGTCGTCTTCCAACAATACAGTCAATGTTCCCTGATATTCTGCAGTACCAGTACAGCACTTTGTCAGTGTCAGCCCCAAAGTGCCCGACAAACTAAACGAGGTACAACTCTTCGGATGCAATTTATTGAAATCCAGACTTTTCCGGATTATTAACTTTTTTTTCAGATGCACTGAGAGATTGGCAGATACAGAGGGAGAGAGAGACAGAGAGGGCCTTCATCCTGACCTGTTTTGAATAGAGCGAGGCTGACATCCCGTGTGCCCGACTATCTGTGTGATGTTCTTGGCTTCGCACCAGGCGCTCTTGTCAGGGAACAGCGCCAGGCGGTTGATGTGTGCAGTCGGTGCCGCTGAATACAGTGCAAACAGTGCGCAACAAATCTGAATCCTCTGCCACATGACTGCACCTAAAGGGGCAGAAAAACACAACTTGTTATTGCTCTGGTAAACTCATTCCAGACAAAAATATTGTCTCAAAAGAGCAGTGGTTTTCTCAGATATTGTCTAGATTTACAGTGAATAAGAAATTTAGAAATCCCTTCAGATGTGGATTGAAAATGTCCAGCTTGAATGCTGCAGTGCCTCATATTTTATCCAGGTAGGCCATCCATAGGCTAGTTAGAGACAACTTTAAAATAATCGGTAACACTTTACAATAAGGTACACAAAATAAGAGTAGTTTACCTTTTAAAAAGGGTAGTTTACCTTTCTAAAAAGGTAAATTTACCTTTCAAAAAGGTAAGTTTACCTTTCAAAAAGGTAAGTTTACCTTTCAAAAAAGGTTAGTTTACCTTTTAAAAAGGTAAGTTTACCTTTTAAAAAGGTAAGTTTACCTTTCAAAAAAGTTAAGTTTACCTTTTAAAAAGGGTAGTTTACCTTTTCAAGATTCAAGATGATTTATTTTGTCATTGTACATGTTTCAGAACAACGATAATCTGTTTACAGTTATACCCCGCCAAGAGACATAGAGTGACAGTAACCAAACATGGGAGTCAGGGGGGGATACATTGAAGAGTCGTCTAGCGTGCGCTGCGCCCCTTAAAGTAGGAAGGATAAAGAGAACGTCAGGGAAAGACATGGGTTAAAAAAATGCTACTCTCACACTCCGCTCCTTATGGGTGCGAAGTGTGTGATTAGTACAAAAACCACCTAGGCATAATAAGCAACATGATAACGCCACAGACAAATAGAACACGTTGATAAGCACAAAGGTACGGGTTAGGGGTTCATGGGACGGTAGGTGTCACAGCCCAGGCACCAGGGGGCGTACGCAGTCGACTTACCTTTTAAAAAGGTAAATTTACCTTTTTAAAAGGTAAACTACCCTTTTTAAAAAGGGTAACTACTCTTTTTTGTGTACCTTATTGTAAAGTGTTACCAAATAATCTGGATCACTGGCAATATCTGGGTTCATAATATGTTCCCAAATGAGACAGTAGACTACCACCTGACTCTTATCCTATAGTCTGCCCTGTGCTGTTTTCACTATCTTCTTTAAAAATGCCTCAAACTGTGACGTCATTAACAACCTACAACAACCTTGTTTCTCCTCTCTCCTGCAGCCAATAAAAAAGCGGCTGGTGATCACCCACGTCGACTCCTTCACACGAACTTCTCAGCACTTTCATGTCTGACAAGTAGGGTCCTAGGCTAGCCTTGTCTGCAAGACTCAAAGAGCTCTCAGCGGTTGAGTAGAATAGGCCTACAGATATAAAATAATAAGAGTCTGCTGGGATGTGCTGTTGTGGGGGGGAAGGACTTAGGTTATTCATTATCATTAACCCATCTGTGCATTTTCAAGAGTTGCGGTTATTTTCTTTAAACGCAGCACCATCTACTGACTGAGAACCTTGTGGATAGTAGCTACTGTAACTCGTTACAGTAGCCTATAGAAGTAGGCCTAGGTCTAAATGTTTCAAATACAGTCGCAGCACAAGACAACTAAAAAAAATCTTAATTTTCACGACAATTTAAAAAATGTGCCTATATCAGACTCTTTAATTTGGATTTTTATTAGGCCTACCTAGCCTATGTGCTAGCCTACCGAAGTCTTTAATGCCAGCTTAATTACGTTAATGTCAGTTGTTTTTCTTCACTCATTTTTAACGGCTGAGACGGGCAAAAGAGATTTCAATTATTATTATTTTTATTTATTTTTAAATCATAAGCTTACTAGGCTATTTATTGCATTTTATAGTCTACTCAGTTTCCCTGACTTTTCACCGGCGACTTCCCTATACTTTTACTCTTGTTAGCCTACTTCGAAGGTAGGAGAAGTTGCAACGGTCATTTTTAACAAGTGTAGCAGATGAAAAGTGAGCTAGCATTTAAAGAAAGTACCGTAACGCGCTAAGAAAGCTCCTCTCGGAGGCTGATAGTGATAAGCTACAACAAGTTCTCATAAAATAATTAGTCTTCTAACTAGTAACGCGTAGTAAGGTACTTTCAGGGTAACGAGTCCCAACAGCGGACGTAGTCGGCACACTTACCGCTGCTCACCGACCCACGGGAACAGCCGGTTAAGCACTGCGCAGCGTCCCGATGAGCTGAACCCCCTCACCGAAACCTGGACACGGGCTCCTAAAAGCAGAGGATGTGGCTCACCGTTGGTCACCGTGCGCTGATAATTAAAAGGAAAATGTGAGCACTTCGTGAAGTCCGAGCCCAGTCTGTCATAAAACAGTTACATCATCCGGAAAGAAAGATAGCCGTGCGTCCGACGGGGGAAAGGATGGGGAGATGGAGAGGGTTATGAGCGCTGCTATCTCATCTCCCAAATCCATCAGTTCAGTTCAGACCGTCCCTCCCCTTTGTTCTAGTCACGTCCACTGTTAAATCCCCATGTAACTCTGCTGAAAAACCCCTTCTCCAAAATGTGTTGATTTTTGCTGTAAAACTCTCTTGCAGGAGTGAGGCGCGGTTTGAGCCCCAAAAGACAGGAGTCCTGCTGTGCCGTTTCTGGGCGAAGGAAAACTGGGAGGGAAACTGTTAGGAAGGTTTCAAATGTTTCCACAAGTGGGAGCGAGGCGAGACCGCAGATCAGATTTACAAGAGAAAAATGCAAACATAACAAGATAACTTAATTACACAAATATGGCATATTTACAGTCATGCGTTTACTTTCAGATAGGCCTACATCTGGTAGCCTACTTCTTTTTTATTTTATTTAAAGATTTTAAAATCTAAACTAACTAGAACAACAGATGTAGCCTAAAATAAAAAATAAAAATTAACACCCTTTACCCCCTCAACATTAGGCACCTTTAGGAAGTTGGAATGACATGAATAGCAAGTTACACAACCATAAACTCCTGACAGTTTAATCAAATTATGTGTTTGGAGAGAAACCATTGACAGACTCACGAGTTGCTGAAAGGCATAATGTTCCCTGGTTTTGCTGAACTGTGAGTTGGCTCCATTAAAATCCTATGCAGATAGGAATATAGGGTCTTTGGAATACGAAGCCCAGCAGCTACTGGTAAATGTCACTGACATTTCTGGCTCTGAACTACTGACTAGCATTCAGTGGAGAAAAACGTATTCAGATCTTAAAAGGGAAAACAGTCAATACACACCACAATGTTAAATGACACTCCCTTACAAGTTCTGCAAAGGTTTTTGCTTACTGTAAGTAAAAGTCGAGTAGCATTGAAAGCAAAATGTCAAAAAGTATTTCAAGTTGATCCAATGGCTTTATGTAATAATAGTAACATACAAAAGGGGTCATTACATTTTCTCTGCATCGCATACTTTTAATTTTGATATCTTCAAGTACATTTTCCTATAACACATTTTCACTACTTGTTACCGAGTTATGTTTACATACAGTATACAGTACTATGTTACAGTTTTTTAACACTTCCTCCACCACTGGTTGGGACTGAACTAAGTGATGCCAAGTCTACTTGATAATGTCACAGCCTACAAATGGGAAGTTTGATCCATAGCAATGCACTGTTGTGTTTAATGTGTTTAATTGATTTTCGAGTAACGTTTCATACGCCAAATCGTTACCTGCAACAACAAAAAGCAATAACCTCAACTTTAAATTTGCTGAAGTTCAGCAAAGAGTAGCCTACAGTTGTTTCCATCTGAAAAAGATGTAGTTGCACAAAGTGTAATATAAAGTACATGTAGTGGAACGATTGTTGCTTAATCTGAATGATTTAAAACTCAACGCAGCAGCAGACGTCTTGTCTTACGTTCCCTGCCAGACACTCACCTGTCGAGCTTTGGGAGATTACATATACAAATGTTATTAGGTCACATTATTAGACTAATACATATGATTCATCATGGAGAATTTCTTAGACAGGCACGGACAGGTATGGCCTATAGGTTTTTTCTGCCCCGTTACACCCCAGCTATGTCACTGGTCCCTCTTCACACTTACACACCCCATTCCTGCACTTCATCCTAACCTTTGCAGCCTTGCTTACAGGTGTTCTACCCCCATCTGTTTCACGCTTCACTTGCAAACAAATATTTTAATGGACAGGGGACGATTGACGAGGCTTTATATCTGACATTGCTCATTATGTGCTTACATCGCTGGGATAACTGTTAATATGATAGGCAGGGAAGATGTGTGTGTGTGTGTTTAACGAAGGGAGAGTGCATGTGCCAATGAAAGTGTAAACCATGTGTTATGTTCAGAGTGCAAAGTGCAGAACTCACCTGTTTGCAATAAGACCGAGCTCCAGTCCAGAAAAGGCATTCCTCTGCATTCCACGGATTCTGTTTCACCAGGGGGCTCGATAAATGTGTCCGTGTGCGCACACTCACACAAACAATCCTTCTTCTCTCCTTGCAGGACCATGCAACCACACATAAGTAATCAATCACACTCAAAACAATCTCACCAAACAGACACACTGCCAATGAATACACAACGTAAGAGATCCCTCCTGGTATGGAGACGTGTGCTTTTCAAACTCCCTGTGACGAAAACAGACGCAGCAAAAACTTGTACAACCCACGCAACTTTAAACAAGACTCCAAAGCATGACATTTTGTTCAATTGCTTTGTCTAGCATGGTTGAAGATCATGTCAAGACACATGCAAACATAAGTGTCTTTCAAGACAAGCTGTAGTCTACCACCAAAAGTATTTCCTTTATTCCATCATTCCACGCGACTTTCTATCCTCCCACTCTGTAACAGGGCTGCAGATGCTGAACCCGGCCCTCATTCCAAAACAGCAGGAGTTCGAGTCGCCAAGCTCATTAACACAAAATTACCTCCCACCCGCAAACACATTTCATTCTTCTGAAAACATGCACACAGAAAAACAGGCACAAAGACAGAAACTTATCCAGAACCACTTTATAATATATACATCGAATGCCCCTTTGGTAAACACAACGTGGACATCATTGGATATAAGTGCCAGGACAGAAATGTGCATCAAATCAATGAGGGCAACACAAATATAGATGAGCAACTTCATGGCAAATCCTCATCATCTTCAGTCCTTCACTACTGGTCCTGTAAATGAACACACACACAGATTATGCAGCAATATGTGTTGATCTGTCCCAAACCTCTGACAAACTATACATTTTAACATCCTTGCTCACCTTTACCATGTGGCCATGAATGAGGTACGGTGACTTGAAGTCATTCTGGCAGTTGGTGTATCCCATGCCAAGTCCCAAACCTGAACCAAATGAGACCGGCCATGTGCGGCCTGGGGGAGAAAACATTTGTCCATAGATTTAAAAAAAAAATTAAAAGAATAAAAAAAGAATTGAGCAGTTGAAGTTAAGAGAGAGAACTCACGTTTAAAGAAAAGGACGGAGAACACAAGGCCCACACCAAGGCCAGTGACTGCAAAGAAAAAGAAAAACAAAGTACGAGAGGAGTGATTAAACAACACATCCAAAAGATTTACTTAAGTCCCGGGGAAATGTGATCATGTCTGATGATCCAGCATAAAAAAGCGGCTGGCATAAATGGAAATCTTTTGTAATGAGGTCAGCTGGGGTTCGGTATTATGTGTGATGCAAGAGTTGGTAAATAGTACAAGTAAGCAAGACATTTCTCATTAGGGAAAGAGAGGGAAGAGAAAAAGCAGCCAGAGCATTAAGTTCCAAGAAAGAAAGGAAAAACAGAAAAGGGGCACAAGAGAGGGGGGAATGGGGTAAAAAAAAGCAACAACAGTGTCAGTGGGGCCGGAGACGTGACAGGCCAATATGCAGGTAAGCGATGCCTTCACCCAGTATATGGTCAAGCAGAAGATCTGTCGCTGGCACAGAAGTTGGCAAAGTCGTAAGAAGTGCAAAGACCAGAGTGGGATCTTGAGGAGGAATGTGTTTGTGCGTTTAACTCCACCTCGCTGCAGGCCACACCACACCCAACAGCAGGCCAGCCAGCACAGAAAACACATAAAAACAGCCATTTGGGCCCCACCGACTCTTAATTGGATTCAGGGAGTTATGCGGCATGACAGATTTGCCTGAACCAGATCCATCAGACTGTTCTCTGTTACAAGACTTAAACATGTCAAACAAGACCACAAAAGATCATTTATCAGTACAGATCAACCACTAATCATTGTCCTCTGTGTCCATGTCAGGCAGAGATTAGGTTCATTTAAGGTTGCAGCCTCAGTCTTTCTTTGCTCTGCAACCAGAGTCTCTGATTTTCCACCGACAATAATACAGTAAAAGCATTGGCAAAATATGAGGGCAGATCAACATCTCCAAAGGGGAAAGATTATAACAAAAACATTTGTGCTGGAGTAGAACGAAACGTATAACCCACAGGCCAGAAAGTATTCAGGAGGTTTTACCAGCTAGTCCAGAGGTTTGTCTTTTTTATTTTTTATTCATTTGACATATTTTTCTGGAAACAGTTGATTAAGACATTGATTTCCCACGCATAGTCATTATGTGAATTTAGATAAAAATGTAGTGGTATAACTTTCTTGCAAATGTATTTTGCTCAACATTTCTTTTTAAAATGATGTGACAGACATGCAATGAAATAAACATTTTGTGTCACAATTTTCCTGGCCAAAATATTTGCGATTCCTGCCTTATTTATTTATTGCGTCACAGAAAGGAAAAATCCCAAACAATCTTAGATTTTTTTTTTGGGAGATACACTGGGTTGACCGAGCCTTCATCCACTGTGACAAGTTAAAGATTAAGGAATGACTGCAGAGATACAGCGCCCCCTTGAGGCAATTCAAAATAAATCAGTAAATAAATATAGGACTGCACCTTTTTCATACAGTCTGTCTCTATGAACTGTATGTTAGTGAGCTTTTTGATAAAGTCTCTTTTGAGATTAGTATATTCACGATTATCCCGATAATGGAAATTCACAACAACAACATATTATGACTGTTATTGTGAAAAAACAACAGCACCTATCCTCCCATCCCTAGTGTCAGCACATTTCATTGTAGAACTAATTATTGATCTGTGTGTTGGAGGGGACATTGTTTAGGATGTGCACAGCGTAAATGAAAGAAACAATCTTAAGTAACTAGGTCATCACTGTGAAATAATAATAATATATCGTACACTATTTATAGTGCTTTTCTAGAAACTCAACGTCACTAATACTAATAATTTCCTTTAAATTATGCAAATCTACTAATAGTTGAATGTTTTCATTTCCGATTTTATCCATGCTAGTGTTATTGTTATAAGGAAAAGCAGGTTTGTGGGTTGGTCCAACGCTGACTGAAATATCTTATGTCTAATCTAATAGTTTTTTGCAAATATATTGTAAGTACAAGTATATTGCAGCTCTCTAATTATTAGAATCCAATTTCAAACTCTAACACACAACTTGAGCCTGTGGCACTAAATATCAAACGTTGTGTAAATGGAACAAGAGGATACCAACCTGAACCATCATAGGAAGTTAAGACAATAGAAAACACTTTTAACATCCCCCTGAGTGGAATATATGCTGCAGAGTTTTTTCTGGATACAAGAGACGCTGTGGCACAGCTGGTAGTTTGATACACTGAGCAACCTCAATGAAATGCCACAATACAGCTGTTTTTCCTCATAGCGAGAAACATTTATTTATTGGGCTGAAGTTGATGTCTTTCGGGACAGATTGTTTGCCAGTCTAAGTATTTGAGTATTTAAGGGTGTGTTCACACCAGCTTTGTTTAGTGCTGTTTAAACGAACCCTGGAGCGTTTAAGCCCTTGGTGCGGCTAATTTGGGTTGGTCTGAATGCAGTCCGAGGCTTTGACTCTGGAGCGGGAACCCCATCCACACTAATCACATGAAGAGGAGTATTTATGCATAACTTTGCTGTCTTTCATTAAATGCACATGTTATTAAGTTATTTAGCACACTTAATAACACACTTGTTTACAATATAGTCCATTTGAGTTTTGCCTTTGTGAACGCGAACCGAACCATCTAAAACACTAAATGTATCAGATCTCAAGTCAACTGATGTGCAACAAAGAAGCCGACAATTGGATGTGAACACGACTTAAGATCCAAGTACAACATCATATGCGGGGGGGAAATGGAGAAGTGCTTAAACAAATAGAAACCAGAAGCCCATCACCCATTGGCTTAAAGACAGTTATATGTAGGACACTTATAGAGAGTACATTCACACTTAGCTGGATAAAGCTGAAAGGCCATCTTTTTTCATGTTTCCACATTAAATCTTCATTTTATACTTGTTCTATCTGACAACAGAACACCTGCATTAGTATTAAAACACTGTATGCAAAGAGGGTAGGAGCAGAGGAATCACAAGGTCACACCCTTTCATGATAGATTTAGCAGTTATCCAATGGTTTAGGTGTTTGTGAACAGAGTTGTCAGATTCACTCATTGCTCTGACAGTCTCAACAAAGCAAGGGCGTCTGCTAATTTGTACCCTGTTTGTAGGCATATGTACATGTGTAAAGGCAATGCTGCAGTTTTAAGTGGGGAACTATATAATAATGATTAGGCTCTGAGTGATGGAAAGAGTGGAGGGGGGGGGGGGACTCAGTCTGGGAATCGAAAAAACATAATAACAAAAATAATTATTTAAGGCTGATACATCCTCCATTAGGCTACTCTACCAGTCCCTCTGTCCACATAGGCCTACTCTAAACAGCCAGTTAACAAAAACACACACCTTAGCTTGTCAAAAAACTATGTGTACATATTTAAAGATAATACCCGCCTCCCCAATATAAACAAAACAGGTTACGTAGTATTCATTCAAGTTGACCTCAGTACAGTTCTAGCGTGGTCACGCAAATGTCCCGTAGAGAATGACCCCCTTGACCTATAGCGCAGCCTATTCACCAGCTGTAATATGCTGCAGGGTGCCTAATGAAAGCGTTAAACAATGACAACACGTGTGAAGAGACAATCACCTGTTTTCACGGCTGTATCAGCAAGACAGCGGTCCCATTTGCGCCCGTGTTCGTCCGCCATGTTTTCAAGTGTGAGGAGGAAGCTCTACAAAATATCGCGAGAGGAATACAAAGGTCGTGTGAACGGTGTGAACGGTGTGAACTCACCCCAGCACTACTGACGCTTAATTTCTGTTCAGCACCTAAATAAAACAAGATTATATCGTTCTTTTAGGCCTAGCCTATAGTTGGTCTATATCACACTTTCCACTTTCAGAAAGGTGTATCTCAGGCATTATAGCCTGAATGATTGTCCTCTTCAACTGATGTTACTTTAGGCCTATATGTTTTGCAGCTCATTTTGACATTGTTAATCGTAGGATAGGCTAGATAACCTACAAAACCAATTTTATAACATTTGTTGCTTACATTTTAGTGTCTGACTGACTTAAATATCTTCTGTATTATTACATTTATTTTGTAGAGTGTGTTTTCGGCTGCAAGATAAATTAAATGTGGCATGTTTTGAGAAACCAAATGAGACACTCTATTCCAAAAAGATTTAGGCCTATAGTTTTTCCTAAAACATTTTTGCATTGAGTATTAGATTTTCTGGAATTGTAGCTGGATTTATCCCCCTATTACCCAGCAGACTCGATGATGGAAGTCAGAGAGCTGCCTCCCACACACAAGCAATAATATACAGATGTTGCTGGGGTTTACAGGCAGGTTTCTCAATCTACAAACAATCGAGGATACATGCATGGTTTTGGGATAGAAAGCACATCCGTAAAATGTTGTGATAACTTAGACATGGAGATTTATTTTTAGGTTTTAAGCATCCAAACGTCCTTATGTTTCATGAAAGCTGCCTTATAGATCTTATTAATTATTATTACTATAAAATTACAAATATTTATGAATCACATGATAAAAAATAGGCTACATGGAGGTGCACCCAATTTGTCACTGTTAAACTGTAACCCAGACTATTGGATGTGGGGATTCTATTAATTCTCCGATTCCTATTCTTGAACACTAAAAACTAACTTCTGGTTTTCATTTAGTCCACAGAAAAATTATAAAAGGCATGCGTTAAAATCCAAAGCCAGTGTGTAACTCAATCTAATTTACTGTACGACTGTCAGTAGAGTGGCTTACATTGTCAGAACCCAAAAACCAAACAATTAACTTAAAGGCAGGTGAAAGAGATCATTTTCGATGTGATCCGCAGTATATTCTACGACACATCCGTACACGACTACAAGGACTCATTTCCTCACGTTTTTGATTCGAGAAATCCACCACAGATTTCGCAAAATCCACAAAAACACCTTATGAATGATCATTAACACACATAAATATTTTTAAACATTTACCAACTAATTACAGCTTGTAGCCATAGCCTACTTTGCATCATTCTTGCATAATACTAATAAGGGAACATTCATATTCCACAATGAACCAAATACAATACAATCATTCTAAGGCAGTTTTCAGAATAATAGCATATGAAATGTGTTAATATGTAGGCCTACAAAGCCAGTAATAAATAGGATAAAGTTAAAACAAAAATAGTAAAAAGACAATATGGAGAATAAAAACATTTTGAAGATCATTTTGCAACCATTTTATGATAATTCCACTATACAAAACATATGTCACGAGATAAAGAAAAGATAAGCAGAAACAATGGTTGTAAATAGTAAACAAATAAATCATTTCGACTTGGTAATGACTGTCAGGAGCAGAATTTTCAGTAAACATCACATTATAGGCCTATCAATTTCCAGTCCCCGCTAAAGCAGGGGTGCCTGTATAGCTCCTTCAGTGTATTTTCGTATCTACTTCACTCTCTGCCTGCATATTTACTGCACCACTCCTCTCTTTCCATACTTGGCAATGCATTTCTTGCTCCTTCGCCATTGGCTGTTGCAGAGAAAGCCCGGAGTGACCCGGACATGCAAACCGGGGCCTGTTTGTGTGACTGTAGCCTCCTTCCTGTAGCCCGGTTGAGGAAGTGAATTTCGCTGACAGGGCTGGGTTCAGAGGGAGAGGCGAACAAAACATCTTCCGCGGGGGGACTTATAAAACAAACAACAAGAAACCAGAGGAGCGTTTTGTTGAACCACTGAAAACTAAGGTGTACAGTCGACGGTGAAATCGCGCTCCCCTGCCCCACTGAGACCGCCACAGACCGCCGCAGACATGGTAAGGGCCGCGGCACAGCAGGCTGGGAGAGACGGGGACGGGGAGACAGGGTTTCCGTGGGGCTAGTGCTAACGGAGCTAGGCTAGGCTTGGCTAATGCTGTCTGGAAGCGCTGGGTGGTAACCCGAGAGTGGCAACAGGGGATCCAAGTGTAAATCACCGCTGCACATCCAATATGCACTGTTTGCAAAACTTCTGCATACAGTATAGGGATACATTAGTTTCGTGGTAAAGCCAACACACTGTTTATTACAACAGCTAATTAGCCAGTAGCTAGCTGTTAGTAGACATGGCTAGATGCCCCGTAGGCACAAAGTTAGCACAGGATGTTTTGGATATGACACAAGTTCATGAAAAGTATTAATAGGAAACTAATATAAAGCCCCCCCCCTCCTCCACACACACCCTTGGTCCTCCAGTCGTGCACTACACAAGTAGGCTAAAATAGTCAAGCGCCGGGTTGCCTGTAGCTAAAATAAGACGGCTCGCTCCTCCTATTCCTAACCATGACAAGCTGTCAACCTCTTCTGCTAAGGGTCCCCTGCCCTGCGAGTTTTATCATGGCTTTGTCTCCATTTTGTTTGCAAAATATTAAACGCGGACAATCCCCACAAAACGCACCAGCAACTATTGTTTATTCAATGCCCTTAAGCTTATGTGGCAGTGACATCACTAATTATTATTGTATTCCTGCTTGACAAAAACTAATTGGCCTATCTGTCTTGAACCACTCTAGCTTAAAGGACCACCATCTTGTGCTTCCACACAGTTGATAGCTAACATTTGTAGTACTTCCACATGGCCTTAATTCTAGTGTGCCTGAGTTGGGAAGAGCAGCTGGTTTTCCTCTGCAGTCGCCCACTTTCCTCGGCCTCACCTCATCCATCCTACTGGCTCAGCCTCGCCCCTCTCCCCTGACCCCGGGAGTTGTTGGTCTGAGCTAGTGTTTACACGGAGACAGGAGCGCTGGTAAACACAGCGTCAAGGAGTGCAGGTGTCTGATCGAGCAGACTGATTCATCAGATGCGAGAGAATTCAAAGCAGGCAAAAAAACAGCCTGAGAGGCGAGAAAAGGGCATGTTAGACAGTGTTTAGAAACTTTTGCTATGTTCTGGGTCGCCCTTAAGAAAAATGTTTATGGAAAGGGGGTTATCTACTTTATATGTCTTTGTCATTTGCCCCACTAGCAGCTGCACAACTACATGAGGAGTTACTTCATAGATAAGCTAAGGCAGAGGTGTTTGTTGACATCTAAAATGAAGGCATATTAACTGGGTATAACAATCAAATAAGTTGGCTGTCGTAAAAACTATTGCTCTGCACTGTAGTTGCTGATATTGATAATGACAGAAGTGATTTTAAGATGATTTCCAAGGCAAAATCAAAACATTTTCCATTGGTTTTGGATGAGCCTTGCAAGCTGCTCTTCATATTCCTTCATTCTTCATAAACACATTTCTTTCCGTTTTTGATTGTAGATATATGATTGGGCTTATCATGTCGGGATATAATTCTCATCCCTGGGCTTTCATAACAATAGTCCCTACTATAATGATATGTTGAAAGCAAACAGGTAAAAACAGTTACGTCACAATTATGTTTAAGTGATAGTCTGTGATAGCACTGTTTGACAATGATCAAGGGAAATTGACTGTGGCACAGTTAGTGTTTGCTGGAAAACAGGATTTTCGCCTCTGCTATTACACAGCTAACACACATTCCCCAAAGTTTCGTGTTGTGGCTGGTCCGTCCTCCCATGCTCACTAATAATCCTGCTGCTTACTGAGGGAAGAAACCCCTTGGGGGATAAGCTATGCATTATTCTCTGTTCTCTTTCATGATCATCTTTATTTAGTCGTATTTGACATTCCTGCGTAAAGAAAAGTTAAGTTATGATATATTATTTATCCTAAAAGTGCTGCTAAATGAGGAAAACCATCATAGACTTATTTTTAGGAATGTTGCCTACTGGATACAACATGCAGGAATGTTTATCTGCAAAGACTTGGCTCACCGCTTTATAAACTGTGGTTTATTGGGAACGTAAACCACATTATCAAAAACATGTTGAGAGACTGAGTACGTAACCAAACAAGCCTCAGTAAACAGCTCAAACATGTAACCAAAAAAGGAATTAGCTTCAGTTAGGCTGTATTTAAAAAGTTTTTTATCGCTCATTGGTCAGATGTGTCTGGGGCGGGAGCAATAAATTAGTTCCTGAACTAAATTCCTGAATTTCAATGCGAGAATATTACAGAAAGAATCTACAGGAAGTGAATCGTCTTCCTCATCCCATTATGATGCAGGTGTGAAATCGCCGTAAGACACTCAATTGACTTCTGGGTCATTGGTTTTGTAGACTGTGATGATTGAAACAAACAAACATTGAACTTTCAGTTTTAGTTGCTACATTGATATCATTTTCTGTGACCTTTCATTTTCAAATGGTGGATTTTCCTAATTTCATCTAGAATAAAGAGCGCCAAACCAACAACTACTTTGTTACAGATAAGATGCGTGGGGACCGGTTTGATTGAAAACTATGTTTACTTAGCAGTAATTAATCAGAGCTTCACGTGCTAGGGAAAAATGAAAACCATTTGAGTTTTAACAAGCTGGCTAAAAGTAGAGACGGTTAAAATAACAACACTGCCCTGCGAGTCAGAGGCCAGAGGCCAATTCCTTATGAGAAACCATGGATCCCTCAAGTTCCAAGTAGCCTTTAGTTCTTTTCTGCTTGGTATCACATTTATAACACAAACAATTGACATTTATCACTGGGTGGTAGATGGTGAGGGATTATTTTCATATCACTGTATTACCAACACCCATAGGATGGTCAGGATGCCACTTGTGCTGACTGGACTTGAAATCTATGTGCAGCAAGAAAAATTCACCTAATAATTACTAACAAAGCTTATCATGGCTGACCCCAAATTGTATTATTGTCTTACCAGCGTGAAAAACGTGTTAAAATATATCAAATTAAAGTTTGTTTCACAATGATTGTGTCCTGTTTATACTTCACCTCCGTACACCTCATCCTCCTGATGCTGTTTTATGATTAACTGATAGTGATTCAGCGCCATATCTGCCGCCTAATGTTTCACCTGGGATCCACTGACATGCGTCAAAGCCACGGCCAGATGAAGCTTGTCCTTTGACAGCGGAAGGACAATATTTGCGCTGACATCACTCAGTGCGTTTACATGTAGACTCATAATCGGATAAATAAACGAATAAGACTTCAACAGGACTTGTAAAATGCATGTAAACACCTATATCCGATCTACTTCGCACACAATCGGCACATTAACGGACAAGTGAAGTAGGATAAGAACACCTAGATAACTCGTTCATAGTCGTCATTCTCTCTGCATGTATACAGGGATCGGATATCGCATATCGGACTTCTCGTTAGTGATGTTACGTCCGACACGAAAGCCCCGAAGCCTGTTTCGCGCAAAGGGGGCGTGTCCAGATGAAGACTGTCTTGAGGCCTGTATCGTTTGTTGCAGTAAAGACAAAAGAAGCCCCGTTTTCTGAAATCATGCGACTGCCTCGCTTTTATATACTATCTATCTATGCTCGCTACGTGAAATAAGAGGGCCACTACCGTAACATACCAGCAGATGTCAGTATTCCTAAATAAGCTGTTAAATGGGGCTTTGTTGATCAGGCTTTTGGGTGAAGCATTTGGCCAGAAAGATTTGACACATTCACACCATCACTACTTCTCGTTCTGCGCTTGTGTGACTGAAGGCCAGGACACGCCGGCCCGATAATCGGCCATTGGACATGGTCGGAGAGTCTGGAGGGGGCGGGGACACAAATCTGTTTGGTGTGTTCGGTGCCGTCGTAGATGTCGTCGGGCTTCTTTTCAGCCGATTGAACATGTTCAGTCGACGTCGGGCAGTCTTTCAGTAGGAGCAATTTGATTGGTAGAGGGCCAGCGAATCAGTGAAGCCCGGAAGTGAGGCGGGTAGCACAAACAGCTGACAACAGTATCACATCGCTAGCCATTGTTTTAATGTGTTTGTATGTTTCGTTCAGCGAGTACTCACATGCATTAACCCTTCTTGACTGCTCAACACCATGCTTAACACTCTCTGCTAAAAATGGTGCTCTTTATGGTCCATATATATAAATACGTATTTATATCTATGTTTATGGTCTGGCGAGCTGTCCCATCATTTCCGGCTTCCGTATTTTTTTGGGCCAAAATACAGATTAGCGCCGCCTGCTGTTACATTACCTTCCGCTCAAGCGCAGAGCATACGGAAAGTCAGTAGTCGGCTCGGTGTGTTCTTGGCACTTTTTTGGCCGCGACGGGGAGACTGGAGCTGCCTGAAACGGCAGACTCCATTTTCGGGCGACGGTTGGTAGTCGGACCGGTGTGTCCTGGCCTTAAGTGTTTTAGGCGACACCATGGCTTATTGCCGGAAGTGAACCGGATGTGGCTCTATAACCACTTGTTGAAAAAGCTACAGCGCCACCTAGCGTAGTGGAGACAGCCATGCATCGGACATGTGTCCGATTCCTGAAAGGCCATGTATACTCAGACAAGTGACACTGTCCATTCGAGTGTCTAGTTTGGTCTTAATCCAATCTAGTTGTGCCATGGACTGACTGATTTCGTCAGAGATGGGTGTTTAAAAGTTTTACCCACAGAACAGTGTTGTGAACTTTGGGATTCAAATTGCTCAGAATTTAGGAGTTTAATTGTTATTTCATCATTACTTACGGATCGTTTTGCTCTGCAAATTCTCACATGACACATCATGAGTACTGTTCAGTCAACTGAGCTCGAAATATTGTGTCTGTAATCTCAGTGCAAACAGAGTTTGCCTTCGAGGGTGTGAATATTTCTCTAACACCCTCATACAAAATACATCATGTCTTTATCATTGTACTGTTATAGAGAAGTAATGGGCATTGCGTAATTTTTTTAAATAGATTATGCCAGTAGTCTTTATCCAAATCATTCATATATTTTCCTAGATTTTTCAGCCCCACAGTGCACACTAATTAAAGTGAGCTTTCCTTAAAACTAGTCAATTTTTTCGTGGTTGAGAGAATAGTTTCAACTTCAACATAGAAACTGTGCTTGCTGTAAGCATTTCCCATGTTCAAATTGATCCCTCCTTAATGCATTCTCAATGTAAGTGATGGGGAGCAAAATCTGAAGTCCTCATTCTGTGAAGTTTAATATCTCTATCTTTTTTAGAGAAAAGTTTGGGTTTTCCTGGACAGTGTTTACTCTTAGCCCTGCAAGAGAGGGAAAGTAACACAAAGAGGACATTTTGAATTAACAGGCTGCTGAAGCCCAATATTATATTTAGATAAAAACATCTAGCACCTAAGGGATCCTGAGGCAGAATTGATGTGTAAACGAATACGGATTATTTAAATGATGCTCTGATGACAATGTTCCAGCTAACTGTAGGAAATTAAATGAGTGTTGTGTGTTTGTGTTTCAGAATGACCAGCAGCTGGACTGTGCTCTGGACCTGATGAGGCGTCTGCCTCCTCAGCAGATTGAGAAGAACCTCAGTGACCTCATTGACCTGGTGAGTTACAGTGTTTGTTTCATTCTGTCAGATTTCCTTACAGGTAAAAAACACACAGGATGTAGATATGATACAACTATGTGGAGGACACAAGATGTCTTCCACATCGCTGAAAAGTGTGAACACGTGAAAAGTCGGAAAAAAAATCTGTCTTTAACGTTGTGCAGTTATTTTTGTACTGGAAGTCCACCCTTAAATTCTGAGTCCAATACTTAAAATATCTTACACATGAATGTGTTAATTAATAATTTGTTTACTTCATGCAGTGTTTTGTTTAAAAAAGGAGTCTGAATTTGAAATAGTTTGACATGCTCTGTGGATGGTAAAAAAGCAGTTTCAGCTGAGTCCGACAAATGAAGCTAAATCAGACACAAATCAAATCACACTTTTACCAGTGTTTGCATGGCACCTTGTTTTGTGGGTAGAAGTGTTCCTTTCCAGTCAGACCCCCTGCCAACCCCACCTGTTCACCTTCCTCTTCCTTCACCCTTAACCCCTCTCCCCCGGGCATCGACTCTCTCCTCACCCATTTCACTGTGTCCTCTTGTTAGCGGTTATTATCCCATCTGTCAATCAACTCCGCTGCCTGCCAGGCACTGTTTCTTGGCGATTGAGAATCACCTTAAATCACCTCTTTCCTGTTTGTACCACATCTCTCGTCTCTCTGTTTTCCATTTTCTGCCCTATTGGTTGTTTTCTCCCCCTTTCCTGGTCTCACCCTGTCTGGGCTGCCAGGTGCGGGGACTTTTTCAGGAAAACAGGGCCTTCTTTGTGTCTACCCTCTAATGTAGGAAGACATAGAAATGGGGGTTCATGTCAGTCTGTAAGAAGTCATTTGCACCCCTTTATCCTCTTGTTATTACATTTTCAATTCCTATTTTGTCCCAGCTCCACTCGTTAATCTTTTCTAATTGAGCGAAGCTGAAATGAGAGACGAGAACATTATGTTTATTATCTGACCTAAAGTCAGAAATGAAATTCAAGGCTACTTTATTATTTGCCTTCTAGTCAAGTTTTCTTTTGTGCCTTACTGTCTCTCTAGACTAACATAACTCTTTTAATCAGATCTCTGAGGAATTGAGAAGAAGCCTGCAGTGCTGCAGGAAAGTTGTGTTAGTCTCAAGCTTTTCGTTCTGTGTTTGCGTCCAGGTGCCCAGTCTTTGTGAGGACCTCCTGTCTTCTGTGGACCAGCCACTGAAGATTGCCCGAGACAAGGTGGTGGGGAAAGACTACCTGCTCTGTGATTACAACCGCGATGGTGACTCCTACAGGTCGAGTTTCTAACTGCACTTCAGTCATGGACCATTAACGACATTATGATTCATTAAGCTGTCATTGGCTAATGGACCACAGGCAGTAATTAAAACTAATGTTTGAGCTGGCTTTTAATGGTCAGTAAATCAAATAAGATTTCTGGCTAAGAGACATGCAACATCCCCTTTTACTGAAATATAGAAACACCTGTTTTTATTGCTATTTTATATCAGTTATGTACTGAGATTTATTGGAAAACACATATTATAATCTGTTAGTTGAAGTTTGCACACAGCTTCCTCTGATTTTAGACCATACTGACACAACCCATCACACACTTCTGTGTCCAAATACCAAAATAAAACAAGGAATAGCAAGCATTACAATAATTTCTTACTTGAACATGAAAAAAAATCAAGCACACATTTTCAGATAGTCTCTCCGAGAGGCACTTGGTTGTTCACATGTAGAGTGACAGAAACAGTTGTGTAAAGAATGGAGAAAGAGAATTTGAGAGAAATGAAAAACCGAGAAGTAGAACCTTTCTTTGGTCCACACAGCTGCTCACTTCATTAAGGGGGTGGAATTATCCGTTTCAAAAAGTCCCAGAAATTGTTCGAGGTGGCAGAAATCTGAATGAAATCATGTCTGATTAGCACAAGGGGAAATAAGTTACATTTCAAAATGTATCAGTGATTTAGCACATGACAGAACTAAATGTCCTATCAAGTCTGAATGAAGCCATAAGGAACATTACCATCAAATAAATGGATAGATAAAGCCAGCAACTGTTTGTATTCCGTGTCTGCAAGGGGCATAGGGTTAAAGTTATAAAAATATGATGTATAACTGAGGAGTCTATGTGTAGAGACATTTCATGCTTGATGTCAGACTGTAAATTGCCCCAACATTTGTTCATTTGGTTAGATACGTACGAACACTGAATTCTGTTGTCCTCTTTATTACATCAGATCCCCGTGGAGTAATAAGTATGAACCACCCATTGAAGACGGTGCCATGCCTTCGGCTCGCCTGAGGAAACTCGAAGTCGAAGCCAATAACGCCTTTGACCAGTACAGAGACCTGTGAGTACCAGCCAAGCTATCGTACGGGAGTTTTTTAATAATCCACGAGTGTCGCCCACGTGTGACCTCTGATATCTGATTGTTCTTAAGGTACTTTGAGGGAGGTGTGTCCTCCGTGTACCTCTGGGACTTGGATCATGGCTTTGCTGGAGTTATTCTTATCAAGAAGGCCGGCGATGGATCCAAGAAGATCAAAGGGTGTTGGGACTCCATCCATGTGGTGGAGGTGCAGGTGAGAAGGGTCGGGTGGCTTGAAGTAGGTTGAGATTTGAACTTGCTCCAGTATCGTCTTTCTGATTTAAAAAAAATAAAAATAAAAAATCTTAGCTTAATATAAATTGGCAACGGTAAATTGTAAACTTATTTTACTTATTTTAGTTTCCTGAGATGCATTATCTCTCTAAAAGGGAGAAATCTTAATGAGAGCATAGAGTTGTTAACACAGACAATGTTTACTTGTAGCACAATAATCATGAGACTCATAAAAGAGAGAACGTGACTTTCTAAAACAGTTGCATTCTTCATCTTGTCTGTGGTATTTGAATGCCTGGTATGAAGGCAGTTTTTCAAATGTTTGTCCTTCAAATTATTCCAAGCACAGGATTGCATAGTAGAGCATATTATTAAAGATTATCCGTTCTGTTTTGCACTGTAAATGATTATGATGTAGATGATTCATTTATCAGGTTATTGTAAACATCAATGATATGCAGAGGTTGAGATGCGGCATCATAAATCTTCAAACAGTAGTAGAGTGGAGCTATCCTCTTCAGTTTGGAGGATTGCCTCATTGTTTGTTATGTCTGTTGTGCGAGCAGGAGAAGTCCAGCGGCCGCACTGCTCATTACAAACTCACCTCTACCGTCATGCTGTGGCTCCAGACAACCAAGACTGGCTCCGGTACCATGAACCTTGGCGGCAGCCTTACAAGACAGGTGAGGCATTTAAACAGAAACCCCACTGCTGATGTGTCCGGTTGTTCTGTAGTCAGTCACTTATAAACAAAAAAAATTTTTTCCCAGATGGAAAAGGATGAGACAGTTGGAGAGTCCTCACCCCACATCGCCAACATTGGACGCCTTGTCGAGGTCAGTGTTGCAGCTAGTACCCTGCTGCCTAAAGCAGTGATTCTGCTCTAAAATGACTGTGTGTTTTGTTTCACTGGAACCAGGATTCTGCTGACGTTTCATGGGGCTTAACAAGCTGCATTATATAGATACCAATCTGCTGGCGGATTTACAGTTGTGTTCAAAATAATAGCAGTGTGTTTTAAAAAAGTGAGGCAAGATCAAATCTGTATCATAGCTTTTATTTTCCAAACACGCAGATGCATTGGGGACATTGCACATTCTATTCCAAATCCAAATATGAAGAAACTTGTCAAATGTTTCTTCATTTACAGAAAGTGAAGAAAAAGGAATATTAGACTGTTCAAAAAAATAGCAGTGTCTGCATTTTTCTTTACAACTCAAACATTTACTTTATCAACTGAAAAATGCATGAAGATTTAGCTTTCCTATGAATCACTGAACTAATATTTAGTTGTATAACCTCTGTTTCTGAGAACTGCTTCACATCTATGTTGCAGGGAGCGGACCAACTTATGGCACCTGTGAACAGGTGTTGCAGCCCAGGACGATTGGACCACATTCCACAATTCCTCTGCATTTCTTGGTTTTGCCTCAAAAACAGCATTTTTGATGTCACCACAGAGGTTTTCTATTGGATTAAGGTCCAGGGATTGGGCTGGCCACTCCATAATGTTAATCTTGTTGGTCTGGAACCAAGATCTTGTTCGCTTACTGGTGTGTTTGGGGTCGTTGACTTGTTGGAACACCCATTTCAAGGGCATTTCCTCTTCAGCATAAGGCAACATGACCTCTTCAAGTATTCTAATGTATCCAAACTGATCCATGGTATGCGATAAATAGACCCGACACCATAGTATGAGAAACATCCCCATAACATGATGTCTGTGCCACCATGCTTCACTGTTTTCAAAGTGTACCGTGGCTTGAATTCAGTGCTTGGGGGTCGTCTGACAAACTGTCCTGCGGCCCCTATTCAAGCCACAGTACACTTTGAAGACAGTGAAGCATGGTGGCGCAGACATCATGTTATGGGGATGTTTCTCATACTATGGTGTCGGGTCTATTTATCGCATACCATGGATCATGGATCAGTTTGGATACATAGAATACTTGAAGAGGTCATGTTGCCTTATGCTGAAGAGGAAATGCCCTTGAAATGGGTGTTCCAACAAGTCAACGACCCCAAACACACCAGTAAGCAAACAAGATCTTGGTTCCAGACCAACAAGATTAACGTTATGGAGTGGCCAGCCCAATCCCTGGACCTTACTCCAATAGAAAACCTATGTGGTGACATCAAAAATGCTGTTTTTGAGGCAAAACCAAGAAATGCAGAGGAATTGTGGAATGTAGTCCAATCGTCCTGGGCTGAAACACCTGTTCACAGGTGCCATAAGTTGGTCTGCTCCCTGCAACACAGATGCTCAGAAACCGAGGTTATAAAACTAAATATTAGTTCAGTGATTCATAGGAAAGCTGAATCTTCATGCATTTTTCAGTTGATACAGTGAATGTTTGAGTTGTAAAGAAAAATTCAAACGCTGCTATTTTTTTGAACTGTCTAATATTCCTTTTTCTTCACTTTCTGTAAATGAAGAAACATTTGACAAATGTTTCTTCATATTTGTATTTGGAATAGAATGTGCAATGTCCCCAATGCATTTGCATGTTTGGAAATAAAAGCTATGATACAGATTTTGATCTTTACTCAATTTTTAAACACACTGCTATTATTTTGAACACAACTGTATGTCCTCTGCTCACTAGCAACGCCACCATTATTGACGTGGCAGAATCGGGATGAACCATTTTTCACTTAAAGTGAAAGCATGGATGTTTGTGTTTATTTGGCTAGTAATGGCACCCTACCAAACATTATACTGAGCCTGTAAAACATGTGTGAAACAAGCTTTGGGAAACAATAACATTGGCATACAACTGTAATCAGATTAAATGCTTTAATCTGCCAGTTTATTTTGTACACTTACATAAAACTAATGCTAATCCTACATTTAAGATAATAATGTTCTGTTTTACAGAGGCGTTGATTAAACTGCGATCATTTTGGAGGATGTAGAATTGTACTACTTTATACTGACCAATTACCTTAATCATAGTAAAACTCTTCTGCCACCATCACATGATTACCCATCCTGTGTCACAACACAGTAGATGTTGTAGATAGATAGATGTTGTCAATAAATGTAATTGTCTAAAACATTGTGGTTAACATATTGAAAATAACGTCAGGAAAGGCAAGAAGTTAAGAATGTCTTGATTCTCATTCCAGGATATGGAGAACAAGATTCGCTCCACACTGAATGAAATCTATTTTGGCAAGACCAAGGACATCGTCAATGGCCTAAGGTAACACTATATGGGTTTTCTGAACGATATTGACTGCCCCGCTCTCCTTTTTACAGCTCGTCCAATCTGCAGGGGCTGTACTAATCTCACTGAAAGCAGCGTCTGTGTAACATATTGTTAAATTCTTTGATATTTTACTTAAAACTACCTTCGCTGCCCGTCTTTCCAGTTGCATTTTATCCATTCTCACTACACTTCCCCTTCCCCTGACCCTCTCTTTTCACCTCTCCTACCGAGCGTATTATTTTATTGTCCTTTCTCCTACATTTCCTCTGCCATTCTTCTCACTGTCTTTCCTCCTGTCAATCCATCTTTTATTTCTCCTCCCCTCTGCACTCCAGATCTATTGAGTCTTTG
>OX442350.1:20100102-20275851 GCA_949357725.1 Hyperoplus immaculatus | reverse complement strand
ACCATCACATTGGATTTTAAATGAAACAATCAATATTTTCTAAAGTGAAGACTTCAGATTTAATTTGAGGTTATTTACATCCAAATCAGGTGCGCGGAGTGGGAATTACAACAATTCTATTTGTGGTTCCCCCCTTTTGAATGGACCAAAAGTAATTGGACAGATTAAAATAAATCAAATTGTCACTTTTAATATTTAGTTGCAAATCCTTTGCAGTCAATGACAGCCTGCAGTCTGTACCCATAGCCAGCACCATCCCTGGTGATGCTCTGCCAGGCCTTTACTGCAGTAGAAGTCTTCAGTTCCTGCTTGTTCCTTGGGCAGTTTCCCTTCAAATGATTGACTAAACATAACATTCCATGTTACCTTTAAAAGAGTATTTAGTCGCATTCACAGTATTCTGCGGGCCATTGTCCATCTGCCCTGTGATGCGCCGTCCAATGAGTTCTAAAGCATTTGGGTGAATATGAGTAAATGGAATTGCCCGATACACTTCAGAATTAATCCTGCTGCTTTCGTCAATGGTCACATCATCAATTAATACATGGGAACCAGTTCCATTGGCAGCCATACACTCCCACGCCCAGTGGCGTCATGCCCATATAAGTTTTTATAATGGGTATGGTTTACCAAAACTATATCTAATGTGTGCAGGGCTGCCCATAAGGGGGTAGAAAGTAAAACTAATATTGACAGCTCTTTGGTCTTAATATTGAGAGTTGACAGCAACCGGTTCCAAATGCTATAATACTACACAGCATGTACTCCAGACCTTTTATATGCGCCTTGTAAATGAAATCACAAGGAAATAACACACACTTTGCCATGGAACAGTTGAGCAGCCGATTGTCCAATTACCTTTGGTCTGTTCAAAAGAGCCAAAATGAGGGAAAAGTGTGTCAATGTCCAAATATTTATGGACCTGACTATCTCTCCCACTTGGGATTTGTATGGTAAGAGCAGAAGCTTTGTCTGATTCATTTTTGGCAGAAAATAAGAGGTATAATATTCTTCTTGGTGTAAATAATTTGTGAATGATGTAATAAACAAAACAAAAAATGCTTTATGTGCTAATATTATGTTGGGCCCCTAAGGCAATGAGCAACATGAGTAATGACTGCAGTTTGTCCACTAGGTGTCGGTGACATTCAGCTCATCAGCTGAGCTCTAGGTTTCACAACAGTTTTTCTCAGAGGTTTCGCTCGTCCACTTTGCCACCCGATGCATTTATCTGTTTGATTCCTTATTGAGAGGGCCTGCAAAGTTGCTACAACATCCACCAGAACACATATTTATATTTTATAGCCACTTGAAACTGGATACGAACGCAATGAATGGACAAAACCATGGATTAATGAAACCTATGGGAAAAACTGTTGAATCTTAAAAAGTTGTGAACACAAAATAATTTAATTATTAGTTATAGTTTAGACCAGATTAAAATGTCCTGCTCTTAGAAGATTTTTGAACAACGGGCAAGCGGTAAAACTACTTCAACATCTTAGTGTCTTCGGTTGAAACACTCAAAACCTAGGAATGTCAGTTAATAAGTAAACCCCATTTTACGTATATACGATGAAACAGCTGTGATATGTGCTTACACTTCATGTTCTCCAAGATATGTTCCCTTTGCTATTTAGAGTGGTTTACCCCTTTTGCCTATAAACCAACAAAAAAAACTTGACTAAAACCACAATAATCCAAGAGAGACCGCACTAAGATCATTGGTGGTGGGAGGCAAATAGCATTCAAACAAGTCAACAAATAAGATAAATAGCCTACACTTGTTGTCAAGTTAACTAATGGACCTTGTTGTGTTGTGTTAATAAATGAATCTCTTAGGAAGTTGCCATTTATCTCCAGTGGCAGAATTTCTATCAAGTCCTCAGACCCCTACATAGTTCTCTCTCTCTCTCTCTCTCCCTCTCTCTCTCTCTCTCTCTCTCTCTCTCTCTCTCTCTCTCTCTCTCTCTCTCTCTCTCTCTCTCTCTCTCTCTCTCTCTCTCTCTCTCTCTCTCTCTCTCTCTCTCTCTCTCTCTCTCACACACACGGTTTATGATAATGAGAAGCCTCAAGGCGCAGGGGAGCAGTAGCCATTTTTTGCCATTCAAGCGGAGTTGCGCATACGGAGCA
This sequence comes from Hyperoplus immaculatus, assembly GCA_949357725.1. Taxonomy (NCBI): domain Eukaryota; kingdom Metazoa; phylum Chordata; class Actinopteri; order Uranoscopiformes; family Ammodytidae; genus Hyperoplus; species Hyperoplus immaculatus. The sequence goes on along the minus strand of OX442350.1, from coordinate 20,273,718 downwards.
GAGGTGCAGCTGCTGTTTCTATCGCCGGCGTGTGTGTGAGTGACTGAGCCGCTCCGTCCACGGTTATTGCGGATTTATCCTCCTCAAATTCAGCCATAGTGACCGGAGACAAGCGCGCCCGCTAAGAGCATGGCTCCTCTGCAACAAAGGGAAACTCACAGGCGGAAAGTTTGAAGGAATAAGGAGCTATAGAAATTCCCACTCGGAGACCCGTCCGTACACAAACTGAGGAGCGATGCACTTCGTTAAATGGGATTTGTTGTTCATTTTCTGGTGGTGTGAGCTTGTTTCACTTGTGCATTGTTACACCGTTCATATCAGTGAGGATGCGGGGCCAAGGACAGTGGTGGCCGGCATGGAGCGGGGCGCACAGTGCACTTTGGATCAGGTACTCGCTCCCAAGTTCACCGAGCAGTTTCTGGAGACTGATGCGTCGGCAGGGATCGTGTTTGTTTCGGACTCCGTAAAGTGTCCCACTCTTCGCTCCAACCCTTTCACCTTGTACACTGTGGCCGACTGCTCGGACTCCGGCTACAGGCACCTCCTCACCAGCCAGTACGACGTGCATGTTCACGGTAGGAACTGTTCAAACAAGCGCAAAAGGAAACCTCAGTGGGACATGGATGTCCTCAGTTTGTTTAGCACCCACAGCCAACACCGTTTAGAGTGCCACCAAGCAGGCACCGCTTTATTCCCAGTGGTTGGTCTGCTGCCGGGAGCCCCGATGCGCTGCAAAGTCGCCAAAAGCCGTGACTTTTATTTCTCTGAAGGGGGCTTGTTTGTGTATAAGAAGCTGTGCTGGAAGCAGGACATGCTCCTGGAGCTAGACTTGATGTGTGATGTACTCACAGGAAGCGGGTTGAGCGCTGAAGTCAACCCCATCTTCATCCACTGGCGTGTGGGGCAGGGTCCCTTCAGGCAGGGCCACTTAGGGAAGCTGTTAGAAAAGGCAGCTCAGTCTAATTCTGGCATTGTGCACAGGAGGAGGAGAAGCACCAACAGCAGCCCCCAGTTTCAGCCTCCCATGTACCAAGTGTCTGTGGCAGAGAACAAGCCAGCTGGGACTACTGTCGTCCTTTTAAAAGCAGTGGATGTGGATGAGGGAGAGGCAGGCAGGCTGGAGTATTTTATAGAGGCTCTCTTTGATAGCCGCTCTAACAATCTCTTTGCTGTGGACCCAGCTGGAGGTTCTGTGTCCACTGTAGAGGTGCTGGACCGGGAGACAAAAGACACCCATGTGTTCCGTGTGACTGCAGTCGACCATGGCTCGCCCCGACGTACAGCCATGGCCACCCTCACCATCACAGTCAGTGACACCAATGATCATGACCCCGTGTTTGAACAGCAGGACTACAAGGAAAGCATCAGGGAGAATCTAGAAATAGGCTATGAGGTTTTAACTGTGAGGGCCACGGATGGGGACGCACCTGTCAATGGAAACATCCTTTACCGTATCATCAACAGTAACGGCTCCAATGATGTGTTTGAGATTGATTCAAGGTCTGGCGTAATCCGCACCAAGGGCATGGTTGACAGAGAGGAGGTGGAAGCCTATATGTTGTTAGTTGTGGCAAATGACCAAGGTCGTGACCCCGGGCCCCGAAGCGCCACAGCCACTGTTTACATTGTTGTGGAGGACGACAATGATAATGCCCCCCAGTTCAGTGAGAAACGTTATGTGGTCCAGGTGCCTGAGGACATGGCCCCCAACACAGAGATCCTGCAGGTCACCGCCACAGATCAGGACAGAGGAAGCAACGCCGTCGTCCACTTCAGCATCATGAGTGGAAACACCCGGGGTCAGTTTTACATCGACGCTCAGACGGGGAAAATGGACCTGGTGAGTCACCTGGATTACGAGGCCAACAAAGAATACACTTTAAGAATCAGAGCTCAGGATGGAGGACGCCCTCCGCTGTCCAACATCAGCGGCCTGGTGACAGTGCAGGTGCTGGACGTTAACGACAATGCCCCCATTTTTGTCAGCACCCCTTTCCAGGCCACCGTGCTGGAGAACGTGCCTCTGGGCTACTCCATCATCCACATCCAAGCAGTGGACGCAGACTCCGCGGACAACTCCAGGCTGGAGTATCGCCTCACTGAAACCACGCCCAACTTCCCCTTCAGCATCAACAACAGCACGGGCTGGGTCGTGGTGGCAGCCGAGCTTGACAGGGAGAGTGTAGATTTTTATAACTTTGGAGTGGAGGCCCGAGATCACGGCTACCCTGTCATGTCCTCCTCAGCCAGCATTAGCATGACTATTTTAGACGTCAACGACAACAACCCAGAGTTCACTCAGAAGGCGTATTACATGCGACTGAATGAGGATGCAGCCGTGGGGACCAGTGTGGTGACTGTGTCAGCTGTGGACCAGGACATCAACAGTGTAGTGACCTATCAGATATCCAGCGGGAACACCCGCAACAGATTCTCCATCACGAGTCAGAGTGGAGGGGGGCTCATTACCCTGGCTCTGCCTTTAGACTACAAACTGGAACGTCAATACGTTCTCACCATCACTGCAAGTGATGGAACACTCTATGACACCGCACAAGTGTTTGTCAACGTCACTGACGCCAACACACACCGGCCAGTGTTTCAGAGCTCACATTACACTGTCAACATCAACGAGGACAAGCCCATGAGCACCACTGTGGTGGTGATAAGTGCCACAGATGAAGACACAGGTGAGAACGCACGCATCACCTACTTCATGGATGACAGCATCCCTCAGTTTGACATCGACCAAGACTCTGGGGCTGTCACCACACAGATGGAGCTGGATTATGAGGACCAGGTTTCCTATACGCTTGCCATCACTGCTCGGGATAACGGCATCCCACAGAAGTCTGATACCACCTACTTGGAGATACTGGTGAATGACGTCAACGATAACTCCCCCCGTTTCCTCAGAGACCACTATGTCGGCTCTGTGATGGAGGACGTGCCGGTCTTCACCAGTGTAGTCCAGGTGTCTGCCATTGATAGAGATTCTGGGCTCAACGGCCGTGTCTTCTACACTTTCCAGGGCGGGGAGGATGGCGATGGAGATTTCATAATTGAGTCCACCTCAGGCATTGTTCGCACGCTACGCAGATTAGATAGAGAAAATGTGCCTATTTACAGCCTGCAAGCTTTCGCTGTAGATAAAGGTGTTCCTGCTCTTAAAACCCCAGTAAACATCCAAGTTACAATCCTAGATGTGAATGACAACCCCCCTGTGTTTGAGAAAGATGAGTTTGATATTATGGTGCAGGAAAACAGCCCCATAGGCGTCGTGGTTGCCCACGTATTAGCCACAGATCCAGATGAAGGCAGCAATGCACAGATAATGTACCAGATAGTGGAGGGAAACATCCCAGAGGTGTTCCAGCTGGACATCTTCTCTGGAGAACTGACTGCATTGATAGACCTGGACTACGAAACGCAGTCAGAGTATGTCATCGTGGTCCAGGCCACCTCAGCCCCTCTGGTCAGCCGTGCCACAGTCCACATCAAACTGGTCGACAAGAATGACAACGTGCCCATGCTAAAAAACTTCCAGATTATCTTTAACAACTATGTGACGGATAAATCGAGCAGCTTCCCCACTGGCGTGATCGGACGTATTCCTGCGCATGACCCCGACGTCTCTGATCAGCTCCACTACAGCTTTGAGGTGGGAAACGAGCTCAACTTAGTGCTCCTGAACCAAAGCACAGGAGAGATCCAGCTGAGCCCAGCCCTGGATAACAACCGGCCCCTGGAGGCCTCCATGAGGATCTCGGTGTCAGGTGAGGCTCTTAAATAACTCTTTGTCATTGCAGACTCCACCCAGTGAGAGATCAGCCCTAACTAAGGTGTATTCTCATGTCTCTTCATTTACATTTTGGCTTCACTACACGGGATAATAGAAGTGATGATGACTTAACTATGGCTTTCTTGGCTTCAGTGTTCCACAGTGATTTCCCCGTAATTGAAATATTCATGAAAGAGGATTAATATTCACTGCAAGATATCTTAAAGTAACTACATCACCCTAAGAAGAATTGATCAAGAGTTAAAGTCATAAAGATGTATTTAGGCATTTCATAGATTTTTAACTCAGTAAGGTGAATTGTTCCATGTGGTTGTTGTCTGGGGAGGGGGGTCATTTGTTTGGACGCCTCATAGAGATGCTTTCTTGATGATGACACAAGCCTGATTTATCCCTGTCTATTGTTGAGATTTAAATAGCTGTTTGTCTGCGCACATCTGTATCCTGTGGGATCCACACTCCAGTGGGCAGACTGATCATGCCCCATAATTGCCTATCATCCTCCCTTCCCACATACTGTACAATGAAAGACCTAATTCAATTATGGTCTTTTTTATTAGCTTGTTTAGAACCACAATCATGAGATGATGTTCTTTAAGTGCTGTGTTGTTTGACTAGTGTTTTTCTCCTGTTTTCCTTTGACAGAAGGCTGAAACTTAGTAGCTATTAGCGTTCTCAGCTCAAAGGTGTTTAAGGCTGAGGATAGTAGTTTGACTTAAAGATGACAGATTACACAAGGTGGTTGATATTGTGATCACTGCTTGGTCCACTGTGGTGTGATGTTGATGCAAAACAAGCCTGACAATTCTCTGCTGTCCTTGCTCACTATGTTGTCCTTACCTGCATGCTTTTAGCCGCCTTTTAATTATACTTGCCAGGGCAAGTCACAGAGTTTATTTGATCCACATATGTGACTGATCTTGATGGTTACCCACAGATGGAGAAAGAGTGAGTGAGTGTGTGTGTGTGTGTGTGTGTGTGTGTGAGTGTGTGTGTGTGTGTGTGTGTGTGTGTGTGTGTGGTGGGGGGGTTACCTTCTGTTGAATCTTATTTGACGCAGTGTGAGCCGATGTAAATCTGCCTTCTCTTTGACCTTTGCACAACCTTTAGAGAGAGGAAAACAGAATCCAGGGAACATTATTAAGGGATTGGACATCAAGGTTAAGGATGAAATCGGATAGTTGACAAAAACAGTGGGGATTAAGGCTGGTATGAACCTTGGGGTTTCTTTGAAAGTGTTGATTCAGTCAATGAAAGAGGTAAGTGCGTTATTATTTGTTGAAGAGTTGACAGTGAATAGCACATACTGTATGGTTAGAGAGTGAGCAGTCGTTATAATGGATTGGAGCTAAGCTCTCTGGAGAACAATAGTGAGCTGTCGATTCAGGGGTAGGCACTACAACTCATACCAAACTGTGGTTGGGGGCAACAGCTGTGACTCCACTGAGGACCAATTAGAGGCTGTGTCTCCCTAGCGCGTCCAGCACCTGCTGGGGTTTATGTGTCAGCACCCCTGCAGGAGACCGAGGGAGATGGAGGGAGGCAGGGGGACGGAGGGGGAAGGGGGGCAGGGTGGTTAAATTGTGGGACCATGTTGGAAAATACAGTCGTACAGTACGTCATACTGTAAGTGAGCAGGGAAGTCATTAGACTGTTGGAGGAGGAGGAGATGGGGTTGGAAGATGAGCTCGTCTGCTGACCCCAATTTTCATAGGCTTCTCCCTCCAGGGACCTCCCAAGTCTTCCCATTATCTTTCTCTTCATGCTGCCGTTTATGAGGCCCCTTATGATGGACAATTTTTGATGGGCTCTTTTGTATGTTTTCGGACTGTGTGATTAACACTGCTCTTTACACTGAAATAGATGGGACGGTTCCAATGTGGCTACACTTTGCTTCATGTTTAATGTGTAACCGCTGAAAGAGCTTTTCGAAGTTAACCATTAAATAATCCCCAGATTAAATAATCCACAGATTATGATTATCTTCCTAAAATTCAATTAAGGAATTCAATCCGTTGCATTGTCCCAACTCCTTGACGTACAGAAATTACTTTTCAGATGAAATTGGACCTCACCTTATCTTTAAACTTTTAACAAGATAAGATTAAAATCCCCAAATAAATCCAACTCTACTTTAGTAATCTAAGTAATGAAACCACATTGTTGTGTTGTAAATGACCAAGTTTGTTATCACATGAATAAAAATAAGTAATCAATTTATCCAGATGTTTAACATATAACTATGTTTGCCTGTTATTTTTGCCTGTGTGCAGCTGCCCACAAACATGTTCATAAACCTGGGTAATCCAAAGCGAGTTAAAATGTGAAAGACAACTAAATAGAAGTAATATGCCATCAAGAATATCAACATGCATGTTTTTAATGCTTGATTATATCCCATATTTAAGAAAAGTGGTGCTGCTAGTGGTGCTGCTTTCGGCTTTGGGCCTGCCTCTTTACTTAATGGGGGAGGGAAATGGTAAAAGGACATTAAACTCAAACGGATATGAGTGACGATAATATTCTCGATGTGTCTCTTCTGCATCATAAAGAGAGTTGCGGACACACTGCTGAGTGTCAGGCTGGTTGTCGTTGGTGGGATTAGAGTGACTGCATCTGTATCATGGGATCCGCCGGAACCCGTGTTGACATACTCAGGGGCTGATCTACCGTTCCCAGGCAAGCGTGAGCCTGCATAAATAGGTGTTTGCTTTCCCCTGCTTTCCTTTCATTTTCTGAGCCCTGTTAATTTCCATATAGAAAGTATAGCTAATCCTTCATTATCCGCAATTTTTACTGTGTCGTAACGCTCGTAGTTTGAGTATGAGGCCAATTTCTTGTTTTTGCACTATATAGTGACTCTGTAGGAGTGACACGCTTCGATTTGAACATCCTGTGTGGCAAATATACAATGTAGTCCTATACATCCGGACACTTTAATCCTATTCAGAGTCCATGCCAATAATATGCTCATTTAGCAAACACCAGCGCAGAGATTCCACAGACAAACACGCCTCCACAACTTAATGACGGCAGTTTGATTCAGCTCACATCATACTGCAGGTTGTACAGATGCTCAAATTACATGGTGGACAGCACATACTTTCTCTCTCCGTCGGGAGGGGAGATCGTTTATAGGTTTCAAGTGTGTGTCTGAAGAGGCCGGATAGTTAAAATGACTTCACTGTCTAACTTTTCTGAGCCAAATTTACTGGCATTAAGCCCCCCTAACTGGCGGCAAACACTGATTCTGCTCATACTGTATACATCAAGTTTGATTATGTAATTTGTATAACTTGTTTTAAATATTTCAAATCTCAGTTTGACTTCTGAGGTTGTTATCTCCCAGTGAGATACAGGCAAGATGTTCAGTATTCTCTGTGGTTGAATGTGTTTTTAGATTGTCTTAGCTGCCAGTTTGCCATCCTTGCATAATCTAATGCTCCAAGAGCGGAATTTTAATGGAGAGAGACTCCCTGCTCTGTCACATACTGTATAAGTAAGAGCCAAAACATTCACAGCAGGCATGATTTCGCTATAATCTAATGAACAGTCAAGCTGTCTGACTGTGGATCAACTTTCTCAGGAAGTTTGTCTTCTGTAACACTAGACAATCAAATCTGATATCTGTGTGTGTGTGTGTGTGTGTGCACGCACGTGTGTTGCCTCCCAACAGCTGGACTGCTCTGATTGCTTTCCTCCTCACCATCCATATAATTATTTCACTCAAGCGAGGCATACCTCAGATTTCCGTGTACTTTATGGTTGGGGCGAAGTACTGTTTGCCTTATGCTTGATTCACAGGACTCAAAGTCACGGCTTGCAAGTGCTTGCCCGTGTTTGGTGCGACCGGAGTCATCTGTAATGCGCTCCTTTTCATTGCCCGCCCTCCCCGGATGGCGTTAGTCACACTCGCGGGCTCGCTTGGAATGTTTGTAGTATGGTCTCTCGTCCCTTTCTCCTGTATAAAGTCACCTATCACCTTGATCCTGTTTCTCTTTCCCTCTTTTTGTTTGCCTGTCACCATACCCCATTTCTCTCCTATCTGCCTGGCTCTATAGCTCTCACCCCTGCAACCTCCTCTGTTCCCTTCCATCATTTCAAGCTCCTCCACCCTCCCTCTTTACCCCCCATAATACTCCCCTCCTCCTCCTCCTCCTCTCTCCCACTCTCCCTCCTTTGACTGTTGCCCCCACCCCTCCTCTCCCTTGTGAAAGGAAGAATGCCTAAGAGAAATGCTTTGTTAAGCGCCCAGTTGTCATGGTGAACCCAGCAATGCCTGAGAAATTCCTTGTGGGTGGGGACGAAGGGGTAAGGTCCCTTTTGTGGAGTGAAGATGGGAGGGGGAAGGGAGGCACATAAAGTTCTAAGAAGCAACTGTCCCCCCTCTCCCTGTCCCTCTTTCCAGTGAAGCATGTTAGGCTTTCTTTGGACCTGTAATGCTCTGGGACACACTGACCTGTCCCGCTCACACTCTGCTAACATGTTTACAGCAAGTCAGCCCACACCTGATGGCAGATATAAACTTTCCATCTGCTGCGTGTTTTGAAAGGCCGAAGCCTATTGTTGCATGCGACAGGTTTCAGAGGCAGGCGAGAGTTTGGCGCTCGCGGTGATATGTTGTGAGGGTCGCCTTTGAAGCTCTCTGATTTGTGACAAAGATGCACTTTGGGGTATTCTATTTCTTGCTGCCAGCTTGTTTCCCAACAGCAGAACATCCTCCTGTGGGCCTCGCTCCTCTACGCTTGGTTGCAGTGAACGTCCGGAGGAGCTGAGGGTGGGATGTGGGTGAGTTGGCGGGTGGATGACATCATCTATGTGTTAGGAGGGGAAATGGCGTTTGGGATTAGGGCTGGTGCATGGCTGGGGTGAGACCTTGTGGTGCTTGCATATATCTCAGCGTTGTCCTGCATTGTCCTCACTATCCCAGCAGACAATGGGAGTTTGCCCTGTCTGGGGCTGACCCCCCTCCCACCCCCCGCCCCCTATCTCTGTCTTTGTCTCCACTTGTTTGCACCAGTGCTGCGGTCTTCATGATAGTTTCACCTGTTATTCATCCATGATGAATTATCCCATTTACTGTACAATCCGATGCAGATCCTTTAAAAAAGGTTCTGTACAATCCTTTGAGTGAATCACTGACTGTGCACATTCATAATGAAGCTCTACTACTGTACTGCAGCGATACCCAACCAGGGGAACAAGTGCCCCAGGTGGTTCTCCTGCAGCTACAAGGGGGGTTTGTATAAAGATTGTGGAGCATCTTTAAATTAGTGGTGGTGGTGGGGGGGATATCATTTTTTAAATATTCTACACGTTAAGCCAACTGTATCACCGAAAACAGTGGGTGAACAGCTAAAACGGTTTAGCTAAAAGTAGTAAAAAGGTGGTTGACATAGTTAAAAGTAATGGATACATTTTAAAAGGGCAAAGAAAACTGTGGATAATGTTTAATTAAGCAGAGAGTGGGGGCGTGGTGTAGTTGTTAGATGGTTAGATGGTTAATGGACACACAACCACAGAAAGTATTTCCCTCTACTTCCACTGTGTAGTAAAAAAAAAACTCCAAACCTCCATTGCAGCACAGGATTCACTACGAGTACACGCTTCGCACGGTGTGAATGCGACAGATGATGTTTATTTAACCGTCAGTTACCTTTACGCTACATTGCGCTTATTTAGTATCAGAACTAGAGCAAGATTTCACGCTGACCTGGTTTCATATGCTTTGACTCTGCCGTGCAAAGAGCAATGTGTTTGACACGAGGGCAAGAGGTGTGACTGCCAGAGGTGGCGAACCTTGGCGTCTGAGAGTTTGAGATGTTCCATCTCTGCTTCATTCATATTAACACTGACAGGAGGGCATCAGGCTTACAAAACAGATGGGTTTGTCTTGAGCTGTGGTAGAATTGCGCTTTCCCAGTCAGGTGGCACTGAATGGATGAGAATTACTATTAATACACTTCCATGAAGGTGGATGTTTTTTATACACTCCCCCCCATATCATGTCAGTATAAGTAAATATAAAAGCCCTTATGTTTTTTTAACAATCCTGGCACATGGTTCTGGATCGCTGCCTGATCTGTTCTCAAGCCTCCTTATAAATGACAGCCTTTATTGTGCTGCTGGATGCTTAGTATCCAATATCTATCAAATGACTATTGGTGGGTTGAATAACGGCCTCATGCTTGGTCACGTCTCTGCATGCTAATCACTCTTTACTATTGCGCTGACAGCATTTAGCCTTTTGATATGCAAATGCTCAGATCGGAGGAGTTCAGATCCTTTTTCTGTGGTTCTAAAGCTGCTTGGCTACCGAGGAAGAATCCGTGGAATGCCCTCTTCTCGTGGTTTTTCAGATACAGCAGAAAAAGTGTCATCTGGGGGAGAATGGATGCTGCGGCCGAATCCACAAATGAGTACGAATGGCCTCTCTCCAACATAGTCAGCTTTTCCTCCTGAATGAAGAAATTTGGAGGAGTGTGCGTCCCCTCTGACTCCTCTGGATTGAAATCCTTGGGCTGACATTGAGCTACACAAGCAGTTTCCATTATTGACGTCACAGGCACTGTAGGAAGGGGGTGTTGTTGTGTGGTGGGTATCCTTACAGTTGAGCTTTGTTCTTTTTTTTCCAACTAATTAAGCATAATTGCTGTGCAGAATGAGATAAAACAGCCAGTTACAGCACTCCTTTTAAAGAACAAGGTCAGAGACGTATGAATATTTGATTATATTTTTCTGTTCGGAAACAAATGAACACAAGCGTACGTACACATGCTTGCACACAGTGGAATTGATAATTGAACATTAAGATGCTCAGTGGAATTTGTGTTGTCTGATGTAACCGCCATGACACTGCTCGGATGCAGTTAACAGCAAATCTGCTGCGTGGGAGTCTGAGCATGCTGCCCAGTCCCTCCTTTGGAAAGTGCGATTTGCAAGTAGGTTTGACTGGTGTGCAGGAGCTGTTGGCTTTCAGACGTGTTTAAATGTGTGATTTAGAATTCCCAAACAATGGAAAAACAACAAATCTCAACCGGATCTTGTCTAAAAACCCTCATAGCATGTTTTACCCTCTCAGCTACTCATTTCTCAAATACCTTGGTTTCTAAAGCTATAGGTCATATTAGTGTTTAATTTAGATTGGATAACAGCAGATTGGACCTAAAAATCCTGGCGGCAGCCTCAGGCAAACATGCTGTGTGATGATTGAGCCTCCCTGGGCCCTTGTTGTTGTGAAGCTGTTGGGGACATAAGCCTCTGTAGGTGGACGGAGGCCTGGCAGGAGTGGTTATGCAGAGCGTGGTGGAGGGGTGGTGGGCTGTCAGCTGTGGCCGTTGCTTGTCTGGTGGGGGGTCAGGGAGAGGGAGAGGGGATACCTCATACATCCCCCACTCTCTAGGGATAATGAGATGAAAAATCTGTTCCTCTCTTTGCGATGCATGCCCCCCCCCCACACACACACACACATCAGGCTTCATTCAGGCAGCAGTTGAGTGCGTTTCACCTTTCAGCCCTGCTTAATTTAAGCAGCCTCATTTTACCGCGTCCCTTTTGATCTGCAGGACCAGAGATTCCAGTGTTAAAGTTTAGTCGACACCATACAGAGTGCCCTTAGTTTTTAATGAAGGAGGCATCTGATAAGCTTGATCTTATGGATATGAGTCTATTTTTAAAGGCTGCCAGAGCAACGAGCCATAGAGCTCCAAAACCATGATAAACTTCTGCTCTCTTGCTCTTTAACCCACGTCAGCCATCATTAGTGTCTGTCCAGTGCTGTTTTTTTTCTCTTTCTTCGTATGTGTTAGTGTTAATTGAACCTCAGCTTACTGACTGCTATGGAGGTGGGACTTAAGCCTGTTGCCATAGTGCTTTCTGTGCCAGTACTGTATGTCAATATGAAGTAATTTCCCATGAAATCACAAAGATCCCAAGAGAAACAGAGCCTTTAATAAATAAAATGTTTTCGTCTAAGTTACAGTGTGTGTTTACAATTGTGGCTCCAGTTCTGTTTTTGGCTTCAACTGATGTCACTCTTGAAGAGATTTACGGGGCAGTTGGCCCCATGTCGTCCGTTCCAGTCCAGGCACCTGTAAGGTTTGCTCTCAGACTGGCCATAAATGTGTCGAGTTGACAACTGAACAAGTGAAATGTCATAAATAAGTCAGGGTCTCAAACACACATATGTAGCAGCAGAGTTCCAGTAATTAATGTCTTTGATTCAAGAATGTTCCAAGGGCAGAGTATTTAACTCTAATTAAATTGAGCTGTTTCCTGTTGTAGGCCCCGCAGGGATTGTACTCTAAGGTCGTGGCTTTGTGGTTAGTTTGTTTGGTGTGTGTGGTAGAGATGTGTTATTTTCTGTGACCTTGTGTTGACTCAGCAGTGTGGTGTGTGTCAGTACTATGCAAACAGGTCACCCTAGTTTTACACTATATGAACTCTTTAATGTTTATGAGAGACAGCAGTCCTTCCTGTTTCAGAGCTGGGATGGCTATTGCTGGATTAGAGAAAACCTAAAAACATGATGATTCTCAGGGGAGTTCTGAAGTTATAAAAAGTGTCTGATGACTTCCAAGCAAATGTAATAAATCGTAAAATATGTATAACATGTCTGTGTGTACAGAGTTGTGACTTTAAAGAGGAGTTCACATTTTTAAAATGTCAGCAATTGGGCGCTAAGGTTTTTAGATTGATAATTTCAGAGCTGCTCTTAAAGGATACTCTACTCTAGTACAGCTTGATTAAACTTGTCTTCTTCTTCATAGTTTCATAGTTCTTCACACACGCATATGTGCGTGTGTGCGTGTGTGTGTGTGTGTGTGTGTGTGTGTGTGTGTGTGTCTGTGTGTGTGTACTGGAAAATTACACTTACAATTACACACACAACAACCCAACAGGAAGTACAACTATGCCAACTAATTTCCAAATCACAAACTCATTAAAAAGCTGTAAGTTTTCAGAGCGGCTGGCTGGTTCAAGCTGTAAAGGCTGTGAACTGCATAGACATTCACAGGCCTTATCCCCCCAAAGTGATTTTTAATTTATGATCTCCCTATTGATCTTGGAAATGGGACCCCAGCTTTGCGCTCTTTGATGTAGAGAGTACTCGGTGTGTGCTGTACATACTGTAGTGAACTGATGCTGAACAACTAAGACAGGCACTGCTCAGCCTCATTACCTTCTTACCTGGAGAGGTTCCCCTCAACATGACACACTTCTGCAGACTCATACAGCTGCCTCTGAGGGAGTATCGTCCGCTCCTGATCACAGTATTAACAGGCTTTAGTTTGATTGTGGCGTCTTTAACGTGGCAACCACATGTGATGAATGGCTGCTTTGGCGAGCTACTAGAGTGTGATTGTTTATCGGCTCTCCACTGTCATGATGATGAATGATATTTTTATAGTGTGTCTAATGTGTTTCCCCCTCCCCACCAAAATTAGAAAGTGTTTTCATTGGCTGGGGGTTTATAGGCTGAACAGCCCGGTTTGAGGTCCGGTGTTTGGGAGCCGCTGCCTTGCTGAAGTACCTTTGAGCAAGGTACTGGCTCAATAGCAGCTACACTGTTGGTAAAATGTGAATATTTTGGCTGGAGAAGGCGATTTTTTAAGTCATATTTAGTCGACAAAGCAGCTATTTTTACAACACCTAACGACAGCCTCTGATTGGTCCACAGACCTGCGGGAAAAAGTGTTAAAAGTTTGGAGTTTTGACAGTTTTTTTGTTGTTTTATTGAACAGATTGTGTTTTCTCCCAAGTGTACGCAGAGGCAATCTCTCACATTTTAATTACTTATAAATGTTTAAAGTCATTAGCTGCCACCTTAAAAGTAGTATGGCAGTTATTAAGGTAGTACTTTTTTAAATCATTGATAAATACACAGAACCAGATGGACAAATGGAACTAGCACTGCAAAGTGGAAGCCAGGCTGAAACTTCACTGTTTTATCTTCTTTTTAATTCACCATTCAGCACTACATCTGCTCGTATACAGTCCTACACACACTAATTGAGAATTCAGCACATTGTGTATTTGTCATTAGCCTGCGACATAGCTTTTTTACATAACAACTCTTAAAAACCGGGTGTCATAGAATGTGAATTTACTGCTATTTTGCAATCACTTTGAGTCATTTGGATGCATCTTCCTTGTTTTAGTTGATGAGGCCCACTTTATTGCTCCATTAGTTTTGCTGTTTGTGAGGTGTGCAGCTGAAACCTGCACTGATGCTATATTCAATTCTTTAGAGGAGGTGCAGGTTGAGGGTCAGTCCCCTGAAGGTGGGTCTGTTGTGTGCTCCTGGATTGGATACGTTGTCTTTTTTTTATTTTTTAAACATAAAATATGATCTCTAAACAGAGACTGGAGCATAAATAAGTGATAAACTCAGCAGCACAGGCAAAGCTCTGAGGGTCGGGGTTACTGCAGGGCTCCTGAGGGTGATGTCTCTGTCTTCAGTAATTTGGTCACACAGGCTTTCTGATCTTTATCCACCATGACTTTGTTGACATTTTCTGGGATTCAACTGGGAGATTTGATGGTGTCTAATTAGGCCAGTCTCACTGATTTGTTCTCTCTTGTCTCTGTCTCTCTCTCAGCAGTCCGACATTCCTCATCGGCTTGAATCCATACATTGTGGTTTGATTATATGTTTGGTTACAACAAACACTCCTTCCTGAAGGCTCCCTGTATTAATAAAACATTGTGTCGGAAAAGTATTTGTTGTTTGTGATTCTCTTGGTGGTTAAAACAGGGTTTCATTAATATTTTAGAGGTAAAAAGCTGTACACCTCCCCTCCCCAACATCCTGTCTGATAAGTTATGTTGCCTCTGTGGAGGCCCCAATCTACAGTCAAACACGGCCTGTGTCTTCCTCTGGGCGACTCTTGTTAATACGCAAGTTTATTATTGGATATTTGTGTCTCGTAGGATTTCTCGGTTCTGTTGATCCGCCATATTACTTATCAGGAAACTGAGGTATAACTAAATGTATAAATATAAAATAAAAAATATATATATTTGATATATATATATTTTCACATATACAGTCATATGAAAAAGTTTGGGAACCCCTCTCAGCCGGCATTATAATTGACTCTGCTTTCACACAAAAAAGATAAAAGTGGTATGTCTTTCATTTACCAGGAACAGCTAAGTACTGGGATGTTTTCCAAACAAAGATTTTTTGAAAAGCAGTATTTAGTTTTATGAAATTAAATAAAATGTGAAAAACTGGCTGTGCAAAAATATGGGAACCCTTGTGGTTTTGCTGATTTTAATGCATGTACCAGTATGTAAAACTGAGGACTTTAAACACAACATTGGTTGGATTATGTTGTTAAGCCTTGAACCTCATATAAAGGTGTGTTTAATCATGAGAAAAGGTATTTAGGTGCCTAAATGCAAGTTGCACTTCTCTTTGACTCTCTGCAGAAGTGATACAGAATGGGATCATCAAAACAGCTCCCAAAAGATCTTAAAAACAAAGATTATTCATTGTCATGGTTTAGGGGAAGGATACAAGAAGCTTTCCCAAAGGTTTCAATTGTCAATTTCTACTGTAAGGAATGTTGTCAGGGAATGGAAGGACACAGGCACAGTTGCAGTTAAACCCAGGTCTAGCAGACCAAGAAAAGTACAAGAGCGGCATATGCGGCGGATTGTGAGAATGGTTGCACACAACCCACAGATCACCTCCAAAGACCTGCAAGAACATCTGGCTGCAGATGGTGTATCTGTACATGGTTCAACAATTCAGTGCAATTTGCACCAAAACATCTGTATGGCCGGGTGATGAGAAGGATGCCCTTTCTGCGCCCACGCCACAGATACAGTTGCTTGGAGTATGCTAAAGCTCATTTAGACAAGCCAGCTTCATATTGGACTGATGAGACAAAAAATAAGTTATTTGGTCATTATAAAAAGTGCTTTACATGGAGAAAGGAGAAAACTGCATTCCAAGTAAAACACCTGCTACCTACTTTCAAATGTAGTGGAGGTTCAATCATGCTGTGGCCACTTCTGGGACTGGGGCCCTGGTTAAAGTGGATAGTCGGATGAATTCAACCCAGTTTCAACAGATTATTCAGGATAATGTTCAAGCATCAGTCACAAAGTTGAAGTTGCGCAGGGGTTGGATATTCCAACAAGACAATGACCCTTAACACAGTTCAAATTCCTGCAGAGGGAAAAGTACAATGTTCTGATATGGCCGTCGCAGTCCAATGACTTGAATATCATCGACAATCTATGGGATGATTTGAAGCAGGCTTTCCATGCTCGGCAGCCATCACATTTAACTGAACTGGATCGCTTTAGTATGTAAGAATGTTAAAAATACCTACATCCAGGATCCAGACACTCATCACAGGCTACCAGAGGCGTCTCGAGGCTGTTATTTTTGCAAAAGGAGGCTCAACTAAGTACTGATGACATTTTTCTTTTGGGGTGCCCAAATTTATGCACCAGTCAAATATTGTTATGATGCTTATTGCATATTTTCTATTATTCCAATAAACAAAATGACACTGCTGAATTGCTTCTGTTTCCCTAAGGTATGTCATATATGAAAAGGAATTTGCTTCTTTGAAATCCCAGCTAATGATTAACAAAAATCCCCAAAATTAGAAGGGGGTCCCAAACTTTTTCATAATACTGTATGTTGTAATATATATATAATATTTAGTTTACACTATATTTATTGTATTATATTGATAAAACACACACACACGCACACACACACACACACACACACACACACACACACACACACACACACACACACACACACACACACACACACACACACACACACACACAAAATGCCATACACAGCGTTGGCAGTCCTACAGCCACAGTGTGTTTAATCTTTACTCTGGCGCCGCTTCCTAGCTGAGAGCATTCCTGGCACCCAGAGGCCTAGAGGGGGTCAGACTCTGGGCTGAAAGCAGTGTCACACTTCAGAGCTGGCACCTCGTCTCGTTACCAACTAAGCATCCCTCTTTTCCCCTTCTTTTTGGCCCAAAATGCCCCGCTTACCCCTCGGTTCCTGAGCATAGGATCCATCCATGGAGAATTACCTCTTTGAAGGATGGTCTGGTTCCTTTCAAGGGAGATTCTCCTCGCGCACAGTTTCCCAGCGCTGCCCCTACGTATGGAGCTCTGCCCGTGCTCCCAACCAAGAATGTGAATTGGCAGAGGACATAATTAGGCGATATCTGTCCTTATAGATGGCCTTACCTTTAAGAGCCTCCATTCACTAAGGCCTGTGTTTTTCTGGCTACTGTTGCTGCGGAGTATCAGTTATAATATGAGCTGAATTGATGAAGAGAAAAGAGTTTTTCTACGTGAGGTAGAAAGACTGTTGTTTGCTCTCACAAGTCTGGGGAAGTTTAATAACTCCACTTCTTCACTGTACGGCACCTAATGTTTGTTTTCCAAAGAGTCCTGGCGCTTGAAATACTTCTCCACCAAAATTTGTGTGGCCAAAACAAGCTGTTTGAAGACTCTGATGGGAATTTTTTCACAGTTTTATTTTTCCCGTTATTTAAAAAGAATTAGTCTACTTGTCAACCCTTGTCCCAACTTCATATTAGCAAGAGGCCTTTTCTCTTTACAGATTGTTTTAATTGGATATTTTTGGAGGTTAAACAACCAAAAATGTCAATCAAAATCAAAAATTAATAATTTTTGGAAGCAGGAATGTTTCTTTTGGTGACCGCTTATAAAGGTTTTGATTAACCTGTTGGGGATCAGCCAATGCCTTAAAGGATTGATCAATGAATCATACGTTTAATCAACAGATTATCTGCCAATGAAAACAATCATCAGTTGTATCTGTAATTATACAGTAGGTTTGTCCTCTCTTGGAAAGTATAGAGGCCTGTTCTGGCTTTGTTTGTTTCCTGTTATTTTCCCCCTCTTACATGCAAGTGTTTTCTTGTGTACACAGGTGCGTGTGTGTGTGTGTGTGTGTGTGTGTGTGTGTGTGTGTGTGTGTGTGTATGAGTGTGTGCGTGTGTGTGTGTGTTGACGGTAAAGTGTGAATTACAGGAGCGACCCTGCTCGTTTCTGTCCTTTGATTTTTCCCCACTTCCTCTGCTAAGGCCCTGTATTATTACTGTGCTGGAAGCTCTAGACTGAGAGCAGAAGGATTAAAGCCGTGTCAAACATGCTTCTTGTCTCACTTCCTCTTTGACCCACCCTTCTCCCTCCTCTACCCCCCCTCCGCCCCCCCTGGCACTGGGTGTTTAAACTCGACCAGTGCCAATACAGGGATCTGCTAACTTTGGGCACTGCTGTTTGTTTGTGTGAGTCCGACTCGCAGGTTCTGCTGTCTGGCTTGCGTCCAGACACCCCCAAACAAGGCGTCCCATTGATTATTATGGAGGGAGAGGCAGAGGCTTGTTTTCATGACACATTTGATTTGATTAAGCCTGTTTTCTGTTTTCTCCTGAGGCTACAGAAACCGGCAGGCCAGCGGTGAGATGAAACAAAATGATAGTGGTCTCATTCAAAAGACTTTGTCACATGCAGTTTGTGCAGTGAAATGTTGTTGTGGCAGACTCCGTCATACTATATAAACATAATGCACAAGTAGTTGAAATGAAAAGAGGAATATTATATCAAATTAAAACTAGATAAACAGGAATCAGATAGCTGATGAATTATGTTATTGTTGAAGGTGTGTTGTGGAATATGGCCAGAGTTAAAGTGTTAAAGTGCAGGAGATTGTTCAATGTGCTGCTCTGGTGAGCATTGTATGTTATCAATTTGTGACTACGTTTTGAAAAGTTAATAATTTACTTCTGGGCTGGGTTTTTCTGCCTAAACCTCAGTAGTGCAGCTGTTGACGTGGTATGCAGAGCTCAGACATATCATTGCTGTTTCATGCTTAAAAAGAGAATGTTGTCTTTATAGCATGCACTTCAGATAAATGGATGAGCTCTTTTTCCCAGATACCATTGATTTTATTTGAAATGCTAACAGCAGCACCAAAGGGGCCAAGAAGCGTAATTTAAGTTTAAGGATGATAAATGAACAACTTAAAGTGCTTGAACGTTTAAAATGTCCTATATTTTAAGATATACAGTATTAGGATTAGGAAATAGATTTGTATATTTTGTATTTTGGCTCCTTGTCACCGGGCAAAGAGACGAATGATCCAGGTTAAGTTGTACATTGACTTTTTCTATTTGCGGGATTTAGAGCAACCTTGAAACAATAACAGACTCAGATCCATCGTTTCCATGTGTGCTTGTTAGCAACATACAGAACTTCCCTTTCTGTTCTGAGTGATTTGATGCTTTATAGGATCGAGTCTGTTTTCATTATAATTTTACTCCTCAGTGAGCAGGGCTCCGACTCCTCCTGTCAGGAACTTCCAGCAGCTTTATTTAAAGTAAATGCAGTTATGGTAGAAAGACAAGCAAGAAAATAAGCTAAGCAAAGTCTAAAGTCACCGTAAATGGGATGGATCAAATCTGAGTTGGTTAGAAAACAAAGTGGGCATGAATGTATTGTACAGTCAAGAGCTAGCAGATAAAACACTACATGTGTACAGTCAAAGCCATATAATTGAATGTTTAGAGGATAAAACATGCACATGATCTTCTATCAGAACAACAAGATAAAACACAAGAGAGTTGCTGAGAAATGCTGTAGCCGTGGAATCTGAGACTTAAGGCTTTCAGTATGGCATGTATAATGAAGTAGCATCTCTGCTTCCGCACAAAGAAAGGAAAGTGAGGATTGTGAATACGGCCTTGAAATTGCTGATTAGAAACTTGGAATGCAATGAAAGAAAAACATACACTTGTTCTCTCTTGGTCTTGGCATAACATCTGTTATCTGTTCTGGCACATGAGGAAGAACCAAAGAAAACGCTTGTCTAAGCCAAGAATATGAACAAAAGTGTCAGCTTATGTGTGGCATTTGTGCTTCTAAGTCCTTCATTATCAGCATTTTCTTTCTTTGCATTTACAATAACATCCGTGTTGTAACACTGTTTACACGTGATGTTCTACTGGGAACACCTGATCTGTGTGATGGTGCAGCTGTTACGTAAATCCTTCCCCATACCATGCACCTGCACCTATACTGCATGGGCTGTTGCTGAAGCTGCTCTATCCCTTGATGCTGCCATCAGTCAATAACTTATCAACTCATATTTTTAAACATTATCAGATTAAAGGAATTCAATTATAGGATTGGT
Source organism: Hyperoplus immaculatus (assembly GCA_949357725.1). Classification (NCBI taxonomy): domain Eukaryota; kingdom Metazoa; phylum Chordata; class Actinopteri; order Uranoscopiformes; family Ammodytidae; genus Hyperoplus; species Hyperoplus immaculatus. The sequence goes on along the minus strand of OX442350.1, from coordinate 20,253,703 downwards.
CTGGTTATCCAACCAATTATGTGTTTTGTGTGATATATCTGATTCCTCTATATGCCATGGTTGTTGTTCCTACATTACCATGAACATAGACTCAAACATTTGATGTCGGTCCCACATTCACTGTCCTGCATTAATAACTCACTAAAGCACCAAACATGTAATCTGCACCTGAAAATCCCCGTCAAAAGTCACTTGCACTTCTGTCTGAGTAACAGTCTGTTAAAAGCTACAGTATTGTATCAGAAATGTGAAAAGGATGTTTTAAAATGTAAGTTTATAGAATGTGATTTAAGAATCATTTTCCACTTCTACTTCGACTAAACTTTTCCACTGATGGAAATGTATATGTCAGCAAATGAAACAAGGAACACACAGACAATATAAGATAGATGAAACACAAACAACAAATAAAAACACAGCATTTAAATATGGGAAAACAAACAAACAAACAAGCGCACATCAAACCATGTATACCTAGTGACAATCGAACAGAAAACCTGAAACATCCAGCCATCTTCATCAAACCCAACCATCAAAGGTTTGCCATCATCACTTAAAGTCAACGTTAAGAACGTATTTCGGGTCACAAGCCGCTGGTTTAGAACACTTAATAAATCAAAAGTCTGACATTAATCCCCCTTCTTCTTTTTTTCAGATGGTGTCCACTCTGTGTCAGCACAGTGCCTCCTCCAGGTCACCATCATCACTGATGAAATGCTGTCCAACAGCATCACGTTGAGACTGGCCAACACTTCCCAGGAGCACTTCCTCTCCCTGCTGCTGGCCCAGTTCCTGGACGGTGTGGCCCGCGTCCTCTCTGCCGCCCCCGCAGACGTGGTCATCTTTAACATCCAAGACGACACGGACGTCAGCGCTCGCATCCTCAACGTCAGCCTGTCTGTGGCTGTGCCCGCGCTGTTGGGGGTGGGAACCCCGCTGCCTGTAGGCCCGGGCCAGGCAGGGGACAGGCCTGGGAGAGGGGTGGAAGGTGGAGGTGGAGGTGGAGAGTTTTTCGGCTCAGAGGAGCTCCAGGAGAGGTTATACTTGAACCGCAGCCTTCTGGCTAAGATCTCCTCCCAGGAAGTCCTTCCTTTCGACGACAACATCTGCCTCCGCGAGCCGTGTGAGAACTACATGAAGTGTGTGTCCGTGCTGAAGTTTGACAGCCTGGCGCCGTTTGTCACTTCGGACACCATCCTGTTCAGACCCATCCACCCCATCGCCGGGCTGCGCTGCCGCTGTCCCACCGGCTTCACAGGAGACTACTGCGAGACGGAGATCGACCTCTGCTACTCCAAACCCTGCGGAGTTCACGGCGTGTGTCGCAGCAGGGAGGGAGGCTACACCTGCGAGTGCTTTGAGGACTACACAGGTGAGAACCCTCCTTTTTTATATCAACTTACCTACTGACGAAGCAGATTTATTTATTTTTTATTTTTGAAGTATTGTTCGAAGCAAGGGGTTAAGCAAAATGTCCCACATGAGTGCCCAATGAATAATTTTCCTGTCTAATGTATTCCCTCTGGAAGAATTTCTGCTTGAGATCCCAGAGGAGGCTTTAATGTCTACATCTGTCCCAATCCCTCACCCTCTTTATTGAACCTGGCTCTTTATATGCGCTGCCTGTCGTGTTCACTGATGGCCCCAGCTCTGTAGACAAAGACTGAGTGATGAGTTATTGATTTGGCTATCCCTGTCAGCCTCGGCGGAAGTAAACAATCTAAGATACGCCTGTAAACGGATGCTACACATTTCTGTTGATCGTCTTAATTGGATCAGTTTAGTCTGCTCTCCTGTTTATTTACCAGATCAATGGCTTTTTTTTTTTATTCTTATGAATGATCAAAATGTTTATTCTTAATTTTCACTCAAGGCTACACAAATCCACTTCTTGATGTGCCTCCCTCAGCCATTGAATAACCTGTAAACCTACACAGTTATTCACACCTACACTCATATCTCCATCCTGAGCTGTAGGGGTGGACTGGGTCTCAAAGCCAACATCCACTAAACATGAACAACAATGATGTCTATTTTAAGGTTTTCAGAGAAGTATTTACTTTGTGTTGAATGTTGTGCGGCAATGGAAACAGCAGAATCCCTTTCCAGAACGGTATCGCTGAGTGGAATAACGGGAGAAAATGATTAATTATTGATGGCTACAGATGGAGAGTGTCCCCCTGGCTGTAAAATACCATGTGGTGAAAAATAACTAGCATTAAAAAAATATATCACAAAGCTCACAGTAAGTTGAGACTTTGAGAGGACAGAGGTGTCCGTTTTCAGTGATAATGAAGATCTAATTTATTACTGTTGGCAGCAAATTTGCAGCAAATTGTTATTCCGTCTCTGCTCCAGAAATTATTCACATCCTCAAAGGGTTAAAGCTTCTTACTCGCTTTACAGTTAGGGGAATGGGGAAAAGTAAAAAAAAATAAAAAATTAAAGAGGAAGGGGATTTAATATGCTAAATTATACAGTATGAATGTTGGGGGAGTCTTTTTGTCGAGAGGTTAAGTGGGTCAAACCCTGACTTTTTAATGGGATTTAGGGTTTGATCTTGTCTTCTAAGCAGCGTGCTTGTTGTTTATTATAGTCCGAGTACATTTACTCAAGAACTGTTGTTTGTTACATGGTATAAAATTATATATCAAATTTGTATTCTCAAATTTTAGTTTGAAAAGTTTTTTCAGTCATTTGGGGCAGAAGAGTTTGTTAACATGCAGATGTTCAGAAGCTGTGGTTTCATCTTACGCTTGAGAACTATTTCCTCCTTTTATAATATCTAAATTTCATAAGCTGAGAAATTATTACCTCAACTAAAAACTAATGATCACATTTTCTGCCAAAAAATAAAATAGAAAATCTGAAATTCACATTGCTGTTTGTGCAGTCAGTAATTGCAATTCCTCCATTATTCCCTGTCGAACCTTAAAAGGTTTTTTCACCTATTCATGCGTCTGTTTATAAAGCCTGAAATAGTGGCGGCAATTGAACGTGTGGGTGCTCAGTCACTCAGAGTCGAGGTTGAGTGGCACTTACATATTCTCATGCACAGCTGTGGGTGTCGGAGCTGAACTCCAGGTGATTTTAACGGTAATCGGCATGACGGAGAGTGAATGTGTGAGTAGTTGAAGTGGGCGTTATTTTTCATTATTTTACACTGAAAGCAGCAGTGGCCGCAGTCAACTACATTAATCACCATCAGACCGTAGTTGCTGTTTGATCCAGTGTGCAAGACTTTATGTATTTGATGATTATAGTTGTGTAGTTGATGATTAAAAGCTGCTTTGAATCATGCCGTCAGACTGTCTGATCACACAAGGTCGTCCAGTTTTTTTTATTGGATGTATTTTCCTTATGCGATCCAAGACTGTCACTGATCTGCTTCAGTTAGCATTGTGTTCAGCAATCTGCACTCTGTGATGGGGTTTGGGAGTTGTGTGTGTTTTTGTGCGTGTGTTTACTTGTGTAGTACGTGTGTGTGTGTGTGTGTGTGTGTGTGTGTGTGTGTGTGTGTGTGCGTGTGTGTGTATGTGTGTGTGTGTGTTTGTGAGTGCAAAATTGCTCACTCCGTGTAATACGGGTGGGTAGCTAAGAGCGTTGAATAGCTGTGATTATGTGTAAGAAAGTTGGAAGGACAATCTGTGGTATGCTTGGATTGTGTGTGTGTGTGTGTGTGTGTGTGTGTGTGTGTGTGTGTGTGTGTGTGTGTGTGTGTGTGTGTGTGTGTGTGTGTGTGTGTGTGTGCGTGTATGCGTGCGTGCGTGCGTGCGTGCGTGCGTGTAACTTTTGGACCGTAGGCGATGCCAGATGGTAGTAGAAAGAAAATGAAAAAATCAAACAGCCATGATGATCATCTTTGCTGTTCTCCAAAAGGAGAGAGATGATTTGTCTGGGCTGAGACGCTGAACAACAGGTAGTTATCCTGCTTCACTTCTCGCTCACGTACCTCTTGAAACACAGTGCGTGGCGAGCAATTCACATATTTTTTTCCTGTTCTTCTCATTGTCTGTGTATGTGGATGAGTGAATTATAGCATCCTGCATGTGTATGTGAACATCATCCGTCAGTTTACTGCTGACCTCCGGCTCCCCGAGATTAGAAAGTCCATGTTTTTTCACTTTGGTAATTAATTCAGTGATTGCGAACACATTTGTGGCATTTCATGGTCACACATGCTTTTTGGAACAAAAAATTATGGATTTTCATACTCCCATTATTTTCTACACCTTTCCATCTTGTATGTAAGACAACCTTGGCACGCAGTTACACAATGAAACTGAGAATAAACACTGAATTTTATAGTGACATTGACAAAGAAACTGTGTTTAATGTCGGTAGCAAAATTCAGCTGTGTGAGAGGTGTTTGAGTGTGTTTGGTCCTCAGGTTCTAGACGACCCGTATTGTGATTGATTGTGAGGATTTGATCAGAGATACAGCTGGAGGCCACGTATCTGTTGTGTTATCGATCGCCATATCTCATTATGCACCTTTGTAATCCCGAGTGGTTGCTTTTATTCAGCAGTGAATGTCCTGCCTATGACCTCTGCATTTTCGCAGGAATTATGTGAGTTTGTCTTCAGCTGCAGTGAATGTAGATCCTGCTCTCGTAGCTGTGCCCCTCAGCTTGTTATCTTTGGAGCGTCTGCAGGGACTCACCCGCTCCATGATGCTCATCTGTTTCTAGCAGCCCCAAAACACCTGTTTAGGGTTTAAGATCTCAGAGGAAACGTCCTCTGCAGGAGCTTTGCACACATGGGTGGTGCACAGTTACACCTCATCCATTGATAGTTCTCTTGCAAGTTTTATCATCTACGATCGCACAAATGAACACTGCATCTGGTTGTTATCTGATATTGGATAAATGAGAGATGGTGTGGATTTTTAGTGTGAATATCCACAGCAGTGTCTGGAATTTCACAAAGCCACATACATGCTTATTATGCTTATGTTACATTTTGTCCACTTTGTATTCTCTCTCTCTCTTTCTCTCTCTCTCTCTCTCTCTCTCTCTCTCTCTCTCTCTCTCTCTCTCTCTCTTCCTTGTGTTAAGATCCTCTGGGATTTTTTTTATGAACTAGAAGAGCCAGTAGATGCTACTAACCCATTTTGCAGACACGTATATTATCCTCAGCTTTAAAAAGAAAGCATCATTTTACTAATGTGTTGGCAGAGGTGTTAATGCCCTAATTTATATTCCATGATATGATTTGCTAGGATGATTGCACCAGCTTTTAAAAATATGCTGATTGCGGAGCTGTTGCCTAGTATTAAAAAATATCTTGTGATCACACCTTGATTTTCAGTCTGATCACAATTATGAGCAGGGAGTATGTATAAGAATATATAATGTTCAATCAAGCATATGACATTACTGCACCAAAATCAGAAATCAACTTGAAAAGCGCTGAAGCATCTCCTCCTGTCTTAATAAAAACAGGATCTTGAAGTTGTTTGTGCGATTTGCCACTTTAATGATTCATGTTGGCAGCAAACACAGGGTGTGAGAGCTGGGACGGCCTTACAGAGGGCCGTAAATAGAGCAGAGTGTTTGCATTATTGATCAGGATATTCTGTGTAAGTGTGACCGTGAGCCCATCCCTGCCCCGCTGCGCCGCTCACCTGGAAACCTAAAGCTGTTGTTCCGGAGCACCTGTGGGGGAGATATCCCATCGGGATGAACAGAACACCAAAATGATATTTAGCGCGTCTCAGGGAGGCCGATCTGTGCATGTATTTGTACCATAATCTACTGACAAGTATGGTTTTTCTACAGTGGAGCACATGTCATTGTCACCGTGTCTCACGATCTGAGCATCTGTCTTTGGTACAGCTCTATTTGTCAATGCCATGTTTGACCACTGTGACTGCCTAAAGAAACACAAGTAATTTATCGCCAATGGCAAGTTGCTGAATAAATAACGAGACAGACAGCACTGTAAGAGAAAGACATTGTTTTCCAGCCCGCTGGCCAACAGAGGCTGTTTGCCATCAGGGAGCAACGGGAAGAACATGACAGGACATTTTTATAGGCTGACAGGGGAGAGTCGCTATTACGCTCCATTTAGCTGCTTCTGGAGCAGAGTGGCACCGAAACATGGCACCCTGGTATGTTACACGTTTTTATGCCATTTTAGTAACTCAAATATGATAATAAAACTGTTGATGATGGCTTTAGGTTTAAAGACATACATAACAGTAATAAATTAGTAAATTACATAAAGATATTTTGCAATGCAACCTTGTTAACATTCAACTCAAAGGAACCTATAACAAGATCTTTTATAATAAAAGGTTTGTGCTGAGCAATAAGAAGTCAATCCTGTTGTAATACTAGTTTGTAAATATTTAACACGCTCTGCAGCTTTCTTTCCAGAGGAACTCTTTTATTTTTTTAGATTGTTAGACCTAAGCACACAGGCAGATATACTGCAGCTAAAACCAAAAGTTTTTTATTTGTGTATTATCCCAGGTTTCTGCTACACTTTAAGGCATTCATTAATTATTTCTAAAGTTTAAGTAACTATTTAAAATCCCTGCATAATTTGTGTTGCAATCTTCAGCTGAAGTTTCTTTTGCTCACTGTTTCCAAATTATCTCTGTAAAGCCCAAAACATTCATGATCAGCGAGCGACCCTTTACGTCTCATCTGACATCTCTGGAATCCACTTTGACTGAATGGACCCACAGCAGCAATAAAAACAAAGGACCTTGCTTTCAGTGAACTGTGAGTGGAGTGATTAACAGTCGGAGTAAATAAAAGGCCTGTGTACCAGTGGTGTTGAGTGAGGATGCGTGTGTGCCAGTGTTACAGTAGAGCTGTAAGCACATAACGGAAGTGTTCCACATTGCTGACTGAGTGGCTTTGACACAAATCCCAGCTCACACATGGGAGCGTGCAGTCTCGCCCGAGCAACTGCTGCGGCCTCCAATCCAGAGGAGCCAGACAAATGGCGCATGTGAGCTGCGGACTGCAGGGCAGAGAAGGATGAAGGCAGAATAGGAACACTGTGTCATTGTCTGCGCGAGTCTGGCCCCACTGCTGTGCTGCTCCTCCCCTTCAAATTGATCACTTGGCTTTGTTTGACCTGGTGTGGTCCCAAGCTGATCTGTTTGTTATTTACTTAGTTAATCAAATCATTCATATCGATATTTTTTTCTTTAAATTTATGCTTAACAAAATGATAAAGGATGTATATGTTTAATATCTACAGAAATTCTCCAACCAGTTCAACATCATTGCAGTGTCAGAAACATGGTTTAAAGAAGGCAAAAGCATAGACTCTGAACTAAAGGGATTTAAACTAGTTTGTGTCAAAATATAAGGTTTGAAATCGTAAATACAATGTGCTCTGCAATTGATAACCTAATGGAATGTGTGACTATTGAAATTCAAATGAAAGATAAATGTTAATTTTCAGCTGTGTGTACAGAACACCCGATTCAAAAATGGAAGACTTTATAGAATACGTGGGAGAATTACTTTAAAAGGCAAATCAAAAGAAGATATTTATCTGTGGGGATACAAACATTGATTTACTTAATAAAAAAACTCATTCACTGACCGAAGAATTTGTAAATACACTGCATGTTATGGGACTGCAGCCGAGGTCAGCAGACAGACTGACTGTTTTGAATACTTTTGCAGATTTGTTTAGACTACCAGAGAAGAAATGGACAAGGCCATATCACTATCTGCATTGTCACAGGCAGAGAGGAAAATGGAAAGCATGTCTGCTGTACACTGGTAATGAATAGGGAGACCTAAAATTGTCTGTGTATTGGACTGCATTTTCTTAAAAAAAAAAAAAAAAAAAAAAAAATGTATCTGTATCAGTAGCTGTGTATCTGTGTATCTGAATCTTATGGCAGTGGGGGCGGGACCTGATAAGCCTTTGGCTTCTCCTGCCACCCTTCGGACGATAACACAAAGTAATATGTGTGAATATGCAAAGAGAAAATTGTGTATTGTGTGTAATTGTCCGGAATAATATTAATAAATTAATAAATAAATGTAGATACATTTTCTGTTGATCGAATAATTGATTAGTCGACCATTCGATTCAGATCTACCAAATAAAAGTTGTAAGTGTGATGAGTTTTTTTCAATTCAACAAAGTGTCTTTTAATTCATCACTGACTCAATGAAATATAACTACAGTTTCATCCCATTTTATCTGAAGGAAATCAATCTTGATCTGATCTGATTTGGAAAGTCTGATTCAAAGGAATCACATCTTTAAACTTAGAGTGACATATATTGGCTCTGGTAAAAATGGAACTAAACGACTGTCTGCACTTTAATACCAGCATTAGGAAAATGCAAAGCTTCTGTATAACATCAGCTTATTGCTGGTTGATAATGTAATTTTAAACATAAACTCATCAAACCATCATGAGCTACCGCAGCCTGCAGGGACTGTCGGCGATTATTCTGTTTGGCGGCTTCAGAGTCTGAATGCATAAACACTTCCAACTCACTGCTCGCTAGGAGACATCCAGTTGTCCCAATGAATATAGATGCAACACAAACTGCGAGCTTATTCCCAGAGGGAGGAGAGGGAGTCATGCCGGGTGTGACACAGAGGAGAGAGGGAGATTGGAACAGCAGTCACGGTCGAAGAGAAATACAGGGTTCATAATTTGAAACAGTTGAGTCCCCTGACTCAGTCCACTTTGCCAACAATGTCATCATATATTTTGTATTCCTCTCCTGTATGTTTGAAAACAGTACAGCTGCATATTTCAGGTACACTCACAGTAAACAATGCTACACCTCGCTAGTTCCAGCACACAAACAGAGCAGCTGCCGTGACAGAGGAGAAAGCATATACAGCAGTGTGGAGTCCCTAAAGGTTGAAGCCACAGGGTGCAATGAGGTGATGCTGTTTGTCACAAACAATATTAATCCTCATTTCTTCTCTCCCTGTCTCTATCCCATCTCTCTCTCTCTCTGTCTTGGTTCTCTTTAGGCCAGCGCTGTGATTTGTCTTCCCACTCTGGCCGCTGTGCTCCGGGGGTCTGCAAGAACGGCGGAGCCTGTGTCAACCTGCTGGTGGGAGGCTTCAAGTGCGAGTGTCCGCCGGGCAGCTTCGAGAAGCCCTACTGTGAGATGACCACGCGCAACTTTCCCCCGCACTCTTTCCTGACCTTCAAGGGCCTCCGGCAGCGCTTTCACTTCACCCTGTCTCTCACGTAAGCTAAAGCAGCAACCCCCCACTTTCCCTGTTGCAACAAAACCACAGCTTACCTGGGTCACCTATGCTTTGTGATTCACTCTTCATCCACCCCCGCACACGTCCTACTTCTGCATGCGCCGCTCTCCACTTACGTAACCGTGATGGTGTTTATTGTAATAATGGGCTCACTGAACAACAGCCATCTTTCTGCAGAGCCACTTTGGTTTCAGATTACAGTTTTTCTGTGCTATTAATACAGAGCCACTGCTAAAACACACTGTATTTTAGGGGTGTGCGTATACTGTCCTGAAGGGCAGGCTAGTGAATGACGTGGAAGTTGGACAAGAGCTGTGGTTTTAGGAGAGGAGACTTGCGTAACATGAGGGTGTTAATCCTTCAGCCAAAAGTGAGTCTGCATGGTCTTATTACAGTCAGTGTGCCTTGGTCACTTTGAGCTGTGAGTCAGTGCTTTGGCCTTTCTCCCACGTCAAGGTGAAGCCTGCAGAGAGACTGTCTTTGGATGAGTCAGTGTGCAGTCATTGTTTATTTGTTTTTTAATAGTCAACTTCCATTTAAATGCCAGTGTCAGTACAGTATCCTTAGTACAGGCGATATTTATTGATATGCAATAGCATTAAAGTTACATGAAGATAGATACTACTCTAATATCTGGATCTAGCTGCAGATAATTTTAGTTTAGCTCAAACCACATGCACCATCCCCTTTCTGTATGTATTACAGAAACAAGATATAACATGTTAATTAGCGGAAATTTAAAGATGCTGAAAGTAAGATTTTGTTACCTTTGGGCTAGCTGTTTTCCCCTGTGTCCAGGGTCAATGCTAAGCTAAGCTAACAAGCTGCTGGCTGTAGCTTCATATTTGCTGTAAAGACATGAGAATAGTGTTCCCTTGGCTATCTCGGCACAAGAAAGTGAATCAGCTCTTTCCAAAATTATCCCAAGCCACTTGATTTAATATTACATCAAAAGGAAAACACAAGCAGATATTTTGAGACTATTGTCAGAGGAGACAAGTGCCAAAAGCGATGACATGGATAACTCCGGCACCATCTTTGAGAGGTGGAGTTGCTAGATCTTGCCAAAATTTGCATTTAGGTAAAAACAACAACAAAAAACACAATCATAGTCCTCGACATCATTGCAAAAGTACTTTACCAAAGAGTAGCAATTTTTTTTACGTAAATGTGTGCAACCATCTTAATTGTGTCATAATCATTTACTATGAAGAAGGTGAAGCAGGTTTGGATATTGAAACTGAAGAGTTTAATCTGTTTGATGGATCATTTGGAGGTGGTTTGTGGAGGGGGGAGGCGTTTTAGAAAGGAGCAGATGAGCTGTGAACACTGAACACATGCAAAGACAGCAGGACTTGACTTCCCCTCGGCACAGATTCTCCATGTGATGAAATGTAATCAATGATAAAAGCAGTTTGTTTCGTTTGAAATGTGACACAACAAGTCACAACAAGTATCACCTCTCAGGTGGAATCACAGGGAATGTGTCCAGCCATTTTGCTTTGCTTATTGTGATCTATGTCACCTTAGTCATGCTTGGCAGGAGTTTGCACTCATAATGGCTGCCAGTGGAAATAATATCCCCCTTGTGAGCTTTATGTACTCGGCCCTCCTTTACTCCAGGTTCAGATGACAGTCTATTTTGATGGAGAACTGCTCAAACCAGTTTTGAAAGTGGTCTGCGTTTCACTGACAGGTCACTAAGGCTGTGAAGTAGCTGCTGTGTAAAAGGTGCCGATACTGAGATCTTGAGGCAGGTGAGGTCAACATGTGTCTCTGTTATCTGAGCCTGCACTGATCAGGTTTCCCTCAGAAAAGAGCTGCTGTTATGATGTATGGGCGGGGATGTGGATCCTGTTCACTCAGAGTGACGGCTAATTTTAGGCCTCATTGTATCACAGCACTGGCTGTTGAGCACTGCCATTAAGTCTGGGATTTCCCTAAAAAAAGGTACAACATGTTATGTCATCAGCACGACAAAGACTTTCGGTAACACTTTATAATAACTATCCGTTGTAACTCGTTAATAGATCATTAGTAAACTCTTAATTAATGATTATTAATGATTTGTTAAGTGTTTGTTAGCAGTTTGTTAAGGATTTATAACAATGGTAGATAGTTAATAGCTTAATAATTGAATCAGTTCATCTGGGAGGTAATCCGAGATTAACTGATCACGTCACGTTCAAGTCCATGGCATGCACAGTGTGTATTGAGTTTATTTAAAAATATTTGAAAATGGGGCTGCCCTCAGTTGCCCATGCACTGTGTATAGTCTATAGCCTATTTCAGCCTCGTCGGTATCTCGGATTACCTCCCAGATGAACTGATTCAATTATTAAGCTATTAACTATCTACCATTGTTTTAAATCCTTAACAAACTGCTAACAAACACTTAACAAATCATTAATAATCCTTAATTAAGAGTTTACTAATGATCTATTAACGAGTTACAACGGATAGTTATTATAAAGTGTTACCAGACTTTCTCAAATTATCCCTGTGTTCAAACTGATATGAATCCATAGCATCCATTAATCTAGTTTGAATATCATTAGTGGGTTGGATCAATAAACAGTGGATGATACTAATTCTCCAGCTGTACGCCATTAAACCGTGGCAGAAGAAGAGAGCGGAACAAGAGGACATAATTCAAAAATACAAAAATTAATTGAGACCGTCCACTAAAGAAATTAAAATACCAATCTCTTTGTGGTTCTAATGGGAAAAGTCACAGGATCACCAAAGTCAATAGACTTCATCCTCTGGGGACAGAGAACTTCTTTCAGTCTCATCTGAATCCAGATATTTCACTCTGGACAAAAGTTGTGAATCGACCCACTGACACGTCCATCCAAGGGTTCAAAGTCTAATTGTATCTTTATTTCACACTGTTAAGTTGTAAAATCAATAAGTGCTCTCTTTTTTCTTCCCCTCCACTGCACACATCTTCTGTATTTCAGCATGTTAGCATTGCGTGACACGCTTCCCTTCAGAAGGGCAGACTGGTTGTTATTTTTACAGATGGGTGCCTAATGTGACATACAGTGTCGCCAGATGAGTCAGTATTTAGCTTCGGCTGATTACTCCCATAGTTCAGAGGGCTCAATGGGGTACAACCCGGAGGAGCCTTTTAAATCGATGCGTCAAAGACTAGAGGCCCACTGAGGGCTAATAGACTCTCCATCATTATTCCAGTTGGCGTTGTGTATTTCTTACAGGATACATAGAAGCTATCCGACAGCTGTCTGTGCTCTGTCTCTGCCATTATTATCAGCTGGAGCATCGGCATCCTCTCTCCTCTGAGGTCACGATTATCATTTTTCTCAGTAAGCAGGTCAGCAGTGCCAAGCCCCCTGGCTTCTTTCCAGCCCAAGAGCTGCACAAACAGCATCATTTCACTTACAGTATGCCCTCCAACCCTGAACACTCATTGTATGAGAGCATGTATAGATAACTGGATGTACAAAAGACATCCCCCCACCAAAAAAAAATTTTAGATCGTGACATCGGTTCTTGTTTGTGCTTAAGATGAAGTTATATAAACCCAGTTATTTTCAGTGTTTCAGAGCCACCTTTTGTAATAACAATAGACTTTTTGAGGAGCTGGCTGCATGGAAATGGAGTACATTCAGGGAAGCATACAGATGCTCGTAAGTCACACGTGCTTCAGCAGATGTGCACAGGAGACCAATTGCTTAGTCCTCTGTGGGGTGGATAATGAATACAGCCGTTAGTAAGTGCTATATTTAATTTTAATTTTTTGTTTGTTTGTTTTTATTGTATAACACCTTCGTACCCCACCATGAACCATTTCAACAGAATGAAATGTATGGCCACAGACCACAGCTGTCAGGTAGAGCGTTATATCTGTAGACTGCGTGCTTCACCACATACTTTGATCCAACAGCGAGAGTGAGGAGGTTTGGACCACTTATACGAAGATACATTGAAATGTCTTTTAATATGTAAAGGATCATGCAACGCGGTAGCCCTGGGGAATAAGGTTTCACCATCCAGATGCAGAAACAGAAATATAACACTAGCACATTAGCGTCTGTGCTTACTCTTACATGAGAAATTATATATTGAAGCTGTGGTTACTCCGAGCCGTCATCCTTCTTCGCTTCTTCCTTACTTACTCTGACTCTGCTGATTTGGCATTGCCCTAGTTTTGTGTCTGCGTTGTAGTATGCCGTTTAATGTTGCTCTCAGATATCTATTCATGGCTCGCAGATTCTGCATTCCTTCAACAACAAACACAAAAATCCCCCCTCTGACTTGGCCTTATGTGCATCATTAACCTCATTATCTGTTCAGTGATCTTTGTAAAACCTCAGAATTGTTATGTCTTTTGTTCATCTTCATGATAGTAAGTTACACGTCACACCGTATAACTGTAGCTATAGAAGCACTCCGCTGTCGAAGAAAAGCAAGGTGGATGTGAGGGGATAGTATGGATATTTTTGAAATAGGTCAAACCAGACCACTGCCCTCTTTCTTTTCTCTCTTTTCTGTCCACATTGAGAACAGGCATAGCCGACAGTATATCCATGTTAGAGCTCGCGTCATTCGGTATCATCATGTATGAAGGCTAGTGTTCAACTATATTTTTGTTTATTTCAACAAATCCTATGAAAAGACCAACACCACAAATAATAATTATCTTATGCTGTATTTTCTAAAACAGCTGGGCACTGTAGTGTTTAGCTAAATGTTACCCTGCAGATGACACTAAATCCTGAATTCATGGGGACCATTTTTCTGTGCAAATTTGGTGCACACGTGAGTATTTACAGTAGCAGGGTTTTTGTAATTGAGTTAAAAATAGTGCCCTGGTAAATAAATAAATGAACGTATTGCCCAGAGTAACTGTGTGGCTCACTGAAATAATTTGAAATAGTTTCTGGACAACAGCTGTGGTGAATATCAGGCTTGAACTACACAGACTTGTTACTAGGATTAATTACAGGTTTTGGTCTTTTAATGGAATTTGTTGATCAGAAATATCAAATATCCTCACCTTTAACTTTTAATTCACAGACACATGAACAAAAATAATTATAAGATTGCAAAAGTGTAATGAATTTAAGATGTGTTTTTTTTTTTTGCTCTTTCAGCTTTGCTACCACAGAGCCCAACGGATTATTACTCTACAACGGTCGCTTCAATGAGAAACATGACTTCATCGCCATGGAGATCATCAATGAGCAGATACAGCTTACCTTCTCTGCAGGTACATTATTTTTGTTGTTATTTCCATTCCATTATGATTAACTGCAGACATTTTTCTATTTGGTTTCATACCATTTCTGTCCTCCTGATTGTGTTACTGTTTTCTTCACCTTCAATTTCTTTCTAGGCGAGACCAAAACTACAGTTTCACCGTTCGTCCTGGGAGGGGTCAGCGATGGCCAGTGGCATGTAGTGGAGGTCCACTACTACAACAAGGTATGGTCCAGAATAAATCAACAGGACGACTACTTCTTAAAACACCACATGCAGGTTTTTTGGAGCAACATTTAGGATAAGCTCCTCAAAAAACAAACATATTGGTTTTGGCTAATGTCTCAGTTTAAAGCTTGCACTGACAAAGTCATCATCTGCTTGCTGGTTACTCTATATATTTTTTTATGAGAATAGCCCTATATTTGTACCTTTATTTGACAATTTGAAGTAGATAGTGACAGAGTGGAAATGAGGAAAGAGAGGGGGATGACATGCAGTAAAGGTCCACGGGTCGGATTCGAAACCCACGGCCACTAGGACAAGGACTGAGCATATGACACGTGCTCTAACCACTACGCCACCGGAAGTACTTGGCTCTGTTCAGTAATAACAAAATCCAACTACCAGCTCCACTTAAACTCACCTTTTAACACATTTTATCTTTTGTTTAAACCATAGTGTATTAACAACACATTCTGGTGTAGATGTGCAGATTTGTGCTACCCTTGGGCAGAGCCATGCTAGCAGTTTCCCCCAGATTCAAATATGTATGCTAGCTTAGGCTAAGATAAGGCTGCTGGTTGTAGCTTCACATGTACAGTACAGAGATTGAGAGTGGTGTAAATTTAAAGCCACTACGAGTAACATGGCACGTTGGCGTCCCCTTTGGACAAAAGCGGTAGTATTTTTACGACGCCCGCTGTCGCAAAGCTGTTTTCTAGCTCGTGCCAGGCGCGTGAGTGTGAACTGAGAAGGGAGCAATATAGTGCATGTCCGTGTGCTGAAAGTGTGAGCACTCTTTTCGGCTCCGTGACAGTGGTTTTGACACTGCATGAACTAATGCCAGTCAATGCCACACGCACCTGATTGCAATGAGTTGATGCAGCAGTGTCACCTAACTACTCTCTCTCTCACGGAGCTGAAAGATTACGTGTCCGACTCCTCACAGAAAGCGAATAAACGATAGACGGCAGTTAGTATGGATCACGATGAGGTAATGTGTGTGTATGTTGTTGTAAATAATTACTATTTCAGATAATGGTTATCTGATGATGGTGAAGCAAAGCAAACTTTGTGTTAGTGCCAACCGCTCATTCATTTAGGAGTAAACACTGCAGTCTAGTTTCGCTCTCGTAAATTGTATACACGTTGCTTGGCAACGCCCTCGTCCCCCCTAGCCTATATCACTCTCCCTTTTAGCTTTTCTTCATTGCATTTTCTTTTTTTTCTTTGATGGTTCAGCCCCGTTATCAGTCATTATGACGACAAATAACTGTATCAAACAAGGCTCCCGCTCCCCTTCCCTCACCTGGAGGGATAGGCTTCTCAATTCACGTTGCTGCGCCACACTGAAATCTGCTACCAATACGGATATGTGACCATAGAGCATGCACGAGCGAACCGAAAATCGGACTGGGTGTGCGACCAGACCAAAAGCAGTAATAAAAACTATTTAAAAACGTCTTTCTTTGCACTGATGGTCTCGTTTGCTGTTAAAGGTAATTTATGATTATCAGAGGAAACATGAGGCTGTTTAAAAGATATTTAAATGTTACTCGTAGCCGCTTTAACTGAGAGTGAGACTGGGAAACCCTGACTTTATTATGATGTAAACCAGAGCGTAGACAGGAAACACTGAGCTGTGTAAGTGTGTTGTTCTGCCTCTTCAGTGCTGCTGCTCTGTCAAACTGATAGGCTGATGATCTAGAAGAGAGCCAACATGCCATCTAGACACTGACAGGAGAGAAGAGGAGGGGCGGCGAATGAATGAATGAAATCCAGATAGTGGGAAGGCAATGTTTTTTCAGACATGCTCACACTGGACTAAATATGATTTGACTAATTAATAATAAGATCATCACAACAACTTAATCAGTGAAGGAATGTATGGGGCTGCTGTCTCTGTCTGTCTCAGTACTTTCCCAGCCAGGACCAACAACAACACAGGATGTCACATTTTCATCTATTGAAGAAGCCGCTTTGCATCATAAAGATGTTGCCGGGCAACACCCCCGCTGCTGGCATTGTCTATAATAACATGGCCGTGTCAGATTTCAGCCAAAAGAAGTGACTAAATGGGAGAATCTTGTCGACTTTTGGATGAAAACTAGTTGATCTTTGCCAAGATGACATTATAGTCTCATTAATCACTTTGGTACAAAACTTGATGAATCCAATGACCCTCCAATTCTTTTGTTGGTTCACCGACCTGTTAGTTTTACATCTTGTTAGGTTTTCTGCATGTTTGAAGATGACATGATTCGGTTAATGTGCGGTCAGCACTTACCATAAAGATACACTACATGTCCAACACGTACAGTGCGGATGTTTTGTATCTGATGTACCAGTTTTATAAAAACAGCTGCAGGTGCTGTCCTACTTTTAATACAAACATCCATTTCATATTTATGTATCTGGATTCCAAAGGATTTGGTGCCATAATAATAAATTCACTCCCATATACATTATATGCTCTATCGTATTAAGCCTATCCAGTGTGTTTTTTTCTATATGTCTGTGGTCCACCCGACAGCTCTTGCTGAACTAACCCTCCAGGTCCTCCTCTCATGTTCCACCTCCTGTGAATGGGTGAGGTAGAAACATGGCTCCTCTCTCTGGAGGTATCCCATGGTGGCCCACTCTGACCCGTCCCTGTCTGCAGGGGGTGGGGCAGGGTGAGGCGGGGAGGGTGCATTTTAGATTGAAATGTGGCTTTCAGGATGGCGGGGGACTGTGGAGAATGGCAATGACCGCTGCCTTTGTGTTTGTCTCGGCTTCCTTTGGGACCAGGGGCAGTGAATGATGCGGCCCCGGGGAAGGTGCCCCTCTCTCTCTGTTCTCCAGCAGAGACAGAAAAGCTGAGCAGGAGAGGAGCGAATGGAGGCTAAAGAAAAGCCCAGAAGAAGTATTGACTCGGGCTTTGAGCGGGGACGCTGGGCTTCAGGGCCTACCCCTCTTGTTGCTATGGTTTTTCCAGTCAATCTTAGATCCCATATTTGTGTTGCTTTCCGCCATGCTCCTCCTACACAACCCCTGTCACCCTAAACTCATATTCCCATCATCCCCTGTTGCGGCAAGTGGGAGCAGTGTTTAATGTGGTCTTGAGCAAATATGTGCGTTCCAATCAGCTCTGACAGGATGGGGTTTTGTGCAGCAGAGAGACGTCCTGACAGACAGTCATTATTGGAGAGTCAACAGCCGTGACTGATGACAGCAGAGGTCAGTGAACAGAGCGTCCAGGCTGGAGCGCTGCCTGTTTCAGAGCTTTTCACAGCGAAGGGAAAAACCGTGGAAAACAGCGTGTCGGATGATTTCACCTTTGGCAATTCACACGGCGTGTTTACTTGTTTCATCATCAACAAATTTGTAACAAATTGGCCTCAATGTGCATCAACTGGAAAGTGAAATGCCACCTTCAGTGACTGTTCCCATCTACTTAACATTTAAGTACAAAACAGTGTAGGGACTTCCTGTGGGAACGGTGCTTGAAAACAGGGCCTGTTGTACTTGACTGAGGAGCAAATTGACTTGCGTAGTTGACTAGCCACTGGAACAATGATCCGAATTATAACATCTTGATTGTTCTCATTCTGTGTCTGGACTATGGGAGGCTACATAGGCTGCTTTTACATGTTGTACATCCATTTATGTTGCCAACAGGATGAATACTAATGACTGTGGTGATTTTCTCACCTTTCATGTCTTTTCACAGGCAGGTCACAGTTTTCACTTATCTTCTGAAACCTATGACATGGACGTTCATGTTGCTGAAACTTTCAATTTATTTTAGCATTCTGACTGAAGCATTTAGCTCAAAGCATCACTGTGTGTACATACATTCTCACAGATATGCTAGCATGGCTCAAGACTTTTGGACTTAACTAATGCAGTGTTTTACCATAATTGTTCCATTCAGAACAGGTTGTGCTGTTTTTAGTGACTTCTCCATTCTGGGGGATGATAAAGTTTTACTCTCTCCTTCTGTTTTTAATCACATGTCTCATCAGTGCAAATATAACCCCCAGGCTCTATGATCTGACATTTCTGTTTCTCTAAACAATGAGCCAGTGATTCAAGTGAGGTGTTGTGATAACATACAGCCAGATGGGCTATTATTGGTTCTCATCTAATTCATATCAGCGCACTGTGACACAAAGTGAGAGCAGGAATTTAACTAAATGCAGCCTCTCAGTTACAAAGTCATATTATAAGAGGCTCACAGGGATCTAATCTAATTTAAATGGGAAAATCATGTGAGAGAAAATAAACTGTGGTAGTGCCTTGGGCTAAAATTGTATTTTCCATTACTGTATTGCTTGAAGTGGTGTGTATTGTCTGTTAAACTAGTCACGCAAATCTACGGTATGTCTCAAGCTGGGTGATTTTTTTTCTTTTTCTTTCATCAAGCTTTCAAATGAAGGCATCAGTCTGCAAAAACGAGGTGTCTTATCAGCACAGCAATCAGGAAATTATAATTCCTGAGGCTCATGCAATCAGTGCAGAGGGTCTATTTTAGTTTAACCTCATGGAGAACTTAATTGCTAGACACTGTCTGTTTTCTAGCCATCAACAATGAGCCAGTTCTTCATATCATCTCTGCACATGAGTGGAGCTCATTCCTGCTAAATCCTGTCTGACCGGCTGCCCGCTCAGCATCCCTTCCTAGGCTGCTCGAGGGTGGTCACTGCTCGGCCCACAGCCTGCGACACCAAATTGAACCTACACTTAGGGCTGATATGAGCCCTGTGTGACCTCAGAGAAACTGAGCCGTTTGAAAAGAGGTCGCAACCTTTTATTGACAGGATCATCATTCTCTTCCCCGCATACCCCTCCTCCTTTTGTTTCTCCCACCATTGATTTCTCAGACAATGAAGAGGATCCTTTGTTGACAAGGATGATGCCCTGCAGAGAGCAACCTCTACTGTCTGTGTGTGTGTGTGTGTGTGTGTGTGTGTGTGTGTGTGTGTGTGTGTGTGTGTGTGTGTGTGTGTGTGTGTGCGCGTTTGTGCGCTTGCCAGCCGCTGCCTTTAGCTCTAGCTGCCTTGATATGAATTATTAAAAATGTTCAACACCAGCGAGCTAAAAGGCAAACAGGGATTGAACCAAGTGTGAGGCGAACAATCATTTATTTGGGTTTTTGTTTTCCATTTTTCAAAGCTCCAGTTTTTAAACTAGCTCCCAAAGCTACGAACGGCTTGGCACTGTCTGAGACTCCCAGACGTTTCTGTAGCGCTTTATGGAGTAATCCTTTATAAATAACAACTTGTTTATGAGTCCTATTAATAAATGCTACGTGACCAAAAATACTTTAGCACCTTAAAAATAGCAGCACAGAAGTGTTCTTTTTTGTTCTTTTTGTGAGTGTTTCATGATGTATACAAACCTTTTGATAATTCTCAAATGAATTGCATACAACAGGAAGGGCTCTCTTGTCCATCTAAATCAAGGTATTTTCTACTGTTTTCAAATCCTTGTGCATAGGTCTATAACAACTTCTTGAGATAAAAACTCATATCATTCTGTGAGGAATTCTCTCAAATGCAATTACAACATATTCCTTTGTGAAATTCTCAGTTGTATGGAAATAAAAAAACATAACCAAGGAGCTTCAAACCCTTTACACACAACTCAATATTCTCTGGCGCTCCATAATTTCTCCCCGTCTCTCACTCCACAGCCCATTTTGAACCAGGCCGGCCTGCCACAGGGCCCCTCGGACCAGAAGGTTGTCGTAGTGACGGTGGACAGTTGTGACTCCTCTGTGGCTCTCAGGTTCGGCCACATGATCGGAAACTACAGCTGCTCAGCTCAGGGCAGCCAATCAGGATCCAAGAAGTAAGTCCACTGGAAGTGCATCTGCAGAATTCTCAGTTATTTTGCTAAGCTATGGTGAATCAATCTTATTTATTATTTCATTATTGACCTTTTGCTCTTTGCATTTCATTTTCTATCAGTGCTTCTGTATTGACTTCAGTCATTTAATTGATTACTTTCTTAGCAGTTTACTCATCTAGAATAGAAAGTAAACTTGTTTTGTTTACTAAGCTTTGCTTCTTCTTTTTTTGCCTTCATAGGGATGTTTGTCCTTTTTTTCTGTTTTCTGTCTTCAGGGGGAAAATAACACTGCAAAACTCTCTCTGTGATTAATTTTTCATGTGTTTCCTCCACTGCCCCGTTAGCGGTGATGATGTAAAGGCTGAGCAAAAACGTCATGAATTTATTCATGGATTTTTGTGTTTTCAGATCTCTGGACCTGACTGGCCCCCTGCTCCTCGGAGGGGTCCCCAAACTCCCAGAAGACTTTCCCGTTCTCAACCGGCAGTTTGTGGGCTGCATGAAGAACCTGCGCATCGACAACCAGCACATAGACATGGCCAGCTTCATCGCTAACAACGGCACTCTGCCAGGTACGTTTTGACCTGCGGTTCTGCATCTGATTCCTAGACCAGTCAAGTGAGAGACTGGAAGAACTGGAACAATAAAAATACATATAATAGGCACAGCAGGGAAGTGGACTCAGTGGGAAATTAGCATTGTACCTGCTATGAATAGTTTATCACCCTATTTGCTTCTTTGATGAAATAATGAGCCACGGCAAATCAAACAGAAATATTAACCTCTTATTTTCCTGCCCTGCCAGGATGCGCTGCCAAGAGACATTTCTGCAACAACAACCCGTGTCTGAACGGAGGAACCTGTGTGAACCTTTGGGGCTCCTTTAGCTGCGATTGCCCTCTTGGATTTGGAGGGCAAAACTGTGAAAGAGGTGAGTGAGTCAAGTAGAAAAAGCGCCGGGCGCCAGACATGAGTTAAGATATTTCTGCAGCCTTGACCCAATGATGTTGCCCTCTGAACTTGTCATCGAGTGTAAAGCTGTCATCCGTCAGGTCAAAGTAAGCAGAATGGAAACTCGGTACATGCAGCAAGAGTGGCTTTCAGACATGCTAGGGTATTACAAACCTCTTGATTCCACTACATTAGCTTTCATGCCAGATTTATGACGGCATTAGTGTCCGTTGTGTGAATCAAGCTGGTTGATGTTGAATTTTCTCTGGTTTAGATGATGTTGAACTGTTCTTTAGAATGATTGCTGTTTGACTTTTGACGACAGAAAGACAGGCAATATGTTGCTTATGTTTCAGTCCTCGTGTTCTCCAGTTTCTGTTTTTGTTTCCACCATATCCGCTGCAGCTGTTCTCTGTACTGATTTATGGTTTACAGCAATTTGAGAAGAGACAGAGGAAGCAAAGTGATCCATGTAAACAACTGCAGTGAAACAACACACCTTTGTTTTTAAGGCTCGCAGTAGAATGAGTGAAGAAGGATTTATTGCATTTTTCAGATCAGATAAAAAAGGGAGGATCAGAAGTTGGGGAAGTACAGATGGATATTGAAATAAAGGATATACAGTATGTGTTGCCTTGGGCGCATACGTTTGTGGAAAAGGTGTGGAGTGTAGGAGCGGGAAACAATGCAGTGCGATCACATGAAGCTAATCTCCAGGGGCAATTTAATGAGCGATGGTCATTTGAAAACATGATATTCCACAACAACAACAACAATCTTAAATGACCCTCAACACCATAAAAAGTGCCTATTAGAATCCAGCTGTTTACGTCTTTATTTTCAGGGAAAGGGTGTAGAGCTGAGACAATAGCTAATCTGTGGATCAGCAGAAAATTAAGGAATCATCAAAATATATAGTTTTTGTAATTTTAAGGTAAAAAAGCATCATCAGTGGGCTTAGCTTGAAGATTTCCTGTTTTTATTTTTGAATTATTAAATAGTAACTCGTTGTTGAGGAAGGTTTGGAGCGTAAGTCTGACATAAGAAGAATCGGAATTTGTCCCTTATAGCTTTCGGAAAATATTTCCTGGCATTTAGTAGAAACTATTTTTTATTTCAACCTTAGTATGTTTTGTGTGTATTTAAAATGCACCTCCATAAATATCTGTCTGTTGGTGTCCTCTGGCCACACAAAATAAATGACTGCATTTTCTCTCTTTGCCTTTCACTGACTTTGTTGATGTGTGAAAGAGACATGGTTATAATGGACCTCACAGTCGGTACACAAGACGCCAAAGCTTCCCTGTGATTCACAAACGACACTGGCAAAAACTGCATTTTGCATACTGTACAGTGAAGCTGAAAGTCCAGAGACAACAAACAAGCAAACAAACACACTTCAGACTCGGAGGGGGCTTTGATGAAATGCTGTTTTTAAATGTTTACCTTAATGTCCTCCTTGTATAGTATTCCCCTGAGCTTTTCTTATTTTTCTTAGCTTTGGTTGAGCGCATGTGTTGGTTTCAGACGGCAAACACAAAGCTTGCTGATTACTGACCTTAAGTGTTTCATGTCTGATAAACTGAAGTAACTTCTCCTACCTGTGATAAGTTGGTTGTGATCAGAGAACATTGCTGCACTGGCTGCTTGACAGTAATGACTAACTTGTCCGTGTAATTCTCTCTCCTCATTTATCGTCATCCCTCCTTCCAAACTTTACATCTTTTTTTTGTTTGTTTGTGCTGTAGTAATGGCCAGCCCGCAGCGTTTCCTGGGTAACAGCCTGTTGCAGTGGAACAACCTGGCGGCGGCCTCGGTCCCCTGGCATGTCGAGCTCATGTTCCGCACACGGCAGTCCAGTGCTACACTGCTGCACATCTCCGCTGGCCAGCAGCACAACCTCACACTACAGGTGAGAGAAACATATAGTGACACCTGTTTTTTGCACATAGACACACATTTGTGCTTGAGACCCCAAGTTGCATCACAGTCACCAAAATGTTGCAAGGCACACAGCAATGTCCATCTATCCTCAAGGGGGAAACATTAATGAGATGTTTTTTCTAGTTTATGTGTCACTTAATCTAGTCAATGAAGAGCAATGACCTGAATCCTGGGACATAGAGTGAAAACATAGGCTACTTGTCAGTGGGTGTGTGAGGTCCAGCAGTCCCAGCCCCCACCTCACCATATTTTGCAAAGGTAAAAACATTGTAGACTCAAGGCTCCACCTGTTGGCCGTCTAGCAGCAGTATAGCAGCACACCACAGCAATTCAGAGGACGTCGACAGAGACAAAACCCCAAATCATTAAAATTACACTCATCCGAGGCATTTTCAGCCCCGGGTCCGGCTATTTTGGAGCTATTCTAGACAGACGCCTCTTTGAAGTTACATAACGGCCCGATAATCTATTTCCAGCCCTCCACACCTGTGATGTGCCGCAAGGTTTGAACTTTGACATTTGAGTGTGCAAAAAGAAAGAAAGAGGCTGTCTGTTCCTGTTCCCTTATGTGATGCAGTTATGATTCTTGATGGTCTTTTTTCTCCTCTGCTCTACTTTCTCTGTCATTGAACATTAAATTCAATCTCCCTCCTGCTGTTTCCTCCCCTTACCGCTCTCTCTCTCTCTCTCTTTCTCTCTCTCTCTCTCTCTCTCTCTCTCTCTCTCTCTCTCTCTCTCTCTGCTTGTCCTCTTTAGCTTCGTGGGGGCAGTGTGTTGATGGGTCTGCACAGAGGGGAAGACTCCACTCTCTCTCGCGTGGAGGAAGTGCTGGTGAACGATGGAGAGTGGCATCATTTGCAGCTGGATATTAGCAGTCCGGGGGGATCAGCCAGCCACCACAAAGCAGTGTTGTCTGTAGACCAAGGACTCTACCTGGTCAGTTGTTGTTGTATACTTACCCTTGGAAACCACAGGCAAGTAATTCATTTACATTTTTACAGCAGTAAACTGAATTCTGTGTTGGGCACCTTTTTTTCAGGCCAGTATGGAGGTGGACGGCAAGCTGCGAGACTCCAAGCTGAAGACTGTGAGTGTTGGTGGTTTGGCAAGGTTGGATGGAAAAATTCAGCATGGCTTCCGCGGCTGTATACAGGTCCGTCGTGAGGTTTACTTCCTCTCACTTTTTTCCTCAATATTTTAACAAATCAAAAGAAAACCCTACCTGAGTGAGAGCCCTTTAGAGTTTATTTTTGTTTCATGTTGCATAACTGTGTTTGTTTGCTTGTTTGTTTGCTTGTTTGTTTGTTTGTTTGTTTGTTTGTTTGTTTGTTTGTTTGGCTGCAGGGTCTGCGTGTGGGCGGCGCTCTGAGTCTGTCTCAGGCCAGGAAGCTGAACGTGGAGCGAGGCTGCAGCACGCCCGACCCCTGCAGCTCCAGCCCCTGTCCCGTCAACAGCTACTGCAGCGACAACTGGGACAGCTACTCCTGCACCTGCCTCGCTGGTCAGTCTGCTGACATGTTCACAAACCTAAAAAAAAAAATTAAAATTAACTTAACATCATACAGGACTGGAAGATAACTTAGATTAATGCCAACCCTTTTCAATCATCATCTTGAAAATAAGTTGTTTCAAAAGACAGTGTATCAGTGTGTATGCCAAGTGTTCCATATGATAAAGCAACATCAAGCACAGTGTCTAACATTACTTTAAACATCTTTGCAGTAAAAATGTCTCAGTGTTATCCTTTTATACATAATCCATACTTCTTCTTGCCCCTGCTCACCTCACTTACCCATTTTGAGAGCACAGAAATGTAATTTCCTTTTGTTGAATTGTTTTGACAGGTTACTATGGCAACAACTGCACCGATGTGTGCTCATTAAATCCCTGTGAGCACGAGTCAGCGTGTACCAGGAAGCTGAACTCTCCTCGTGGATACACGTGTGACTGCCCCAGCAACTACTTCGGCCACTATTGCGAGAAAAAGTACAGTTTTTCTCAAATTTTTGTCCAAGTGTGTGTGTGTGTGTGTGTGTCTGTGTGTGTGGTTAATTTATGACGGTTTGTCTTTACAGGACTGACCTGCCGTGTCCCAGAGGCTGGTGGGGTCACAAGACCTGCGGCCCCTGTAACTGTCAGACGGACAAGGGCTTTGACTCTGACTGCAACAAGACGAGCGGAGAGTGTCGGTGCAAGGTGAGTGTGGCGAGCTGCAGCTTACAAGATAAAGCTGTGTCTCAATTCCACAACAAAGCAATCTATCAACAGATAGTCGGTACTGTACAATAAATGTTGGAGTAATCTGAAAAAAAAAATAATAATAATTTTTCGGTTTCTCTTCTCTTTGATCTTCCTGGGGCCATTTGCAGTTTAGTTACTTTCTTCTTATTATTCATTTATTATTTAGTGTTTTTATAGAAATCCTGAACAGAACAAAACTTAATACAAAAAAAATCAAATGAACATTCATTAAACAAGGTGGAGGAATGTAAATAGATGAATAACTAGAATATCATTCATGATTCATAATGTAAAGGATGACATTTACATCTTTCCATTCTTTACGTTAAATGACTATTGTTCAAATGACGCCCCCATTTATCAGATATTTTATTTAGTCAGCCATTTCTTTCTTTAAATCATTTAAGGTTTATTCAGTTTCTGAAAACTCAATTTAAATCAAGTCCTGTATTTCCTTTTTATTGTGGGAGAAAACTGCACATAAAAAGTACACTCAAAAATAAAAAGTCTCAATTTTACAGACACCTTTCCAGTGTGAACACACTCAAATTTTCCAGCTTGATTTAGTGTGGCATTGGTACTCAGTTCAAATCTAACGAGGAATACTGATCCTCCAGCAGCCAGATGTTCTTAGACAAGCAGCTGCAGCTTGTCAGAAACTGTAAATCAGCACTTCCTCTCTCCAATTACGTTTCCAGCATAACCACTACCGTCCTGGAGGCAGCGACATCTGCCTGCTGTGCGACTGCTACCCGGTGGGCTCTTTCTCCAGAGCGTGTGACCGAGAGAGCGGCCAGTGTCAGTGTAAACCCGGTGTCATCGGGCGCCAGTGTGACCGCTGTGACAACCCCTTCGCTGAGGTTTCTCCTAACGGCTGTGAAGGTCAGGAAACATCATATTACTGTGGAGCTCCGGTAATGTTTCTTTTTATTATTGCGCTTATACTAATTTTCCATTTTTATCCTCATCATCTTTACCTCCGTCTCTCTCCTCTCCTCACCGCTCCATCTCCCTCAGTAATCTATGACAGCTGCCCTCAGGCCATCGAGGCTGGGATCTGGTGGCCCAGGACTAAGTTTGGTCTCCCTGCAGCGGTTCCCTGTCCCAAGGGAACTCTCGGTATGACGGTTTTCTCAGGCAGCTCGTCAAATTACCATATAATAATGGCAATAGATGAAACTTGCCTCAAGCCCTCTCTCAGCTGCAGTATATTCCTTGTCTCTAATGGCGATAACTCTCCGTCTCTCTCTCCTTTTCAGGCACAGCAATCCGCCATTGTGATGAGCACAAGGGCTGGCTGCCCCCCAATCTCTTCAACTGTACCTCCATCACTTTCAGCAGGCTGAAGGTCCTGGTGTGTAGCCCAAAATTATCCTAGCTATTCCCTCAATAGCATCCTCCTTCTGTGCTTGAACCTGCATTTTAACAACATCATGCTAACTTGCTATCAATGGTAATGCAACATGTTTACCTGGTTTAGCATCTTAGTCTAGCATGTCAGCATGTTAACATTTACTAATTAGCTAAAAGGCAGTTAGTCATAAACCAAAGTGAATACAATTGATTCTCGGGGGAACATGAATGTATGCCAATCTATCAAATACAGAAATATTGAGATATTTCAGCTTAGACAAGTGAAATGTTTGACCTGCTATTGCCAATACATACAATGTCAGGGTATCTCCAAATGTACTAGGAATCATGCTCAGGGGAAGATAATTGTCTGTACAGAATTGAGAGTCAATCCATCAAAATCTTTTTTTATGACATTTCAGTCTGTATTGACCAACGGGGTGTGGTCAGGTAGACAAAGCAGTCTTTGTGGGAGTCCCTAGAGTCACACCGCCAGTACGGCTAAAATGAAAGTAAACATTCAGTTGTGTTTTCTCTCCTTCCTTCAGTCTGAGAGGTTTTCCCGTAACGCATCGCTCCTGGACCCTGGACACGTTCAGCAGACAGCTGCCATGTTGGCCAACGCCACCTCACACACAGAGAAGTTCTTCGGCAGCGATGTGAAAGTAGCATACCGGCTCACGCAGAGTCTGCTGCAACACGAGAGCAACCAGCAGGGCTTCAACCTCACAGCCACACAGGACGTCCACTTTACTGAGGTGACCGAGCTCATCCTATCTATACTTGAAACACCCATACACACACAAGACAAAGCAAAATAAGAACAACACATGGCTGCGGATCTTTTAGTAAACAGAATTAGTTTCTGCCTGGTGTGACTTCACAGCCTCTCATGTTGTATCTACAGGGAAGACATAACACTTCACTTCCCTCCCAGCTATGGCAGTCTGTCCCACTAAAGTCTCGCTGTTTTCTGACAGAATCTGGTCCGCGTAGGCAGCGCCATCCTATCTCCAGACACACGCCCACACTGGGAGCTGATCCAACACTCAGAAGGCGGCACGGCGGCACTATTACGCCACTATGAGGACTACGCAAACACTCTGGCACAAAACATGAGGAAAACATATCTCAGCCCCTTCACCATCGTCACGCCACACATAGGTGAGCGTTTTACACTGAGCACAAGATGTGACATGCTGACAGCCGTTACTGAGCTTCAGTTTGAAATGTACAGTTTAGTTTTTGTAATTTAAGTTTATAATTATTCTCAAACATATGAAGAAAAATATGTGCTGCACAGAAGACAACATCTTACAGTTAATGATTGAAGATTATAAAAAAGATAAGGAAGGAACTGTACCTATAAAATACAATAATATTAGATTGGTATATTTGGTTGCGTTTCCATGCTGTGTTGAGTCTGACTCTGCCTGTGTGCTTCTCATCCTCCACAGTCATCTCCGTGGATCGTCTGAAAAAGATGAATTTCGCCGGAGCCAAACTCCCGCGGTACCAGTCCCTGAGGGGCCCACGTCCTGCCGACCTGGAGACGGCCGTCACGCTGCCCGACTCAGTCTTCCAACAACCGGTGGACACCAAGGGCCACAGACATATGGACGTCTTCCCAGAATCCTCTCTGAGGAACCGTTCGGTCAATAGGAAGAGACGCCACCCTGATGACAGCCAGCAGGACGCCATCGCCAGCGTCATCATCTTCCACAGCCTTTCCTTGCTCTTACCTGAGAGCTACGATCCTGACAAGAGGAGTCTGAGGTAAGATTGATGAAATGAATGTATTAATTTTAACTAATCTACATCCCTTTGCATTAGACATGGTGTATTACAGTTCAAGGTAATACAGAGATTACACTTCAGCGAAAGCAGACTTTCATATAGATGTTTCCCAAGTAAAGTTTTTTTGCCATAGTCTTTACTTTAAAAGTAGCAAATGTTGTTCATTATATGATTAATTTCCGCTGTGTCTAAAATTGCAGAACTAAACCGATTAGTCTCTGAACTTTTATGATGTGGTTTTTCATCAGAGTGCCAAAGCGCCCGGTCATCAACACGCCAGTGGTGAGTATCACAGTCCACGACAACGACGAGCTGCTGCAGCACGTGCTGGACAAACCCATCACCGTGCAGTTCCGCCTGGTCTCCACCGAGGAGCGCTCTAAACCCATCTGTGTCTTCTGGAACCACACCATACTGTGAGTGTGACCACAAGATCAATAACATACACACACACACACACACACACTGACAAGGAGCAAATGAAGAAGTTAGAAACTGAATGTTCTCCTATTCTCACATGGTACTATAGGGTGGTCGGCCACTAGGTTGCAGGGTCGGTGGTTCGATCCCCCGTCTCCCCGCCACATGTGGAAGTGTCCCTGGGCAAGACATTGAACCCTAAATTGCTCCCGATAGTTAGCTTGCAACCTGCGTGGTAGCTGCTGCTATCGGTGTATACATGTGTGTGTGATTGGGTGAATGTGTACAAAACAATGGAGATCGCTTTGGGTCTGTGAAAAACCAGGGATAGGCGCTATATAAGTGGAGTCCATTTACCATTTTATTTTACTTTGTGTTTTGTGTCAGTGCCGGGAATGGAGGCTGGTCGGCGAAGGGCTGCGAGGTGGTGTTCAGAAACAACACGCACATCAGCTGTCAGTGTTATCACATGACCAGCTTCGCCGTGCTCATGGACGTCTCCAGGCGAGAGGTGAGCGACACCTAAACGTTTTAGCTTCACACAAAACTAAGCCACAGACATTGTGAATCCAACTCTCTAACTCTGCTCTCCCTCTACCCTGATCGTGATGTTTGTGTCAGAACGGAGAGATCCTGCCAATCAAAATCATAACTTGGAGCACGGTAGGAGTGACACTGAGCTTCCTCTTCCTCACCACCATCTTCCTCCTCTGTCTGAGAGCCATGCAGTGCAACAAGACCAGTATCATCAACAACGGGGCCACGGCTCTTTTCCTCTCTGAGCTCATCTTCATCCTGGGAATCAACCAGGCAGACAACCCGGTAATCAATTACTTTCTGTGTGCCATCTATTAAATATGTGCCCCCTTCTGTGTGCCATCTATCTTGATTTATTTACTTTCCTTTTATGGTATTTTAATCACCTCTCGCTTTGTCTCCCCTTTTCTTTCTAGTTTCTGTGCACAGGCATGGCCATCTTGCTGCATTTCTTCTACCTCTGCACGTTCTCCTGGCTCTTCTTGGAGGGGCTGCACGTTTACCGCATGATCAGCGAAGTGCGAGACATCAACTACGGACCCATGAGATTCTACTACCTGATTGGTTGGGGCGTGCCTGCCTTCATCACAGGTGTGATTCAGGAAAGAAGCCCAAACATGCACCAGCTGCACAAGACTAACAGAGAGAAGGGAGTTCTTATGTCTCAAATCTCTAAAAGCAGCAAACTTGATTCTCCACACTGTTAGTTAAAAAAAAACTGGTAGAGACATATGCAGGGAAGACATACATGGCATATACCGTCGTAGATAATGAGGTCCAACTTTATTTTCATTTACTTTTCATTAAAATTATTTATTAAAAGGTCAGAATCATAAAAACACGGGACGAGATATTACAGTAACTGTCCGTTGTGCCAATAGATGGTATTGATGCTCACACATGAGGTTTGCCTTGATGTTGAGTGACGTGGGAACTGATATGGGACAGATGTAAATTTCGGGACACATCCTCAGTAGTGTACCTTCGAATCAGTGGGTGTTTCGGCCTTTCATCACTAGACACCCTCATCAAAGGTGGCCAGCTACAGGGTGATCAAGCCTGTGCTTGTGTCCCATGCCCAATCATAATAAATGTCATGGTTGTTGGAGCAGCCCACGGGACTATGCAAGGCAGGGGGGTCCTCTTCCCTGAGTCAGGCCTAGAGCTGACCGCATACCTTGTTCACCCTCCTCCTGGAGGGTTCTGACCTGGGTTCTCAAGTGGGTGATGGGGGTGGGGATAATTGAGCATGTCATGTTGCTGTTTTATGAGCCCAGCAAGGATCCGTCAGTAAATAAATATAAATAGTAATTTATGATAAATAGAGCATTAGGACACTTCTGTTTCCTTTTGTATGTTTTTGGGGGCTTACATAATGTTTAATGAGTGAGTGCCATTTAATTCAAATTTTCAAAGATCACCTTTGGTTTTCATTTATCAATTAGTCAAAGTAATTGTATTGTTGCCTGTAGATGCAGATGTTAGTTTATTACAGATCTACAGCAACAACAAAAAAACATACCTGGTTGTGTCTCTGACGATCAATCGTTATCAGACATGCTCACTTTCTCTTAGTGCAACATCAGTGATTCTCCATCAAGGACGCCAACTGCTCTCAGTCAAATATGTGAGACGTATTCTAGGATAGCCTCGCCAGACTTGTGAATCAAGAGGAAAACTGAGGCCAAGTCTGTCTGTCTGCCTGCCTGTCTGTGTGCCTGCCTGCCTGCCTGCCTATCTGTCTGTCTGACTGTCTTGTTTGTGTCCAGGTCTGGCGGTGGGACTGGACCCTGAAGGTTACGGGAACCCTGACTTCTGTTGGCTGTCCATGTACGACACTCTCATCTGGAGCTTTGCTGGACCCATCGCCATGGTGGTGTCGGTGAGTCCCTGCAGATCCTTGAGATCAATTTGTAAGGACTAATGTATCATATTTATGCACATGGATTTCTAAAAGCTCACAGGGACTCATACAAAACCAAAAAAACACGGGTTATCTTTACCAGTGCGGCGGCCCGTGTCACAGTCTCACATTCTGACTTGCGGTGAACTCATCAGTGATATAGTTAATGCAAACCCGCCCGTTACTGTTTAGCTGAATCACTGTCTGTAAACGTTTGTAACAGTTGAGGAAAACATTCCTATGGAGAGATTCAATTGACACAACCATCACACTTAGTTTGACCTTGTGTCCACAGATGAACATCTTCCTGTACATCCTGTCGTCCAAAGCCGCCTGCTCAATGAGACACCACAGCATCGAGAAGAAGGAGACGCGCGTGTGAGTGTTTCAACCTTTACATCAAATATGAAAATCAGCGCCTTTTACGTGCTGCCTGCACAGTATTTTGATTTAGGGTTTCTACAAGCATGGGATATTCCCAGCCCTAAAAACTTTTTAATCAAAGCAGTAAAACCTGACCAATAACCATTTGAAAGGATGACGATAATGGAATTCCCACCAGCAATTACAGGTGGAGTCTGGAGAATGCTAGTTGTTTGCAGCGCACACACAAACAGTACAGACAGTCAGATCGTGAGGAGATATTCACCATTTTTGACAAAAAGGGATTATTGATAACAAACGTTTTCCAGATTCGGTGATTCCTTCTTTAATTTAGTGACATCAGATCAAAACTTCTGTCTGTCTGAATGGATTACTTCATGAAAGACAAGCTGACATTGACAAAAGCTTATTCGACCCTAAACGTTATGATTTGTGGTTAAAATTTGTTTTATTTTTTAACTTTGAGAAGCCACAGCAGATGCAACACTATGGAAGTCGTTTTAAACTTTCCTCATGTGATCCCTTTCCTGCAGCTCTGGCCTGAAGACAGCAGGTGGCGTTCTCTTGCTGGTGTCGGTCACGTGTTTTCTGGCACTCCTCTCTGTCAACAGTGACATGATCATCTTCCACTACCTGTTCGCTGGCTTCAACTGTGTGCAGGTGAGCCCCCCCCCCCCCCCCCCCCCGATTCCCTCTGAAACCACTTTGTACTTCAGTAGACTTGTGTCGTTTGTTTCTCTTGACACTCTTGCATCCTCTGTCGTCCAACCCCAGGGTCCCTTTGTTTTCTTCTTCCGCATCGTCTTCAATAAGGAAGCGAGGGATGCCATGAAATACTGCTGCAGCCGCAAGCGACCGGATCATATGATCAAATCCAAGGCCTCTGTGAGTATCAAATACAGTCAGACACCTCTGGCATGTAGAGCTCTCAGCTTAACACTACTGCACTCATACACGTGTCCCAACTGTGATGATCTCAGATGTGTTTTTGTATTATCAGCAACTCAAACTGTTTCAATTCCTCCTCCTTTTGAATTAGCAGGGCTACAAATGCGATACAAACTACATGGATGGCAGGTTGTACCACCTTCCATTTGGAGACTCCAGCGTGTCTCTGAACGGCACCATGCAGAGCAGCAAGAGTCAGCAGAGCTATGTGCCATTTGTCCTCAGGTAAGGGAACTGCTGATGAAGGCATGTATGCTGCATCGCCCGACAAAGTGATTAGTGAGTAAACTGATTTCCTGTGTCTTTTTAGGGACGACGGTCTAAGTAACAGTCAGGCGCACATCCCTCTCAACGACCACACGTCACTCTTCCATGAAACTAAAGAGCACCCGGATGGTATTATTGTACTTCTCTCATTCTGTAACTTCTGATTTAGTTAAAATTGCAGCGATGTGGTACAACTACGGCAACCTCTCCTGTCTGTTCTTGTGTGTGTGTAGATCGTGACAGCGACTCGGACAGTGACCTGTCATTAGATGACGACCAGAGCGGTTCCTATGCCTCCACACACTCGTCCGACAGCGAGGACGAGGGTCCACTCCCGCCTGAGGAATGCTGGGAAAACATGGCGACAAATGTCGGAAAGAGGCCGCAACCTCAAGGTACAGAGGCTCATCTGAAGCAAGCCACAGTCTCTGCCTCTGATGTTATTATCATTACTGAAAATCTGAGTTGCATCCTGCCTGTCTAAATGTATTTCTATAATCCTCGATGACTCTTTTAAACACCTGGATGAAAAAATATTACAGCTGTTCTTTACAATACAGATTTCTGACAATGAACAAAGATGGCTTGGATGCATGTGACCTATTAAAGGTGTATTCTTTTGGTGTTTTTCACCAATTGGGCACGGACATATTTCAATTCCGGCTACCTGGATAGAGAACCCTTCAACCCTTTTTTATTGTGAAGCGGAAGGAATTTCTTTTTTCATTTGCGTTTAAAAAAAGTCTTTGAGGATTCTGGGTATACATTCAGCGGCAAGTGTCTGTTTTTATTTAAAAATCGCCACAGTTTCAGAAAAATGTCTGCATAGCGTTGTGACGATTTAATGGTAAAACATGAGGGGGCACAAACTTTGGCTGATTTAAACCAAGGTCATTTCATCTTGAGGAGCGTACAGCTGTGTTGTACTGTAGCTGCACGTTTCTTACTCCACATAAGAGTAAACCCATCTTAACCACATCTTTATTATTTAGCATAGTAGCATTAAAGTGAATGTATTTTATCATCTAATGAATTCTTTGTTTCTGTTTTTCAGACAACAGTTCGGGTCGGATGTACTGGTCAGGAGATTACTTAGCAGCAGTGAGCGACAGTGAGCTTGCAGGTCCAGACAGACTGAAGCCAGACAGTCTGGCCAATCAGGAGCTAAGTCTTGGACATAACGGGCGAACGTTATCAGACGGCCGGACACATGACAGCATGACGGTGCTGCTGCCCAGCCTGCCAAGCGCCCATCCGATTCCTTACAGAGGTAAAGTGCAGCTCAACGGAAAAAAAACCTGCGCAAATTTGGACAATTCAATGTGTTTTTTCAACATATTTCCAACAACAATCAACAATGCCAGTATCCTTTGTTCAACTGTGAATTTGTGACTTTGTGTCTTCTCAATATAATGAGAGTTGGAATAAGTAAACCTGCTAAGAAAGTAAAAGATGCTATTATTTTAAGAGTGATTTTGTATAAATCTGTGCATTTATTGACACATC
Source organism: Hyperoplus immaculatus (assembly GCA_949357725.1). NCBI lineage: Eukaryota > Metazoa > Chordata > Actinopteri > Uranoscopiformes > Ammodytidae > Hyperoplus > Hyperoplus immaculatus. The sequence continues at coordinate 20,218,950 of OX442350.1, read as the reverse complement.
TTTGTTTTATCCTGTGTAGGGATCCTAAAGAAGAAGCAGCTTTCCCCAATAGTAGAGCGGAACAGTGTCAACCGCATCCACAATGAACTTTGTGAAAACGTCCCGGCGTCACCTCAGAGATCCTCCTCCAGCGACAGTCGAGCCGGCCCGGCTAAAGCCAGCCTGCCCGGGCAGCTCAACGGGGTCGCCATGAGCATCAAGGCGGGGACGGTGGACGGTGACTCTTCGGGATCAGAGTGAGTGTGCACACCCACATAGACAAAATGCTAAAAAGATCATGTAGGCCTATATATACTATTTATATACCAGCATGAAAGGTGTTGCTCTGTAGCTGTGAGCGTGTCCGGTGTCGTGTCACTCACTGTCCATGTTCAGATGTCTGCGTCAAACTAGGATTTGTTCCACTGTCTTCAGTGATTGTTGTTTTCATTGCTTGGAGTCTTGTCTCATTACCACCAAACTATCTTAAATGTTAACGCTAAACCAAATGAAGACAGCACCCATCCTGCTATTAAGGATCATAAACAGTTATAATAACGCTATGGTTTAATGGGACCTTAAACAATTAAACAAAATGTAGTGATGAAAATATATGAATATCTTTTTTAAACAACTAAGTGTGTACGATTGATTCACAACGACATTTGTTTCCTACATCCTTGTCAAGGGAACCAAATTATTTATACTTTCCGTTTTTATCACTGCTCATGTAGCTCAAAGGCGTTTGAGTTTTAGAGTTGTCTGTCCTTCGCTTCATTCAAATAAAATGAAAGAAAAAGATAGACCAGAAGTCTCAGTGATCAGTGAAGCTAACCCCGCGTGTACTGCACTAATATGTGAATGAAAAGCTGCAGATGCCCGTCCAACGTGAAGAAAAATTAATATTGTACATGCTACTATACGCAACTGATGAGTGAAAAGTCAGGACCTGATGACCATATTGGCATTTATCAAAGGCAATTTCAAATGCTATTTTTTTTAAAGTAGAAGTAGAGTAGATCTCATAAACGGTAAAATATATAAATTGTAGTTCACTAATCAATCTCCTTTGCTCCTTCTCTCTTTCCAAAAATCATAGATTTTTATTCTTTAATTTTATCTCATGAAGCTCTGATCCTCATTCCACACAATCAGGATCACTGTCTTCAGATTGGTGCATCACTTCGGCATCTGTCACCCCACAAAGCCAGTGTGTGTGTGTGTGTGTGTGTGTGTGCGCGTGCGTGCGTGTGTGTGTCTGTTTGTGTGAAAGTGTTACATGGCCTCACGTGTTTCTTTTTTCTTTTCTTTTTGTATTCTTTCCTGTGTTGTGGTGCATTCCTCTCCTTGCATCCTGAATCCATCCTCATCCATGTCCTCCAACATCCCATGTCCAACATGCACCACTCTGTTTTCCCAGCAGCCATTGCAACACCCCCATGTGACCACGCTGACGGAGGGGTGTGTCTTTGCAGGTCATAGAGCCTCCTTCCTCAACATTGACTGCAACAACAGGGAGCACCGGACTATACCTTGAAAAAAATAAGGAATTCCCATAATGATCCTCTGAAGGTGTGGTGTGTGTGTGTGTGTGTGTGTGTGTGTGTGTGTGTGTGTGTGTGAGTGTGAGTGTGAGAGAGACAGTTCATACATGTGTGCCAAACCCTCAGGAGTCAATGCACTGGCCCAGGCTCACGCACACAGACAGGTCGAGTCTCACTCTCCCTTTAAAGAAATAATTTTGTTTACATACTTGAAGCAATGCACTTTTTTTTTAAACTCCCCGTCCAGATTTTTCTTTGGCGGCTTGATTTTTAATTTTTTTTATTTAGTGTTTTTATTTTTTTGTTCCATGATATATCTTTTGTTTCGAAACGCTGTTGAACAATTAAGACTTCATTGTTTTTTGGGGGGGGTGTGGTCATTTAGTTTGTATACCTGCAAACATTCAGGGAAATTCCGTTACTACTATGTGAGGTCTTCCTGCTTTGCCTGCTTCTTTTGGTGTTTTTGTGCCAGTCTAAGTTTTTTTTCTGAGGAGTTCAGACTCAGGTGATTGAGTGACATTACTCGCCTAAAATGTCCAAGAGGCACAGAGCGGTCCGGTGCAGATTGTTCACAGACACAGAAGTTCTCCTTCGAACTTGAAAACAAGGACAAAAAGAATCACATCTGCCTGTCGATTGAAGCTGTGTATAAGCTATTTCTTATGAATGAAGGATATTCCCAGAGGCAGCGGCTGCTCACAGCAGCTCGGACTGAAAGCCTTCTGCACTGCTCAGCCTTTGAGAGAGAAAAAACCTGCATGTGCAGAAAGGAATCTAAAGGACTTTTGATACATAATTTTTTTTGTTGTTATTGTAAATCACTGAGAGCACATTTTTTATGGACATTATAAGCGCTCTCATTTTTCATCGTTTTATCTGAGGGTCGGGTCGAATGCATTCATTCGAGTTCAGTGACTAAACAGCTGTATTTTATAGATTAGCTATACGGAGCTTTTTGTTGTTTGTAAAATAATGAAATACATGCAAAACTGTGCTGTAATACTATTTGAGCTGTAATCCATTTTTACTGTACATACTGGCCTGTAAAGTGAGTCAAGGACATATCTTTAAATGTAAGTAAATATGTAACTTCAGAACCTGTTTATTAGGAACTCTCTTTTATCTGAGTTACTACATTCAGTAAAATTGATGTGATATTTGTGAACGCCATTTTACCAACCATATGAATTTAATGTATAAATGTCATGCCATAAGAATCAACACTACCAGGTCAATCATATCAACTCTGGTATCCCAACAGAGAATCATCTCTTTTACTCTACCGCTCCTGTTTTTACTGATTAAACAAAGTTTTCTACCATTTGCAGATTACCTCAACTTTTATTCACTTCTTTCCCGAGTTTGCACTGATATGAAGCCATATCCTGCTACTGTAATAATTTGTTATTACAGTGCCAGTTGGTTTTGTTGTTAATATTTATGGAATATAATAACTTTAGTTATTAGTGTTTTCATTCATTTCAAAGACAAGTGTCTTTGTGTGTAGTATCTGCTAACACTGCTTCAGAGAGGGATGAGGCATGGAAAAGTATGTAGGTGGCGCTAATGCTGCTCTATTGGTCACCATACAAGTCCATCATGCTGACAAGTATGCTCTCTGAGCTCCAGATGGTTTTACCTATAATTAACTTACCATCTTTTATTAACCAACTAATCCCTTAAACCATTATGGTAATATAATGAATAACCCATTGAGAATGTAGTAACATTCATTTAACACTAAGGTTTCAGCCGAAAAACTACACTTACATCAGAGAAGGGGCTTCACCTGCTCCGACGTCACACCATACCAGATACACGAGGGTACATATAGCGAGAGTATGCAGTGTGTTTTACACTGACAAAATGGTTCCTGTACTTTTGTTACTATTAAAACAAAACCAAATCAAGAATTTTGTCATTTAGGGACCATATTTACCTATATTGTTTTTCTTCCCCAGACCTTTTTTTCTTCTCGTAAATTACTGAAAGATTAAACATCTGCAGAACTCTATATTCAGACAAAAAAAAAATAAAAAAACAATGGTAATCAACCATTGAACATGAAACCAGTGCAGAGTTGTTGCTAGTAGACAATCTGTTAATGAGTCACAAGCCAAAAAGGCCGGGAACCACTGATTTAGAGTTATGATCAATTCTGAGACAAGGTTCCTGAGTAATAAACTGAAAACATCTTAGGACACAATCACATGTAACAGATCATTTTAATAAAAAAGATGTATGTGTATAGACGCTGACATGTTCAGTTAAATACAATCTAAAATTAATCTTTTATATTTATAACATTTATAACTTTTCATAATACTGGGAATGGACTACTTTTAAAACAATTTGCATCTAGTATCAATCCTATGACCAAGTAGCAATTAGCACAGCAGCTACGTCAAAAGCGTATTGTAGAGAATACAAATACACGAAGCACAAACAATAAAACACAAATAATTGCAAACTTCTGGTCTGTGACATCTCCTCATAAATAGTGTAAATCTTAACAACCGTGAACAAGGAGGACAGCTCCAACATTATTCATTGGTCATCTGTTCTTTAGAAGTTCTCTGTTCATCTCCGCTCTTCATAAATACAAGACAAATACTTTCCTGATTAGAATCCCTATAACACGTATAAGTTTGTCTGGAGTGTTTTCAGTTTGAGTCCTCGAGGCTGCTGCTTTTCTGTTCAGAGTCGCTGTTGCAGAGCCGGACCATGATGCTTTGCAGGCCAGGCTCCACAATACCCAGAAGGGGCCTCTGGAGAGGGTCCCCGTTCCAGCAGGCCTCCATCATCTGCCAGCATTCTTCGTCAAAGGTGGGACACCGCTCGGGTCTGGCTCCTGCAGACGGCGTGGACACAAGACAGTGAACATCAACGGAATGACCACAAGATTTTTTGATAGAAACTCAAGTATTTTAACGATGAATTCAAGACGTTTGGCCATTAAATCCAGCTCCTTGTTATGAACTGTCAAGGAAGCAAACTTACAATAATCTTTATCTGTGAAATGTACAGTATATTCAAATCTATGCAAATTATTTGGTAACAGTAAGAGATTTTGTGCGTGCGTGCGTTTTGTACTAAATGTGCGGTGTAGAGAGGGGGGTGACATGCAGAGAATGACTCAGGCTGGATTCAAACCTGGGTCGGCTGCGACAAGGACTGAGCGTCAATTGGTACATGCTCTAACCACTGTACCGCGGAGCACCCCTTGTTTACCTTTTTTAACGTTATTCCAGAGCTGGTCTTTACTGGAACATTTCTCAAAGGCTTCTGGGAGTTTGACTGAACCAGTGCAGAGGTACCAGAAAAGGATCCCAAAGGCGTAGACATCTACAGAGTTATCATACTTTCCTTAAAGCATGATAAGGAAAGAGTTACAACGGAGAGGAAACCTTAGAAAAGCCTCATATACAAAATAACTGCACAATTAGGTTTAATGACATAATATCCAACAACTAATTCCTGATGTGACAACACTTTGCATGTAAAAGATTATTTAAAATCGGAATGAAGGAAACTTCAGTACTTGTATTGTGATGAATAAATGGACTGACAGCCCAGTCGTACCTGTAAACAGCTCTGGGGCCATATGGATGGGGGTTCCAACTATGCTGCCGGACATCATGGCCTCTGGTTTACAGAAGCCCAGGTCGGTAATCTTGGCGCGATTTTGTTTGTCCAACTGGAAGAGGGGTTGAAAATTTTGAAACACTTGTATTAGGTCTGTAAATCTTTTGTAATCCCACTATTCGATTCGAATCCAATTCCTCTAAATCCATGTCTTATTTATTTTAATGTGAAGGTTGTTATGCAAAGATTTTGGCCAATTATATTATAATTCGATTTAAAATTGCAGGAGATAGGAATGACGATTTTTAAATTAATAATTTTTTTCCACCACCCCTCACTTATAGCCTGGCTCCGCCTGCCTACCCACTTCCACTCAAATTTCATTTTCCCTTCAGTAATCAGTCTGGGGCTGCAGTGAATTTCTCAACTTTAGCTCAGGAAAAATTCGGAACGTCCAATCAGCGAACAGAGCAAGTGGCTGAGAACGATGACGTCGAAGTAGCACTCCAGTTTCAATTGAATGCTGCGTTCCTTTATACTCGGAACTCGGAGATTTCCGACCTGTCTGTGTTCCAGTGCATCTGCTCGCGAAAGTATGGACGCCGACAACCTTTCTCGTCCAAATAACTAAACGTTCTACAGGGCTGTACGCTTATTTTTTAAAGTGGTAGCACTGGTGCTAGCAAGCAAAAAAATTCAGTAGCACAAAAATAAATTTGGTAGCACACAAAGTATGATCGAAAACTTGCATGACCCTAACCCTTGCATTTAGCTCTAATTACCTTTGAGCATGTCATCTTGGTTTTATTTGAGATTCTCAATGAATATGATATCCTAGTGTGCAGTAATAATTGTAGAAAAATTAATAGGGGTGCACTGATTGCAATTTAGACAAAAGAGTCTCACCTGCCAATGGCAATTTTTTTGCTGATTCAGAATTATTTCCCCCCCATAGAACTATAAAAATAATGTCTATACCTATATATTTTTATAAACATATCATTATTAGGCCTATATTAGGCTAATAATAACAAACATTTTTAGAACATTTCATTCTTTTAATGAAAACCATACTTTAAAACATTGAACATATAGCCTATTAAATAAATTAGTAAACATATGGCGCTTTTCCACCGCACATGTAGCTCGACTCGACTCAACTCGACTCGACTCAACTTGGTTTGGTAGCAGCACGGGTCGTTTTCCACCGCAAATAGTACCTGCTGAACGTGGGCGGGGTCGTCGTAAGGGGCTGAAAGCCTACTCCGGAGCAAAGCAGCGAAGCAGAAATTACGAGCAGTTGTTGCACTATTAACTGAACCAACCGCCAAAAACACGGATGAAATTTTTTTAAGAAATACCCCCTTGTATCTGTTTGCTAAAAGAAGTAGAAGAATATTGCTACGGGCCATTAAAAGGGATGGTTGTTGTCCCGATGTGTGACTCTGCCACACAGTCAGCTGTAGGGATGCGTCACGTACATCCCTATGCACGTAAACACGGGCATGATAAAGTTGACTGTTTAGTGCTTGTTTCAGGATACGTGTTTTCAAATGCAAGCCGTGTCTCAGCCTGAATATTTTATTGAGGTAATCAGTTCAGTCCGAGGCTTGTAATGTAATCGCTCGCTATCATGTCTGTCCCAGCTGGCTACTATTTAGCCTAGCTGCTAGCTGCCCTACATGTCTCCTCTCGTATGTAAGTAACTTCCCCAACAACCAACACTGGGTGAGCTTAGCGAATATATGGAAAATAAATTCGGATCTGTGATGCAAATCAAATGAAAGAGAGCCAGAGAAGGCTGCACGCGGCGGAAATACACTCAAAAGTCCCGGAGAGTTGGGGAGAATAAACAACAGAATGAAGCCGGTAGTCTCTGGCCACTGATTGGCCAGACAATAGTCTCTGGCCAATCAGTGGCCGGCCGTCTGCCGACGTCACCTTTTAGCATCGGCTCAGCTCGCTTGGACCCTAGAGCGAGGCGATACCAAAAAAGCAGCCGCTACGTGGTACCAGGTACCATGAAATTGCGGTGGAAAAGCCAAAAATGCGAGTCGAGTCGAGTCGAGCTGATACCATGCGGTGGAAAAGCGCCAATAGTTATACAATTTAGGCCAAGTTAAATAGGTTGTGTCAATCTTTGTTTAAATCATAGATAGTTACTGCTGTTGACTGCTTTCTTTATAGAGCTGTTAAGCGGAAGTTCCTTACTTCCGGGATATGGGACCTCTCGGCTCGAAAAATTACAACGGTAGTCAATGGAAAGAAATTTATTATTTTCTGGTCCCAGTCATGAAATGCCTTCGATTACACATATGTTTTGTATGGATTTAGATGGTATTTTTTCGTGCAAAGAATGGAACAATTTAGCGAGTAGAAGCTGGATACGGTCAGGTTTTGTGCAGAGCGCTTTTGTGGACTACAGCTCTTCGCTGCTCTTGACACTTATGATATACGTCACCACCACTCGCACCGCTTAGCTCAGAAACATGGCTGTGTATTTAATGCACTTTACCGCCTTCTTTCAATGACAAGACAAAAGTCTTCAGCGTGGCGAAAACCACAACACAAGTGGACATGTGGAGAGTTTCAATTTCTCGAGTGGGGAGATTGTTGGCGTTGTCCACGCCAGCCATTAGCATTAGCACTGTCCGTCGAGAAGTGGAGGGAATGTGTTGAGGTGACGTCGCAGAGGCGACAAAACTTGTAGTTGTTCTCGTAACATTTTTTCAAAAGCCGTTAGACGAATAATCATACAACATACCGTCAAACTCTTCACATTAAAAATTATCATTTAGACCCATACAAAACATATATGTAATCCAAGGCATTTAATGACTGGGACCAGAAAATAGTAGATTACTTTCCATAGACTCCCATTCATTTTTTTGCAGCCGAGAGGTCCCATGCCCCGTAATTCCGCCACTTCCGCTTAACAGCTCTATAGGTCCATGGTTGACTGCAGGGCTGTGAAGCGCTAACTTCCTGTTCTTACCTGCTTCAAAATAGGAGTCAACTCGCATAGAGCTGTTAAGCGGAAGTCCCTTACTTCCGGGGCATGGGACCTATCGGCTCGAAAAATTACAACGGTAGTCAATGGAAAGAAATGTATTATTTTCTGGTGCCAGTCATGAAATGCCTTCGATTACACATATGTTTTGTATGGATTTAGATGGTATTTTTTCGTGCAAAGAATGGAACCATTTAGCGAGTAGAAGCTGGATACGGTCAGGTTTTGTGCAGAGCGCTTTTGTGGACTACAGCTCTTCGCTGCTCTTGACACTTATGATATACGTTACCACCACTGGCACCTGCTTAGCTCAGAAACATGGCTGTGTCTTTAATGCACTTTACCGCCTTCTTTCAATGACAAGACAAAAGTCTTCAGCGTGGCGAAAACCACTACACAAGTGGACATGTGGAGAGTTTCAATTTCTCGAGTGGGGAGATTGTTGGCGTTGTCCACGCCAGCCATTAGCATTAGCACTGTCAGTCGAGAAGTGGAGGGAATGTGTTGAGGTGACGTCACAGAGGCGACAAGACTTGTAGTTGTTCTCGTAACATTTTTTCAAAAGCCGTTAGACGAATAATCATACAACATACCGTCAAAGTCTTCACATGAAAAATTATCATTTAGACCCATACAAAACATATGTGTAATCCAGGGCATTTAATGACTGGGTCCAGAAAATAGTAGATTACTTTCCATAGACTCCCATTCATTTTTTTTCAGCCGATAGGTCCCATGCCCCGTAATTCCGCCACTTCCGCTTAACAGCTCTATTTGGCTAGTAACCGACTTTTATTGTGAAGGCACACAGGAAATGTTCTGTTTGCACACGCACTAACTTGACTGCGTTAATATAAAGAGAGCCGTCTCCTTCCTGTTTTAACCGTTAGTGAAGTTAGACGCCATAATCGCCACACAAGCACAGATCCCGAGCACACATCTTTCACCAGCCAAAGTGGAGGGTAGACTTAATAACTTACTCGCCTAAGACTACATTCACCCGCATTTGGAGAGTGTTAATGTAGAGCCCTCTAAGCAGTATTTTTGCATAGCTCCTCTGTGTCTCAAACAGACAGCATCTGCTCATTAGCACTGATGCGACTGGACTTGTATTCATCATCGCACGTGATCAATTTCAGTAGCAAATGCGATCAAAACTGTCGCACTGTACAGCCCTGGTTCTACCAAGTTACCATTGCCAGGTACCGGTAGATCCATAGACCACAATATGTAGTGAAGTCGGAAATTTCCGAGTTCCCTGTACAACTGGAACGCACCGTCAGAAGCCGGCTCATGACACACGTGATGACCAAATGTTATGCGATTGGTTAGCTAATCCAGAGTGGCACTGGGCAGATCCAATAGTTTTAAACTTCAACAGACACCCGCCTCCAAGTGAGTGAACGTTTGCCAATTACAGCACTTCAGACCTTCTGTACAAATGAAATGAAGTACGATGGTCTGGTTGGACCAGGCTACCTCACCTAATAAAAAATTAAATCTATGTTTTTTTTTTAATAGAAAAATGTGAGAGCTCAAAAGTGGCAGTGAAATAGATCCCATGTTGCATAATAATGACTTGTACGGAGCCCCTCTGGTGACATCTGGGAGAAGAAAAAAAATCTGTTTGCCCGACTTAAGGCCAGGACACACCAGTCCGACTACCTGAAAATGGTGACTGCCGATTCAGGGAGCTCCAGTCTTCCCGTCGCGGCCGAAAAAGTGCAAAGAACACACCAAACCGACTGTTGCCTGTCCGTACGCTCTGCGCTTGTGCGGGACGTAATGTCTCCATAACAGCAGGCGGCGCTAATCTGTATTGTGGCCCGAAAAAATACGGAAGCTGGAAATGATGGGACAGCTCTCTAGACCATAAACATAGATAGAAATACGTATTTATATTTATGGACCATAAAGAGCACCATTTTTAGCAAAGAGTGTCGAGCATGGTGTCGAGCAGTCAACAAGGGTTGATGCATGTGAGTACTCGCTGAACGAAACAAACAAACACATTAAAACGATGGCTAACTGTTGTTAGCTGTTTGTGCTACCCGCCTCAGTTCCGGGCTTCACTGATTTGCTAGCCCTCCACAAATCAAATTGCTCAAACTGAAAGACTGTCCGCTCAAAAGAAGCCCGACGACATCAACTACGACCGATTTCACGGCACACACCAAACAGATTCGTGTCTCCGTCCCCTCGAAACTCTACGACGGCGATTATCGGGCCGGTGTGTCCTGGCCTTTAGTGATCCGTTTGCATGACATGATAATCTTTCATTTTTCATTTAACTTTTATTTATCCTCGAGAGACCAATTGAGGGGTGACCCTCATTTACAATGATGTCGAGTTCAAAGCACATTCAAAGGAAAAACAACAATTCATAAACAATATTCAATGCAAAAACATCAAATACACAACAACAGGTGAAGAGAAAAAAAAAAACAATTGAAACATTTACATAGTGGTGAAGAGTGGCAGCAATTAAAATTAAATCGGTGAAAGTACAATATAGTCTAATTAAAACAGTTACAGGTAGAGTTTGGCAGATTTAAGATAGTTTGTTTAAATTGGTTAAAAGATATGAAGGTATTTAGTTTAATTTGTTGCTGTAAGTTATTCCAGGAGTCGGGGGCACTGAAGCTAAAAGCTGTCTTTCCCAGCTCAGACCGGGCTTGTGGGACATAAAGCATAAGCATGTCAGTGGAGCGGGTCTGAAAAGCCCATCTGAAATTTGCAGCATTTCTGTTAAATAACGAGGAAGCTTCCCGGTCAAGGCTTTGTAAATAAAAATGTGCCAATGTGCGTCACGTCTCTCTTTAAGGGAGGACCACCCAACCTTTTCATATAAAAGACAATGGTGTGTATCATAAGCATCTCCTGTGATGAACCTTAAAGCAGAGTGAAAAACAGAGTCCAGGAGTTTAAGACATGAATGTGATGCATGCCGGTAAACCACATCACCGTAATCAAGGACAGACATGAAAACTGCCTCAATAATCCTTTTCCTACTAAATAAAGGGAAGGTGGTTTTGTTCCTATAAAAATAGCCAATTTTTTGTCGTAGTCGACAAACAAGATTTTTTTTATGAAAATTAAAAGTGAGTTTATCATCTAACCAGATGCCGAGATATTTGTACTCTGTGACTCTTTCAATTAAAAATCCATTCTTTGTAAAAATATTAAAATCATTAAAAGTTGTAGTTCTTGCTCTGGAGAAACACATATATTTGGTTTTGTCTGTATTTAGAACAAGCCTGAGGTCCACTAGACAGTCCTGCAGGGTGTTAAAAGAGCTTTGTAGGTTCTGAATAGATTGGTGCACCGAATCGGAAATGCAATACAGTACTGTGTCGTCAGGGTATAGATGGGCGTGACAGTTTTTTAGCGATGAAACAATGTTATTTATATAAATTGTGAAAAGAACTGGACCTAAAATTGAGCCCTGTGGGACACCATTTGTAACAGTTAAAAACTCAGATTGGTATCTTCCCAGTTTAACTGACTGCTGTCTATCAGAGAGATAATCCCTAAACCAGCTACATGCAGAATGATCAAAGCCAATGTCATGCAGCCTCTGTAAAAGCAAATGGTGGCCAGCAATCTGTGAACACAGTTTAATAATTTGTGGGAACGAGATACTTATGTTGTGGCCACGAATGAACAATTATAAAAAGGAGTGTGTGCTGTGTTGTCTATCGTTGCAGCAGGGGTTAGACCATGTCGGCTATTGACAAGAAGAAAGAAGAAATATCGTTCTATTTTAACCTCGGAATGAGTTACAATGACATTTAATGCCATTTTATTTCATGACTAGATAATATGTTGATCTGACATAAAACCGCGCTGAAAAAAGCATGAAATGACTTATAAAAACAAAAAGCTAATCAGCCAATCACATGGCAGACATTTTATGCATTTAGGCATTTAGACATGGTCAAGACAATGTACTGAAGTCAAACCGAGCATCAGAATGGGGAAGAAAGGGGATTTAGGTGACTTTGAACATGGCATGGTTGATGGTACACGGCAGGATGGATCCATACTTTCATGTTGTTTATGCCAAATTCTGCCATCTGAATGTCGCAACTGAAATCGAGACTCATCAGACCAGGCATGATTTTTCAATCTTCTATAGTCCAATATTGGTGATCCTGTGAGAATTGTAGTTTCATTTTCCTGTTTTTAGCTGACAGGAGTGGCACCCGGTGGGGTCTTCTGTTGCTGTAGCCCATCTGCTTCAAGGTTGGTCGTGTTTTGCGTTCAGAGATGGTATTCTGCATACCCTGGTTGTAACGAATGGTTATTTGAGTTACTGTTGCCTTTCTATCATCTCTAACCAGTCTGCCCATCCTCCACTGACCTCTGACTTCAACAAGGCATTTTACGTCCACACAAATGCCGCTCACTGGATATTTTTTCTTTTTCGGACCATTCTCTGTAAACCCAAGAGATGGTTAGGAGTGAAAATCCCAGTAGATCAGCAGTTTCTGAAATACTCATAGCATCCCTTCTAGCACCTTCAACATTGCCATGTTCAAAGTCAATTAAAACCCCTTTCTTACCCATTCTTTTGCTCGGTTTTAACTTCAATAAGTTGTCCTGTCCAGGTCTACATGCATTGAGTTTCTGCCATGTGATTGGCTGATAAGTTATATGTGTTAACAAGAAAATGAACCGCTGTACCTAATAAAGTGGCCGGTGAGTGTATATCTATCCTTGAAGTCAATTTATGAACAGCTTTTAAGTAGGAATGCACACCTTTTGACATTTACAAAAATGGTCAAAATGCAGAAGTAAAAGTAATACTTGCACTATGTGTAGTGCAAGTATTACTTTTGTAGTTACATCCCTAAGGTCCCTAAATGTGATGCTGCTCATACTCAGAAGTCACAGACTCTATACATTTACAGAACAATTAGTTGGTCTGAACTTACCAGCACATTCTTTAGCTTAATGTCTCTGTGCAAGAGGCCCTGACTGTGCAGGAAGCGGATCCCCTCAACCACATCTAGAGCGATCTGGATTCTCTCCCTCAGTGATAAACCAGCCTGATGGAGACGGAGAGAGAAAGGAAAATGAGACTTATATAAAACTGTAAATGAGCTGGAAGATGACAAACCATGTCAATAACAAGTCGCTTTGTCAAATCACAGAATGATGAAGTCACCTTCAGGCCTGTGTAGAGGTCTCTGTGCAGCCGCTCCATGATGAGCAGCACAGCGATGCTGGAGCCGCCCCCGTAGGTGTGATCGATCACAGAGCCGTGCAGGTCCACCAGCCGCTCATGCTTGGGCAGCGTCCTTAAGCAACACACATGCAAAAAAATAAAAATAATAATTGTTAGCATTTATCATGAAGTCACGATGTGAGGTTGAATCAGCAATCATCTTTCCTTGTGTTCATACACAGGCCAGGCTCCGTAAATTGGAAGGCAAACCCAAGGTAATCGGACCCAGCCCGGGAACAACACTTCCAACCAATCATCTACAGGTAGCAGTACTGATGTTAGTAGCAACAATCCTATTAGATAGGTAGTTTGTGACGACTGCTGTTGCCAGGGAAGGCACATCTGTGGGCAGAGCCTCTGATGGAGCATTTTGGTGGTCAGTTCCAATATCAACACGCTTTCTCTGAATATAGCCTACTCCTTTAATGTAAGGCTTGTTTATTAAACTTAAAGCAGCCTAAGTGCAGTTTTACAGCTCTCCTGGATTTCTCAAATGTGTGGCAGGAGCATTAATATATCGCTGGCACCTTCAATGTGTGCACAGAAAAGCCCCAAGGCTTCAACAGTCAAAGCAGTTTTATTTATACTGGGTGGAGTTAGGCATTTATAAAAAAGGCATTTAAAAAAAGGCAACTGACATGTCCATTGAAAATAGTTCAGCTCTATAGATAAACCTGCTCAAGTTCTTTTGAATTTCCTATGCACACCTCTCGTCAGTGTCAGTAAAACACACAGCCAGCTGTGATGAGTACTGGGTTTAGAAACTGAGGCAGGTTATGTAAATAAATAACTTTGAGACAAACTGGATGAGATCATGCCAGATCACCTTTCTTTACAAGTCTGTGTGTTGTTTTTGTACACTCGCGCTTACCAACTCACCTTGTGTAGTGAAACTCCAAAGCCAGGTCATTCCAGTGTTTATCGTCCGGCGGCACCACAGACTTTAAGGCACATGGGTAGTTTCCTCCCCAGCTGTCACAAAAATACACGACTCCATACTGGCCCCGACCCAGCTCACGGCCAAGCTTAGGCTTGCCTGTCAGAAAACAACGCAGCCTCTTTATAAAATGTCTTAACACAAGTTGCAAGAGTAAATAAAAAGTGTAATACTGTAAATAAAAAGTTTAATACTGTGGCTAATATATCTGAATTATTACCCTTTCTGTGGTTATTGTCTCGTTAAAAAACATATATTAGATAGTTTTTGTCAGTTGTGTTTTGTTAACACATGATTCAAACTTTGGTGAGAGTCCACCATCACTAACTAGCTCTCGTTAGCATATGGAAATGTTGGAAATGCCGCTGTCTTAACTGTTCTGAAGATGGTTGTGCACCTCTGTTTGTCTTTGACTGTTAGAAGTATTTGGATTATCTGGGTGTGTGCTGTTTTTCCTTTTAATGTTTAATTTAATTAAATTTTTTATACTTTATTTTTCACAGCATTTAGATTAAACATATAATTTGGCAATTCTAACATTTAATTTGGTCTTCTTTTCAGACCCCACCCTCCTTCCCTCTAGAGGCTTTTGTATTTTGCCAGGATGTAACTGTAAATAACAATTTTGCCTTAATGACCTGGCTGACTGGTTCAATTATTAAAAATGTATCTTAAAATTATTTATTTTTTAAATGCATGAGGAAGGAATAGATGTTTTTTTGTCTTAGGTCTTAGACTAAATCTGATGGACATCTTTTGGGACATCAAAGTCACAAATGGCCAAGTGCAAATAAAAATTATAATTTGCAGAATTAAATTTTTAATATTCAGGTTCTGCAGTAATGTGAGAGTAAACTGAGTTTGACTTGTGTGCGTGCACAATGAGAGTAGTTTGTGGTGAATCACCGTGCAGCAGCACGTCCCTGAGGGAGCGGCTCTCCAGGGAGAGGCGAGCCAGTCGAGGGGCGTGGTCCTTCCTCACACGCAGCCACAGGTCCTCAGTGCGCTCCAGGCGCCCTGTGTGTCCTTCCTCCAGCTACAGACAACATCGCATGGTTAGCATTGACATCAGCTGCTAAATGACAGGTTTCATTTGTTAAGAGTTACTTCACTTTTCATTCAACTGTAAAAGCAACCTCTAATTCAGTGGTGGAAGTAGATCCTGTGCTCAGCTACCAATACCACAGGGTAAAAATACTCTACAACAAGTATAATAACATATAACATATATAACATACACTGTGTGCACAATTATTAGGCAAGTGAGTATTTTGGCCATATCATAATTTTTATGTATATTTCCCAACGTCAAGCTGTATAAACCTAAGTGCTTATTGGATTTAAGCATACCAGGTGATGTGTATTTGTGTAATGAGTGAGGGTGTGGCCTAAGGAGATCAACACTCTATATCAAGGTGTGCATAATTATTAGGCAGCTTCTCTTCCTCAGGCAAAATGGGCAAAAAAAGAGATTTAACGGACTCTGAAAAGTGAGAAATTGTAAAAAGTCTTTCAGAGGGATGCAGCACTCTTGAAATTGCTAAGATATTGGGGCGTGACCACAGAACCATCAAATGTTTTGTTGCAAATAGCCAACAAGGTCGCAAGAAACGTATTGAGAAAAAAAGACTCAAAGATTTGAGAAGAATCAAACGTGAAGCTACCAGGAACCCATTATCCTCCAGTTCTGCCATATTCCAGAACTGCAACCTACCTGGAGTGCTCAGAAGTACAAGGTGTTCAGAGCTTAGAGACATGGCCAAGGTAAGGAAGGCTGAAACCCGACCACCACTGAACAAAACACACAAGTTAAAACGTCAAGACTGGGCCAAGAAATATCTGAAGACAGATTTTTCAAAGGTTTTATGGACTGATAAGATGAGAGTGACTCTTGATGGACCAGATGGATGGGCCCGTGGCTGGATCAGTAACGGACACAGAGCTCCACTTCGACTCAGACGCCAGCAAGGTGGAGGTGGGGTACTGGTATGGGCTGGTATTATTAAAGATGAGCTAGTTGGACCTTTTCGGGTTGAAGATAGTCTCAAAATCAACTCCCAAACCTACTGCCAGTTTCTAGAAGATGCTTTCTTCAAGCAGTGGTACAAGAAAAAGTCTGCTTCTTTCAAGAAGACCATGATTTTTATGCAGGACAATGCTCCATCACATGCATCGAAGTACTCAACTGCATAGCTAGCCAGTAAAGGCCTTAAAGATGAAAAAATAATGACATTGCCCCCTTCCTCACCTGACTTAAACCCTATTGAGAACCTGTAGGCTCTGCTTAAACGGGATATTTACAGTGAAGGAAATCAGTACACCTCTCGGAACAGTGTCTGGGAGGCTGTGGTTGCTGCTGCACAAAAAGTTGATCGTCAACAGATCAAGAAACTGACAGACTCCATGAATGGAAGGCTTGTGACAGTTATTGAAAAGAAGGGTGGCTATATTGGTCACTGATTTTTTTTTTGACATGTCGGAAATCTTTATTTGTAAATTTTTAGTTTTATTATTCTCACTTTAACAGATGAAAATAAACAAGTGAGATGGGAAAATGTTAGTTTTTTTATTTATTATTATTATTATTATTTTATTATTTTGGCTGGTTATTGGTAAGGTATGGTATGATATATCATGATACATTGCATATTGCGATACATTGCGATATTCGGCTTTGTATTTTGTCATCTCTGTCGGCCATGCTGCGTCAAGCTTTCACTCAGCCACAAGAATGGCACCCGGCAGTTCGCTGCACTGCGAAATCTACAGAAGCGGAGGTTGTAGTTCACAACCTGTTTATTTTTTCTTCCATTTTTCTAAATAAACATTTCTGGAGCTGGGAAATAAATATCACAATATATTGCCATAATTATTTGTTTTAGCACAGCCGTACTGAGAATAAAGTAACTGGTGGCAGTCAAGTCTTGGGCCCCCTCTGAGAGGGTCACAAGATAAATAAGAGGTGATTAATGTGGGAGGAAAGAAGAAAAAATAAATGTTCTGACATATTATCTTTCCTTTTTTTAAGTTGAAAAATTATAATTGACCTCTAACAATCAAACCATTATTCAAATGAAACTAAACAGCTCATGACTCATGGGTAAATGACTCCTTTGTGGAACTGCAAAAAACTCAATGAGGCAAAATATACTGCTTTTTAGGATGAAGAAATACCATCTAAACCCTTTAGCAATGTATTGCTGTACCATCACCATGAAAACTGCCCACATGTTTATTCAGAGACAACAGCCAGACTTGACCTGTGTGGCCATAAAGACATTTGTCAGGCTGGTTAATGCAGAGATCCTGGCCAATACAGAGTAAATCCTCTGTGTAGTTTTATCTATTTGTTTGTTTGTTTTTTTACCAGGGAGAAAAAATTTAAGTCAGTCCGTCTGCCTAGGCGGATGTTTTCATACATAACCTCCACAGGGTTGACTCTCAGCTCTGTGGTTGGCTTTGTGCACAGCTGGTACTTTAAAGTGAAAATGAGAACAAAAAATACTGAGAAGTTTGCTCACTAGTCTGCAAAAGCATCCTTTAGATTGGGTGTTTTCTTTTTTTCCCAATAACCAATATGGGAGTGTTAATTCTTCCCATCCCAATCAGATTAGTAAAATATTGATGAAAAAACTGTTATTTCGTAGCTATCATCAGTCGTTTTACACTGATCATCACACTTATATTAAAATACTTGTCATTTAAATAACTGAATTGCTTCATAAACTATGCAGAGGTAACCTTGCATACTACCATCATCCACTAAGAGTAATGAATGAAATGTAGGCACCTTTCACTCTAAACAAGAGTTTTTTTACATGGGGAAAAAAAAACACTTTAGGGCAATTAACTTCACATGATTGTGATAACACTCCGTATAGCTGCCTTTACAGCACCCTTTTATATTCACTCTGTAAGTCATTCACTGTGCTATTGATAGTGGTATGGCCAACAGGAATGTGTCTTAAGTATAATGTTGCTTTATTTGGTTGGCTTGCTTACAATGCAAACTCAATCCTGCGGACAGATAAATTGAAATTCGGACTGTAATGGCAATTTGTCAAGGATATATATATATATATATTTTAAAGATATTTTTTGGCATTTTTATGCTTTATTGATAGTGTAGAGACAGAGTTGAAATGGGGCAGAGAGGGGAGTGACATGCAGAGAACGACCGCGGGCTGGAATCGAACCCGGATCCGCTGCTGGCCGAGGCCCATGGGGGGACGCCCTACCAACTGAGCTAAGGGCGCCCCTTGTCAAGGATATTTCTGTCCATCAAAAGCACCCAAAACACAAAGTGTCGCCCAACGTCCCTGCCTCCATAAGACAATTAATCCATGTGTTTGTGTAATTGCATTAGGAATGAAGAATGAGCAAGCAAATTCAGTCAGTGATGTGACCCACACTGTCGGTCATGTGATGATTGTCATTGAGCGATTAGTATGGGACTTCACGGAGGCAGTTGCAGCGATTTTGCATATTTGGAGCTTAAAAAGGGAAAACAACTCATGGGAAGCGGAATAAACTTCTGAGTTGTGAAGTTCCTGTGAGAGGCAATGCAAGCTGTTCATGGTGATGACATTGAATACACTAAGGAGCAGTCAAAACCTTTATAAATAAACGTCATTTGAAAGTGCAATTTAGACAATAAGACAAGTAATCCTGCCAATGTGTTTATTGGTCAAGGCTTTCAAAACATCAAACAAACCTTTTACTCAGGTGTACCGTATTATCCGCACTATAAACCGCACTGCACTATAAACTGCAGGTGTTATAATGTTTAATTACCATATGTAAGAATTTGTGCACAGAGGGGATTGTCGGGAAAGAGATGGCTGCTTGAGGAATCTCCCATTTATTAACATTTCAACAAACAAGTTGCATAACGTATTCAAGTGTTACCATTTAGTGCAATAGCTACTAGCAGAGCCGGCCCAAGCCTTCAGGGGGCCCTAAGCGAAATATGATTAGGGGGCCCCTCTCCAATGTTAGCGCTGCTGAAACTATAGATCTTTGTTAAATATCATTCACACACCCAGTGTTTTCCGCTAGTGCCTCCACTGTGCGGCTGTGCGAAAATATTAGACAGCCGAGATTCAGACCCTCTTAGGGGGGTCTGGGGGTATGCCCCCCCGGGAGATTTTTTTAACCTTTTTAAAGTGAAATGCATGAATCTGGTGCACTTTGAGAGGAAAATTAAGAGGCTAAATCTGAGAAATCTTGTGTGAACAAATAATTTGGAGACACTGGGTCAGATGAATTAGAAGCTATTGAAGAAGGACACATGGATTTTCCATAAAAATATTAATATAAAATAAAATATTATGGGTTGGGCTTGGAGCTCTTTTTCTTTTACGGGACATATTTCTCTGTAATATAGTGAATGCATTTAAGGAACGAAGCAGAAGAACTCTGTTATCCAGCTACTGTATCTTTTTTTCCACAGACAAGGCTGACATAGGCTATAGACTATACACAGTGCATGGACAACTGAGGGCAGCCCCATTTCCAATTGTTTTTAAATAAACTCAATACACACTGTGCATGGATGTGAACGTGACATGATCAGATAATTTCGGATTTCCTCCGAGATGAACTAATTACATTTTTAGGCTATTAATTATCTAGACCAAAACATCGTATTCATTTTTTTGTATGATAACTCACATTTGCATAGTATGATGTTAATATCAAATACACAAACTAAAAAAAAAAAAAATTTTTTTTTTTTTTTTTTTTTTTAGGGGGCCCCCTAGGCAGTCGGGGGCCCTAAGCGGCCGCTTAGTTCGCTTATGCCTCGGGCCGGCTCTGGCTACTAGGGATGGGCACGAGTGTTTTCACTACTCGTGTGATCGCTTGCCTTCCTCGAGGATCAATCGATTCCTCGTTAAACTTTTTTCTATTTTTAGAACGCAACGCATCTGTCTGCAGAACAACGGTTCACCGCAATAAAGCGCTCAATGCTTATTGTCAAACAGTCACAGTTGCCATATGATATTAAGGATTTATTCCCACAAGTTTAAAACACATTTTCCTCACTGAAAGTAATTAAATAGACGGGCCACAATTTAATCCGATCGAGTAGGTCTGCGTTGGGGAGAAAAAAAGAGAAAAAAAGCATGGGCTGTAGTTCTAAAAAAAAAAAAATAGCCTAAGTCACCATTTAAAATAAGAAGGGCAGCAAATAATATTAAATGATTGTCCTACAATTTAAATACATATTAATAACTCACCAAAGCAGATAGTTGTATATCCAACCGCGTAATGCTCACTACGTGTCCGTGAATAATTACCACGACTAATTCCTCATTAACGGAACGTTACACCGGTCGGTTTTTGAATCTTATCCCCATATTCCCTATTGAAGGCTTCTTAACTGTTGTTGGCTCGGAGCGAATGTGCCTGAAGTAAGCCTTGCTTCTTTTTACTTTTCTTTCCAAGCGGAGAGCACCTTGCAAGCTCACCTGGAGTCTAGGCTACTCATTACTAACTGAGAGTAACAGGTGTCATCTCCCCTTTTTATAAACGTAATTTTATCATCTGCTTTGAAATAATTGGACAGTTATATTCCTGACAATGTTCTGGAGAAAGGAGAGACCATGTTCAGCTACGCGGTGCTGTGGAGAACACAGGCTGCAATGCGGTGGCACGGAGGTGGCAGTTATTTGCAGTTGCTTTTTGACACAACGCTCAGTTTATTGCACTTGCATCAAAATATTTAATTTTGTTAAACTTTATTTTATCCATTTTGTGCCGTTTTGTACACGTATATAACATTTTAAAATAGGGGCGGCCCGCCGGCCGGCCTAAAGGCTACAAACACAAAAAAAAAAAATATATATTTTCCTCATCCACCAATCGAGTTCATTTGAAACGAGGAGTACTCGAGTACTCGATTACTAACGCCCATCCCTAGTAGCTACAGAACATATACTGTGCTGTGTAATAACAGGGTCGAAAAATTGGGAAAAAGTTGCGGCTTATAGTCCGAAAAGTACGGTAGTAAGCCAGTCCACAGAAAGCTTGTTGATATTTGAACTGACCACCACCAAAACAAATGCACCCCTCTCTCTGCTACTTGAGAGGCTCGACCACCAGACGCGACATCACAAGCGACAAAGACAGGTCTCGGTCTGACTCCCTTTGTTTACATACCCGTTTACAGAACTTGGGCTGTGTATGACCAACAGACTAATCGTTTTAGATTAGAGTCACTGACTCCACTTTTAACTCATTCTAAAATCAGGTAATTTCCGTGACCTGCAGGTAAAATAAATTTAAAAATAAAATGTAAAAAAAAATCCTCAGCATGGATAGGCCTGTTATCAGCTCAGGAGGAGAAAATTACATAGGCATAGTGCAAGAAAGTTCACCTGGCGCAGAGACGCTGCAAAGGCCTCATGGGAGCTGTTGAGGCGCGTTCTGAACTGGGAACAGATGCTTTTGGCCAGTTTGGCAGCGCTGAGACTTTCTATGGCGTCCTGGGCCACTTTCCGCTTCCACTCTGGACTGATGGCAGGGGGGTTCACAAACGTTATCCTGTGGATTATCTAGGAGCGAGACAAAGAGTTAGAACCCTCCTTCAGAAGTCACTTTGCAGTTTGTAACTCCTATGGTTGAATGCATTAGGACACCAACCTGTTTGATTTGCTCCCAGAAGAGTCTTGTGACAGATGATCCCGAATGAAAGGTGACCTCCACATGATAGGCAGCATTTAATAACTGAAACAAAAAAGAAAATACGGTAATGTGCAGGAAATCTCACTGTTGAAGATACCAGAACAATTTTGTCTATTGATCTGGATGCCCCTTGACACTGACGTGGAGGCTAAAATGTCACTTGACCTTGTTGGAGAAGCATCTTAGTTTTTTTGGATTATTTGTCCTGCAAATAAAATACTCTCTGATCTCACTTTGTTTAACTTTGCTTTTCTAAAACCTGTTATTTCCCATTTAGATTTAGTAGAAGAAGTGAAATAAAATGCCATGATAACAAACATACTAAACATTTTTGACAAGCAAACTTAATTAGGTTCCCGTTTGCAGCCCACCTGTTTGAGGTGATTGGAGGTGATATTGTGAACGGAGTGGTCGATGTAAGACTTCTCCAGACTGTTGAGACATCGCTCCAGAGTTCCTACAAAGCTCTCCCTCAGATAGTCCACGGAGCTGATCAGCTTATTCGCCACAGCCTGATTCAAACGGACCACTATCAGCTCCTGGATCTGATCGATGCAAGATTTGATCTCCTTCGACGTAACAGGCTCTCCGTTAGTTGATAAAATAATGTCTGCAGTTGAAATAAAAACGAGAAAACGTGACCAACATAGCACAGCACAGAGAAATCCTGATGAATTAATGTTGTCGGATGTGTGACAGAATATTATGCGTTGGAGGCGCGCCCTTAGCTCAGTTGGTAGGGCGTCCCTCCCCCGGGTTCGATTCCCGCCCGCGGTCGTTCTCTGCATGTCACTCCCCTCTCTGCCCCATTTCACCTCTGTCTCTCTGCACTATCAAATAAAGCATAAAAATGGCCCAAAAAATATCGTGAAATATCGTATCGTGACCAGTGTATCGTGATACGTATCGTATCGCGAAGTCCTTAACGATACCCAGCCCTAGTCTGCATAGTTAAGCAACGCATAATATTATACAGTAAAGAGAGACTGAGCAAATGTTTGTCTCTGTGCAAAACATCTAGACCTTTTATGTGAACACACAAAGTGTCTTAGCAACGTAAACACTTAAACATTTACCAACCAGAGATACAAGAAACACAAGCAGCAGCTACTTATAGGAAAATATTAATTTACGACTATTATTATTTTGACAAGAAATACCGTCGTGTATTATCAATATTAATATAGGATATATAATTGACTAAAATCAGGTTAACACTCTTTAATTACAAAAAGAAAATCATACACATTTTTAAGCACCCTATATACAAACAGTGGTTTTGCAGTGCTGTTATGGTCGTACAGTTAAATCAACACCTCTCCAAAAAAGACATTTATTAAAAAAAATAAAAGTCAATAACTAAACCCGAAATTATCCAGGTAACCAGTAAACCTGCTTCTTGTCACAATCGTTGTATCTCGGAACCAGAAGGCGCTGTCTGTGAAATTTTGGTATGTAAATATCCAGAATTGGGATCAGAGGTCACCTACATAGTCTTCCTTGGAGTTAGACTGCTGAATTTGAGGTGAGAGGACTGTTTGTGTTTTTCATGTCAAATTGAAAATATTGAGCTCCTCAGTATTTTTCGTCTAGGCTTTTACACAATGGGTTTATAACAAAACACTTGTTACCCTCAAAAGGTGTGAAGGGTAAGCTATAGGTTAGATTGATGTTAGCAAGCTAATTAGTTGTCAGATGGTTGTGGGCCTTGATGCTAGCAAGAAATTCAAGTTGGGGTTGGTCGTCACATTTTTTGGGGGGTTGGAGGCTGCAGCCAGAAAAGGAACCCAATAACGAACGGAATTGTCAAGCTGTATTCTCACTGACACCCCAGAGAAGGAAAGAATAGAGCAGGAAAAGGCAGCTAGCATGCAAAAGAAAAAAGGGGCAACAAAATCAAAACAACCCAGTGCATCCCAAACTAGACCAGCTGCCAAGGCTACTGCACCCCAGTGCACTCCACCCCAGCTGGAAAAGAAGAAACAGTAAGTTATGTTGGCCTATTTGTCAACTTGACAATGCAATTAAAGCTACTACGAGTAAGTCGGCACGTTGGCGACACCTTTGAACAAAAGCGGTAGTATTATTACGACGCCAGCTGTCGTGAAGCTGTTTTCTAGCTCGTGCGGGCGTGCAAGATTCAAATAATCAGGAAGCAATATGGTGCGTGTCAGTGTGTTGAAAGTGTGAGGGCACCGGACTCTTTTCGGCTCCGTGAGTCTATGGGTGACACAGCATCAACTAATGCCAGTAAGTGCTAAACACACCTGATTGCAATGAGTTGATGCATTGTCACCTCTCACGGAGCTGAACGAGTCCCCGTGTCCTCACACAAAGCGAATGAACGAGAGATGGCAGTTAGTTAGTATGGATCACGATGAGGTAATGTGTTTATGTTGTAAATAATGACTATTTCAGATGAATAATGGTCATCTGATGATGCTGGTGAGGCAAAGTAAACTTTGTTTTAGTAGGCTACCGCTCATTCATTTAGGAGTAAACACTGCAGTCTAGGTTCGCTGCGTGAAATTGTATATACGTTGCTTGGCAACGCCCTCCCGCCCGACTATCACTCTCCCTTTTAGCTTTTCTTCATTGCATTTTCTTTTTTTTCTTTTATGGTTCAGCCCCGTTATCAGTCATTATGACGACAAACAACTGTCTCAAACAAGGCTCCCGCTCCCCTTCCCTCACCTGGAGTGATAGGCTTCTCAAATCGCGTTCCTGCGCCACACTGAAATCTGTGACCAATACGGATATGTGACCATAGAGCATGCACGCGTGAACCGAAAATCGGACTGGGTGTACGACCAGATCAAATGCAGTAATAAAAACTATATAAACACGTCTTTCTTTGCACTGATGGTCTCGTTTGCTGTTAAAGGTAATTTATGATTATGAGAGGAAACATGAGGCTGTTTAAAAGATATTTAAAAGTTACTCGTTGCCGCTTTAATTCAAATTTAGTTCTGCTTTCTTGCCTTCTTTTTAAGATTATTCCCATTAAGATATCATTGTGACAAACAACCCCAGTGTGTGACAACCGACCCCTTGATGGAGTTGGTTGTCACAATGTGTGAGGGTGTCTTTGATGATTAATTTCTTCTTTATTACAATAAGTTAGAAAAATTGAGGGGTATACATTTCAAGCCAACACCTTAAGCTTCAATTTAATGTAGGTGCTATTTTTGAAAGATGTTTAGGTGACGAGCAATTCTTTCTCACTAGAGTAAAAAGTGTGCCTACTAGCCCCGGTCTCCCCTACATCAGCATATCATACAACAATGCCTACTACATATCTTTCCTTTATAATACATTCAGAGTGACAGATTGATTTAATGTGACAGTATCACAAGTTACACGCCTCAGCGAGCCGGTGAGTAAAAAATAAATAGAATAAAAAAACCTTGCAGGCGCATGCGGATTGCAGATCGGCTGCTGTAGTCAGTCTAATATAAAGTCAGTAGCCTAATGATCAATGTCAGCAAAACTATAAAATAAAGCTCTCTCTTCTCTATCTCTCTGTTCACATCACTGCACATCAGAGGTCTGCTGGCAGTGGGAAAAGAGACAATTGTCTGTTTTAAGCAGCGTCAATCCGCATTGAAAAACCCGCGCTGACCCGCTCATTTTGTGGGAAAAGGGTATCCGAGACACATTGGCAATATCACAAATCAAAGAAAGAATAGAGAATGGAAATATCTCAATCATAAGCTGCACGGCAGCTACCATGCGTCAGCCATCTTATTTAATAGAGAAATAATAAAGTGGGAATCATTCCTCATTAAGTTAAAGATGTAAGAGCAAAATAAACAAGGCACTGACTGTAGTCATTTGTGACTGATCCAATGTGAAACCACAAAATCAGAGTGACTTGGATCAAAGAAAATCACATTTCCCGCTTCCTGGAATCTGAAATAAGATATGCAACTGAAGAGTATGCTTCCAATTCCATTTCATATGTAACACATCTCTTTTGCAGGACAACACCCTCAGATATGATATACTATAGGCCTAACTCAAGAGTAAACCTCCAGCTATTAATCTAGTTTTAAACAAATCTGTTTCTTAAATGAGAAATCTTGAAAAGCCACAGAAGAAAAACCCTGCCTGTAGGGGTGGTGAAAAAATTGTGATTCCTATCTTCTGAAATTTTGAATCGATTCATTATTTGCCAAAATCTATGTTTTTTGTTTTTATTTTATATATGTAAATGATTTTTAAAACATATTTCACATTTAAATTTTGAAACAGGAATCTAAAAGATTCACTTTCCTACCTGTCGGCCCAGTAGCATTTAACACCAACCTGTAAACTCCAGGTTGGCAGCATCCTCCAGCAGCTGCTCCTTCATGCTGCCCAGTGTCTCCACTATCATCTCCTTCATCTCTTCCTGTTTGCGGTTAGCGATGGCCATGAGGGAGGTGAACAGTTCACCCTCTTTCTCACGGGTGTACTCCAGCCTGCGGGGGGTTATCTGCAAGTCCCTCTGCATGTCAAAGGCCTGCAGGGAAGCCAAGCAAAAAGGGCACAGGGCCGTGCCAGGTCAGACTGAGGCACAGGCAGTTAATGCAGTGGTACTAGCCACTGTCATAAGAGCAGTGTTGGGGAGAAGGGAACAAGATGTTACTTAACTAGTAGTTTAACTATGTTTCACATTAACTTTCTGGTAGTTCAACTACAGTCATATTTGCAAAGTGATCAAGTAGTTAAATTACTTATTTGCCTTTTTTGTGTAGAAAATCACAGAAAGTACAAACTCCAAACATTTTTGGGGAATAAATAGAAAAACAAATTATATTTTTATTTTATTTTACCATTGCTTCTCTAATTTAGCCCCATTGATAAGTCCTGTCCCCTTTTTTCTTTCATCCTGACAGGCATGCTCAGGCAATGCATTTGGCAGGCAGCCCCCGGTAGTGCTGCAATTTGTTCTGTATTAACAAAAGTTATTTAAATTGATGATTTTTACAAAAAGAAGTAAACAAGTTGTTTGAAATACTTTATTCTAAGAAGCTTTAGTTAACCAAACTAGATGTCTCCCTTTAGGTTATCTTTGCTCTTGTTCAACTTCTTCCAGTGTGAAGTAATTGGTAGTTTGAAAAGCTATGCTTAATCTAGCTTCCCCAACACTGCATATGAGCATGTAGCACAAAAACAAATAGAGACATACAAATGAACAGTGCTAGGATGCATACTTTTTTACCTGGTTTATGAAAAGATCTAGACAGCGACAATGAAGCCCATTTAGTAGGTTGGCAGCCTCCACCTGCTGGTTCTGAAGCACTTGGCGAGCAAAAGGCACCAGCAACCGATGCAGTCTTTCGAAAGCCTCAACCAGCACACTCTGGGGCTTGGCTCCCGGGGTGGGTGCCTGTGTAGGGGCGCCACAGGAGCAGCTTCCTGTCGGGCTGTTGAGGAGGCCCAGGGAGAGCAGCTGCTTATGCAGGGCGCTCTTCTCCCTCTCCTTCTCCTTCTCTGCACGGCGGCCGGGCTCTGGGGAGGCTGCCGGCATGGTGTCGGGGATACGGAGAAAACAGATGGGAAAGGAGAGCATCTCTTTGACCTTCCAAAGCTCAGCCACCTGCTCTGTGCTGAGAAAGTCCTGGTTGATGGCATAGAGTATGATGGGGATCACGCTGCGAGTGCAGTCTTCCAGGGCCTCTTCTATGGGCTGGACACTCGGACAAGGCACCACCATAACCTTAGCTTCCTGATGATGAACCAAACAGGAATAACAAATATATTTATTTCCTTTCAAGCTAACTGGTTTTTACTTGGGAAATTATAATGAAAAATAAAAAAAAAAAGCCTGGTTCACAGAATTTAAACAAAATCAAAAAGTCACATTTTCTACAGACCCATCTAGAAGGATACCACTTGATGTTGAAATTTCTTCTGCGATATCTTCCATTGAAAACTACTATAATTGATACGGGACACAACTATAATGTTTTTGTTAACTCATGGTTCTCATCAGCTTTGTTTTGGGCTGCAGCAGGCAGCTATTTTCTTTCACCATCATCACATGCTCCTTCTTTTTCTGAACACATAATGGCTAATAAATATTCTGGTATAAAATACTGTTCTTGGGAAATGACCAGTAAAAAAGTTTTCTTAATCCTTGACAAATGACGACATTAACAAAAATAGCCTCGGAGGGCGCCTGAGAGGGAGACCATGGGGGGGGAGGGGAGAGAGAGAGAGAGAGAGAGAGAGAGAGAGAGAGAGAGAGAGAGAGAGAGAGAGAGAGAGAGAGAGAGAGAGAGAGAGAGAAATAAAGAGTCAAAAAACGACCAACAGCTACACAAAGGAGACAGTCAGTCCTGTCTCCAAGAAACAAGAGCTGAGCCCATCTGAGCGGTCTCTTTGGAACAAAGATAGCCTGCAAACATTTGTTCACAACCAATCGAATTCAGTACAATGTTTCAGTTGCCTTAATGCAGTTAGTTTTCAAGAAAAAGTCTGTGGGCTATTTTGTGGTTACAATTTAGTTTTTCATACATTAAAAACAAACGGTGTCCATGAGAGTTAGCGTTAATGCTACCACCTAACCCAATTCTACAAACTAACACAGTCAAGACAAATAACCCTGTAGGAAATTTCAACTGTCGTCTCTTAGCATATTTTAAAGGGTGACTGCTAACATCACAGGCCTTTGTTAAGAAGCAGACTTTTTGTATGTGAACTCATGGAGCACTGGCAATGTACATAACAGAATATGTACCTCAAAAGAATTTTAGAAAGGTGGCGATAGATTAGCACCCTTTATGTCCTCTGTATGATTAAACTGAGCATGAGGGGAAAGCTAATTAACAAGTTGGTTCTCTTCTGCTGGCCTCTAAAACAGGCTGCTGTGATTTTGGCACGAGTGTGTGACTGAAAACCACAGTGAGCAGAGAGATTCTGTACCTGCTTTGACCCTAAACTCAACATGTTCATCTTCTTTTCATTCATCAGACATGTAAAGAAAAGCAGCTCTCTGCTGTAGTGTACCACATTCGCAACAAATTACTTAAGTTTAACTTTTTTACAAAAGTTTATGTCTGTCTCTCATCTAATATGAAGTTTAACTATTTTCACGAACAATAACTCAGCTATTAACGCCTCTTAAGTCCTCTCAAGTGTGAAAAAACCTTTTGACCTAAATTAGGGATTGCAGTTTGCACAGTGCTAAATTACACGTGACAATGAACAGGGCACTAAAATGATTGCCTTTTCTCTCCAAAGCGTTCATCTATTATGGTTTTCTGATTTAGAGATTAAAATCTTGTGAGTCTTTTTAAATTACAGCAATTAAAAAGAAAAATCTTTACATAGCCAGATTTAGTGAATTATACAAACTTGTTTATCACACAATGACAAACGGACAGTAAAGAGAGCCAATTTAGGCTTTAAAGAAACTAAAAAAACAAAACTTTTTCTTTAACGACATGAACAACTAGTGTCCCAGGATCCCCTTATAACCATGGCAATGTCATCACAGCAAAGGGTCTTGGATTTTTTACCATGACCTAGTCATGTGAATCACACCAGACCAGTGGCATTACGTAAGGGGGCTGGGCTACACCGAAGCACAGCTAGCCCTAGTTCCTGGGGCTGTGTGATGCTTACTAAGGGGCCTCCATCTAAGGATAATGAATGACTGCAATCCTTACACCATGCTTAATCAATTCACTCCCATAGGATATTGTGATTTACGAGACGCTCTGGGCTGGCTGAAGACCAGCATGACCGTACCACTGTGTCCAACAAGTCTTCCTTTTTAGTCAATGGCAGCTTCAACGCTGAATGTATTTCCAAACAAGTAAAACACTAAACAACACAGGAAATAATCTGCTCTGCTCACTAATCTGTTTGGAAGTCATGTGTGAACACAACTGCTTCGGGAATAAACACAAAGACAGAAAAACCCTGACATATTTAGGGCTGGAATTGACCATAAGATCGAAATCAATGATATAATTGAACGCCTTTTTTTTTTCTTCCCTTTTAATGTCCTTTTCACCACAACAGCGATTTTCTTTAACATAAAAGTGCATATAACAAGCGGATATCTAAAGTTATACTCATAGACTGTACAAAAAAGTGGTTATACAAGTATGTAGCCTTTGTCGGTTGTGTTTTGTAAACAAGATTCAGACTTCACCCCACATCCCACGCTATAACCTCCACCCACTGTAGTTGTTTGATGCTCGAGGTAAATTCGCTGGAGAGAAAAAAAATTCCAGATACAGATAAATATCAGTTTCAGCCTGCTAGCTAACCAAAGCTAACCCCCCTTTTAGTAAGCCGCTCCAACAGAAAACAAGCCAACTCCTGGTGCCACGGCTGCAGCGAGCAGCACGACGGCAGCAACCTGAATTACCACAGGCTAATTTGAAGCTTTAGGTGTGAGTCAGTTACTAACAGGGGGTTAGCTCTCGTTAGCTAGCTAGCTAACACTGACACTTTGACTAAGTCCATTGTTTTTCTTTGTTTTTTGGGAAAAATGCTACCTAGTATACCTTTGAGTGCACTGTGAATAATATAACTTTCTTAATTAGTGTCCCCTAAACTGTTCCAAACCTCATTGTAAAAAGCTGTAATGAAGATAACATGATTTAAAATTATGACATTATAAAATTAACATCATCACAATGACAACTTTAATGTCAATTCATCTGTGACTGTAAAAGGATATTGAGAGACAAAAATGGAGGAACATTCAAAGGCTTCAGCTTCATCCAGGTGTTCCTTCATGGACCAGTATCACGTAAAAGGTTTCATTTCTTACTCCTTATTTAAACTCTGAGGGGACCCCACTATTGACAGAGTAGATCCAGTAAGTTCCACTCTGTAAGCCTACCTGTAGCAGGGGGTGATGCAGGGTGATCTCCAGCTCTGCTAGCCTGTGGGCCGGGTCCTCACATTCCTCATGGATCTCCAGGTCTTCTCGGGGCACCGTATCCCAGCGTCCACAGTTAGCCGCCAGCTGGTGCACCAATTCATACTGGCCAGGCAGCGCCAAGCTGAGGCGGGTCTGTCTCCCATGGGTGAAACACAGCTTCCGCCTCTTGCAAACACTGCCTTGGACTCCTTCACACGCCTCTCCGGCCTCGGGGCCCAGTGGCAGCAGCCTCTCCCCCAGAAAGCAGTTAAGCAGCTGGTAGCGGGCAGCACAGTCCTGGCCCAGTACCAGGATGTATGGGGCAGCGCCCACAGTGCTGCGTAGGAACTCTTCCTCATGGCTGGGGAAGGAGATGCAGCTAAGCTGGCCTGGGGGAACAGACAAAGCAAAAAAGGGGGTTCATAAAGTTGAGAAGTGATAACAGAACGTATCAGAGACCAAAAGCAATCCTTGCCAAACTTTTAGACAGCTCTGTAAGCTCAGCTGAGACAGGGCATTCACACATGGTCCTTTGAGTATGAGAGTAATTTCCAAAATGTACGCCAGTAGATCATTGTTCCATTTTGTATAATACAACATCTGAAATCTGATTCGGATATTCCTTGGGATATTACTTCCCGATTTTGCCCTAAGATGTGGAGCTCAGCACACACAAAACCACAATTCAACCTCATTGTTGAGGGTATCAGACATAATCCTCAGTGATGCTGAGTCACAGTCTAAAAGTTATATAACAAGAGGAGAGAGCAGAAATAGCTTTGTATCGGTATAATACAATGCAGTTCTTTCTAACATACATGGGGTTCTATTGTAACTGTTACCCTAATCATACATTCCTCTGCTAGCACTTACCCCTTGACCCGACATGAAAAGGAATTACACTTTATTGTTTCAGACGGCCACAGGGCTATGCCAGGCAATTGACTGAATGACCTGTGCGCAGTGGAGAGAATATGACACAAGGGAAGTCTTTGCAGATCTATGCATGACCATCACAAAAGCAGATCAACAACTATTGTATGGTCCTTCTGCATCATTTGATGCACATTTAATTTCAGATGTAACCCATGACAATTGCAAGCAGAATTTAGTTTGCAAGTGAAGATGTGTGTTTAGCTTTGCATATGAAAGGCAGCATTATGGTCCTATTTTTTAAGTTGATACCAACTAATCTTCGGCTTAACATTGTTCACTCAACACAGAGGAAAACAATTTTGACCCTCTGAACGAGTAAGAGATGTGACACATTACCTTTTAATGGCATACTGCAACTGCTTTGTGATTCATCAATGTTTCAAAGCAATAACTGTCAGAACCAGATGGGCAAAAAAAAATTAAAAAACTGTAAACACATTTCTTTAACATTCTTAATCTGGGGTGGTATTTTTAAGACTCAAGCTACTAACATGAGTACAAAGTAAGCATAGTCTCACACACACACAATTAATAAAAAATAGAAGAGTGGGTGTCTGATGTCCCCTCAGCCAGCTAGTAATGCAGATAATCTCAGCATATTTGGTGTACTTAGTCTGCTCAAGCTTTTGAGAGGGGGTTTAATCTCTTTGGTTTTCCCTAACCCCAATTAATACATTTTTTCCGTCTGGAGTTGGTGGAGAAATCATTTGGCAGCAGACACCCTTGTGAGTTCTTTCTTTTTGTTTCGCTACAGGATGAGAAATGGTAGTTATTGATATGGATATTTTTGGCAAACATCTAAACACTATTTAGGTGGGATGATCAGCTGTTGCTGCTGAATGTCTCCAAACCTACCTGCCTCCAAAGAAGCTGAATCCGAGCTCATGGTTGATGATGCACAGGCATTGCTGTAATTTTGCCTTATTTCCCGGAAGAATGCGTTAGTCTCCTTTAGGTTCTTCTTCAGCTGGATGGTGTGCTTGTGGTAGCTGTTGAATACCCTCGTTAGTTCCCGAGCTAAAGGGGTCGTTTTCTGGTGCTGCACGTTTCCCTCCATTGTCAACAGGTTGAGCTGCTGTCCTCTTGTTGTTAATTAAATACGAAGTTAGCCGTCTCAGTTGTGTTGTTCCAAAGCCAATCAGTGCACACCTTTTTTTAGTTGTTTTTGCAAGTTAGTTAGTAGTCATGTTAGTCCACCCACCTGCTTTGCTGTGTAAAAAAAAGAGAATAATGTATTCCTTTGCTGCCCGTTTTCATATAACTACCATGAGTGTATTAGTGTTGGACAGTTCCTACAGTGTTTTGTATCAGTGACAAAGGGCTTGGCTATTGTTGTTATGCTGTTGATGCTGAGCAGCACTTAGGCTAGCTAACTTAAAGTCCACCCTCGCGTGCGAGATAACTTAAAGGTGCAGTGTGTAATATGACATCATCAAGAAAGTTCTACAAAGTTCTAGAATGCAACGCTCCCTGGGTAACCCCAACCCTTTAGAATAATAACAGAAGCTACAGTGGCCTTCAAGGACAAGAACAATTCTACATTTTAAACAATGCACCTGATGACATTCCAACTATGACACTTTCAAGATGGCGGCACTAGGCCTTGGTCCAAAATATGCAGAAATATGGACTTATATGAGACCCTTTCTAAGGGAAAAAATAATAATACAAAACATTTTTTTCAGCTATTATGCACTAAATTAAATGTACTTATGGATATTATAATTACTTTCTACAAAATCTGCTAGGAAATAAAACCCAAAATTCTACACACTGCAGGTTTAAGAGTTGCTGTTTCGAGGAGAGACAAAGTAACGGCAATTGCGGCATATTTTAGTGTTAGCTGTCCGTCTTTAGTTCACGCTGAGGAATGCCTTGAAAAACAAACGACACCACTACCACAATGGTGCCTTAACGTGCTGCTGTAAGGAGAGTCTGTTTAGCCGTGCTGGTCCAGATAACGATAGCGCCGCTAGCCTGAAGCCATCCCCAGTCCGTTCTCGCCTTGGCCTGGTACAACTGACATAGCCTTTGACTTCACGTCAAAAGTCCACGGCGACGTTTCACAGCCATACAGCTTCGTGTCAAAGGGAGGGGGGCCGAACTTTGACAGTTGCTTCTGAGTGACAACGACCTAGATATGCAAGACTAAAAAAAAACGTTGGGGGTTTTCCTGATTAGGCTCTGTGGGGAAAAAAAGATCTTCCTAAACTGGCTCCGATCCGGAGGAACCAGCGGACATCTTCCACCCTGGTGGACGCAAATAAAGATGATGATGATTATTATATCCTCTGTCGGTGATGATGAAGATGAAGAGGAGAGCCAGTGGTGGTGGTGCAGGTCGAGGTGTGTCCGAGCCAAATCACAGAGCTGGGACCAAGCAATCAAATCACTGCAAAACAGAAAGTCGACGCAGAGGAAAGTTAGGTAGAGGAAAGGGCGGGGTTCGGGATGACGCACTGAACTCTGGGTAATGTAGGAATACTGACAGCAGGGGCCTATTGCATAAAACTAGGATAAGGGATTAACCTAGGATTTTTCGGTTATCCTGGCTTGCGTTAGCCATGATCCGGTTGCATAAAAGCGGAGGGACATAAGTTACCATGGAGATTTATCCTTTACGTTTAGCCTGGTCCCGACCAGGCTAAACGTAAAGGATAAACTTATTCTGTTGCCTGATTGGCTCAGTCAGCTGTCACTCCGATCTGAAATCAAGGCGTTTAACAGTTATTCCATGATCTTCTGTGTACTGCTTTATTTTCATTAGCCTGTTTTAAGGTACCACATAAAAGACTGCATTGTCATTTAGTTAAATAGTTCTTATTTTTTATTTTATTTAACCTGAACCAATTATAATTAACTTAATTATAATTAGATTAAGATGCAATGATTATAATAATGTATGTGATACTCTGTTCATATTGCAGGCTATATTTATACACTTGATCATCGATGGCAGATGACGTTGCATATGTGGGTCAAATAAATTAATCTAAAACAAAATTCAATATCAATGAAAAATTAATTTTTTCTGTAATTGAATTCAAAAAGTGAAACTTAAATATATTATAGAAATTCATTACACATGAAGTGAAATTAATCTAGAATAAACATATTTTCAGAAGGTCGACATTTCTGTATTATAAATCCTTTTTCTGATTGGTTGTAAGTAACATTCAAATATTTTGAGATACTGGATTTTTTATTCCATGATCAATCAATTATCCAAAAAAAAAATAATTCACTTTGTGTAATGAATCTATGAAAGTTTCACATTTTGAATGGACTTTCCATGATATTCATTTTTTTATATGCACCTGCAGACTGCTCACTGTCAACTATTTTATCATAAAACAATGCAGGGACATCAAGATCAGTCAGCAGAGAATACATCTGCTGTATGAAATGAACTGACCCCTGACTTACGGTTTAAACTAGCAAGGCATTGTGGGAAAATGGGCCGTCTTTTCCATTTTTACATCAGTAAATCGGTGTTCGATCTCTGGGTCTACTTCTGAAAGCTGTGGGCTGGCACTTAACAGAATGACTTACACCTGGCTTGACAAAGCGGGCCCTTTTGATCCTGGATTGGCGTTTATGCAACTGACTGATCCAAAGTGCCCAGGCTAGACTTTGTCAAGGCTGGCTTTATCAATCATCCTGGATATCTTTATTCCACTTTTATGCAATAGGCCCCAGGAGGATCACGTTGTATAGGTATAGGCCTACTATGTGAAATGTTTACATAGCAAAGCAAGACCAATGGCAAACATATATTTTATAAATGCCCTGATTAGGAGCAGATATGGAGGCCAATGTTTGCCTATGAACACAATAGATATAGGCCTACTCATAGGGTCAATATTATGAGATAGGCTTAAGTAAAAACTAAGTCAAAATTCAAATGTAGCCCACCTACATTTCTTTAGTAACTAAGTTCATTTGACTTTACATACAGTATATGTTTTATTATTTATCTCACAATTCTGAACCCAACAAGATATATCAATTAGTGTCATCCTGACATCTCATGTAGGCCTATTATTATAATTTTTTTTTAATTTCCTGGTAAGAATGGACCTCCATATTGGCTCCTTGTATAAAATGACCATTTTCTTTTTAATGATTTTGGTTTGGTTCAACTGTATTGTCATTTGCACACAGTAAGTAGGCTACCACAACAAAATGCAGTTTATCATCTTACGAAATAGCGCAAACAGAAGCAAAAGTTCACTTGGAGATAGATAATGATACTTGTTTAGAATGAATATTAGTCCAAGTGCAGTGATATAAAGGAGAGAACTATATATCCATAATAAAGAAAACAATATACAAAATGTAAAGGGAGCTATATGTCATTATGTAACTATAATATCTACGGAGGAACCATAATATATAACATGTGCACTACAATCTGGTCTGGTTATGTGACATTATTAACAGGAAGCAGATATGTAATATGTGCATTGTAAAAGGATAATATAAAGGCTATGACAAATATGGCCAGAGTTGAATACAGTACAACGTAGAAAAAAGGGAGTACGAATACAGAAGGAAATGAGCCAGGAGCAATGTCATTAGATTTTTACT
The DNA here is from genome assembly GCA_949357725.1 of Hyperoplus immaculatus. NCBI lineage: Eukaryota > Metazoa > Chordata > Actinopteri > Uranoscopiformes > Ammodytidae > Hyperoplus > Hyperoplus immaculatus. The sequence goes on along the minus strand of OX442350.1, from coordinate 20,182,581 downwards.
TTGTATCTTGTAAGTTTTACATAAGGAGGCACACAAATGATTTTACACATGCAAATAAGCTTACTTGTAACATAAAGCATATCATACTCTGTGAAATAATGTGAAAACAGTATATGATGTCTTCTGTGGCTTTAAGGATTCTAAGAGTATACAAAATGTTCACTTTTACCAGGCAGGAAGGGCCAAACAAAAGTACAAATGTTGAATTAAAGGACATTTTTGGAGTTTGGAGCATATTACCCGTAAAACCATATGGAAAGTGATGCATGTCTTTTGCATGCATCACTTTCAGCAGGTCAACGTTATTTCTATGGCTAATTGTGGCCAAAAAGAGACTAACCATGGATAAAATGTTCTGTTTCCCTCTTTACTTTTCCCAAACCAATTATATCTTGCACATACTCTTTCCCATTTCTGCACCTCTTGGGTTGATATAAAACACATATTTGCTTATAGATAAATCTACCTGAAACAAGAACTGAGAAATTGCAAGTATTGTTAAAAAGGTTTAAAGTAGGAAACAAGGTGACGGTAGTAGGAATCCATGCTACTAATGAGCGCCCTCTTCTGGCTTCATACTGAATTACATAAACAACACCTTCAATTTGTGAGTGGCTGACCTTGTAATAGTCCATTAGAGTATGCTTTTATTTTATTAATGTAAACTTTTATGACATAGAAAAATATCAAGTTAATTCATTATTTATTTATTTATTATTACAGTCAGACCCACTGATCAGTATATATGTATATATGTTTTCTTAAATCATTTATATGCACTTTTTTTTCTTTGTCTTATCCTTCCAAGATGAAATGTGCATTCCGTTCTGTTCCCAGATTACAACATTGTGTGGATCAAGGGTGACTTGTGGCTCCTAAACACACTTTAATTGTTTATTGTGTATATTATTCAGAAGTGTTCCTCTGCACACATGAATGAAGACTCTGTGGCACATTACTCGCGAAACTGAATGGCAAACACAACAGCTCTCCCTGAAAGGTTATAGGAGATTAATTAAAACTGACTGAGTGAGCAGCCACTTGGCTCAAAGTATTTAATCTGAGTGTTCCTACTAACCGGTGGATGTCATCCTGTCGTGACTGACGCACGCTCAACAGCTATGTCTCGGCTAACATTATCTACATAGGGTAGTAAAACAATTAACTTGCTCAAATGTGCTTATTAGTGGGAAAGTTACTATTTGTATTAGGCTTTCTTTGAACTGGCTGAAATTAGTCAGTTCTTGCAGCTACATGCTGATCTCTAGTGGCCTACAACTGTAATGACAGTACTTATCCAACCTCTTGCTCTGACATAGTTTATGTTGTTGATTTTATTTTATTTTTATGCAGAATTTGAGTCATAGGTCATACCATGCGTTGTTCCAGTCACTCTAAATGTTATAACAGGGAAAGGAAGCACTGGCTCATTAATCTGTATTTTCAAGTGGATAATTTGGGGGAAATAGCAGTGATTGAACATTGTTCATGTGTGTCAAACATTACCAGTAGATTACCAATTACTAATCAACAACTGAAACATTTCGTTGATGCTTCTTGAGCTTCTACGCCAGTGTCGGGGGCGAGACCAGTTTGTAAACGCTGTCATTTTGAGAAATACAGATTGAGTTTTGTGAAGCTGATAGGCTGAGTCCACTTTGTGTCAACTCGCTTGGCGTTGGCTTGAATGGTAGGCCTACCCACTTTCATTTAATGAAAAAGTTACGCACGCAAGGAAAATTACCAAGTAAAAATGTACACTGAGTATAAGTACTCTTAATGTACATAAATGACCCTCATATATGATGTAGCCTACTTATCATAGTTTGTGTTTTTAAAATCTTACATGTAAAAAATAACTAACTAGAATTGAATATTTCCCTCTGAATTGTGGTGGAGTAGGCTATAAAGTTTGACGCTACGCATGAAAGTAAAGTAGGTCTATGTAGGCCTACAGCATGTAATGAAAAACATTTCACCAGAAGTTTTTGATTTAGGCCTACAGTAAATTGCATGGCTGTATACCTTTGCGCCCCACAGGATTTATTTTTGGGGTGCACTTCCTGTAGGTGTTCGAGCACACCAATTGAAACAGAAGACACACCAGCATGCTGCATTGTCTGTTATTATTCAACTTATTACTTAGTAGTACTTACCAGCTACTTATTTAACTACTAGCCTGCTGCATACCAATGGTGGAAAGTAGGCTACCTTAGTATTTAACTATTCTAATTTAATTTCTCTTGTTATAGTCATAGTAAACTAGGCTATACACTGTACTGCAGATATTTACGATTTACAAGCAACTGGTGACACAAACCAAGCGCTCCTTGGTGTAGGCTGCCAGCCCATGCCCGCCCCTCGGGTATGCCGCGTCATACTGCTGGCTGGAGGCATGGACCTATTGGAGGTGCTGCGCTCGTTCCCCAAGCATGCCGGTATCCTGCTGACACTCTGTTCGAAAGCAGCAAAGACAAAAGACACGGTAGTTCAGGTGTAAAGTTAGATGTTTCAGGTGTAGTTATCTGCTGTTCAGTTGCGGATTGAGAAGTTCATATTTACACTGTGGAACATTGCTTGCTCGGACAATATAGGCAGGGCTCCACGCGAAGGAATGCACTTTAACAACGACACCTGCGTCCGAAAACGAGCAAAAAAAGGCAACAGCTTTGCGTCAGGATGGACGGCTTGAATGTTGCCCGTCTCTCGTCAAACTACAGGCCTTCTTCGGGGACAGAAAACACGCTGGTCGGGAAAGCTCCTGTCCAGATGCCTGTTAGAAAACAAGCCGTGAAGAGACACCACCACAAACACAACCTGAAGCACAGGTACGAGTTTCTGGAGACCCTCGGGAAAGGAACCTATGGCAAGGTGAAGAAGGCAAAGGAAAGATCCGATAGACTGGTAAGGATTGTTAATAACCTACATTTTTTCACTATTTAACTGTGTGAGAAACTTCTAATGCCTTTTATAAATGATGGCCACATTTTGCAGTTAGTAGCCTGCCTGTAGCCTATTAAGGTCGGTGTTTGCTCTAGGCCTACTGCTTTATCAGACACCTGTTGTGTAGACGTAGAGCGTTATTTTTAGAAGGTATACCGTCTGGACATAGGTATAGTCTAGGCTACATATGGGTAGATTTTAATTAGTGTCATTTTATAAACCGGATTTACTTCAGGTTTCTCCCTGTGACTGTGCGCCCTATTTTCTCTAGTGTGTCTGTCTGCTGCCTACATGTCTAAATGTTTGACAGTTGCAGAACTAGCTTATATTTGCCTAGCCTACATTGTATTTGTTTTGAGGGATGGGGGGGTGCTCAGACTCTTCTCCAAAAAAAGTGTGAAATTGATAAGATAACAGAATAAGCTGTTTCAATATCAATTGCAACCTATATGTAATAGTCACATTTTATCAGTGGTTTACAAAACGTGTGGATAATGCTCGTTTATCAGGTTTGAAAAGTAGTGTTGGTGCTCTGTGTAAATTAAGTGTCAAATTCTACATTTAAAAGTATGTTCTCATGGCAATGACAGTTTCCACAGATCTTTTCCCATGGCTGTCTGAGGCAAACCCACATCTTATTTGTGGTGTATTAAAGTAAAACGCAAAATCATCCGACAACAAAATCAGAACTTCAGTTTTTGAGCTATTCCTACAAAGAGTGAGGCAAAAATGGATGCCTGTAAAATTGTCATTATGTAAGACATTATACATGTTGGTCACCTCCTGTCACCTCCTGTTGGTATGAAGACAGCATGAAGGAAAGGCGTTTCGCTGGAAAGTCCTGAGTGTCACAGGAGGGGGTTCAGGAAGGTTAAAGATTTTTTTCTCTGTGTATTCCTGATAACAGAAGAGAAGGGAAATTGCAAACAGGCTTTCAGGTGGATTCCAGCTCCCCTATGTCCTCAGGGGAAGTAAGAGGTATTTAAAACTGATTTGACAAGAGATAAACCTTTTTAAAAGGAACATGGAGGAGCTGTTAAACAAATAACATCTTATGTCGGAAGATAATAACATTATTTTCCTTTTTTTTTAATGTATTCCAATCACAATCTTTTTAGTTTTTAGACTTAATCAAGCGTTCATATTCTTAAATGGCCACCAATGGATTATGTGAAGTTTTATATGACTTATATTCAATAATCTCAGTGATATGCAATAAAGTTCAATGGCACCACAGACCAGTCAACAATGGTCATAAAGTTTAATCATCACCTCTGTTATGCCATTTCAACCAAAGCGAAACACTTTAACTTTCCTGATCGAAGGTTTTACTGCAGGGCACTTGTATTAGACTGCGTCACTTTTAAATAGGTGTACCTCATAAAGTGGCAACTGAGTTCTACATGTGATAATTTGCTTTCTGCTTTCCAAATTTCCATGACCTAGTGGAAATGTAAATTCTAAAAACACACCTAGAATGTAAATGCATTTCCCAATTCAGTTAGCAGATATTTTCAGGTATAGTGACTCCTTAAAAAACAAAAACAGATACTTGGCCTTGTTAGGGAACTGGCTTTATGAGGTCATTAGGCTCTGCTGCTGAGTCATGTCTTTGAAGCACTTTGTTAAAAGAGCATGTTTGTTTTGAGTGAAAGGGCTTAGAAGACAAGGAAGTAAGTTTCAGGAAATCCCCTTCTGAGGCCACAATAAATGGGTAGTGATACATGTCGAGCCTTGTCTAGACTCACATCTATGCTGACACTCTCTCACAAGACTTGGCTTTTATAGGACATGAGTTGGTGTCTGAGATTCATCCCTCCAGCCTGATCTTTATGCCTCTAACCAGTGTTCAAATGTCAAGTATTACCAATCAGCCAAATGTTTGGAATTTGCACAAAAAAAGAAGCTGTGTGCATAAATGGATATAGAACAAACATGAATTTGCTCTGTGTTTGTCCACGTACCCTATAAGTATTGACAACATAATGGACAGCGATGTGTAATTTGACATGGGTGTGACACAACACAAAGGATGGCTTCAGTTTGTGTGTGTTGGTACTGCAGCTGTTCCTATTGTATATGTGGTATGTACATCAGTTTAATTACATAACCTATTATCTATGTGGGGTTGACCTTGCACTCATGAGATGACATGTATTTACCCCACAATTATGTGCTGCTTGGTAGTACGGCTACAACTATCGTTTTCCTTCATTACGAATATTGTGTCCATAACAAAAAGAAAAATGCCTTTTGCAATCTAAAGCCCAAGTTGATGTCTTCAGATAGCTTTTTTTTTCAAATCAACAATTCAAAACTATAAGATTTAAAAGTTGAGCCACTATTAATTTGTCATTTTCTTGTGCATAAAAAATTAATGGTTGTTCCCCCCCAGCCCATCAAAGTAGTACCACTGGAAATAAAGACAACAATCAAGACGCATAAAGCAGTTAATCCCCATTAGAAGCTTTTCTTGACATTTTTGACAGGACATTACTGTCACTGTTGCTAAAAGAAATACTTGAACGATCAATCGATTATAAAAATTGCTTCTGATTAATTCTCTATGGATTGACAAATCGAATAATTGCTCCAGCTAAAACGCTGCAAATGTTAGCTTTGTCATTTGGTCTAGTTAGCTATGCTACAGTTGAACCTGAAAGTAACTTGGTATAAATATTCAGTAACAACTAATCTCTACTAGTTAACACTTGCGTGTTGAGTGCACCGTGTTTTGATTTGAATGAGTAAATCTTAAGGCCAGGACACACCGGCCCGATAATCGGCCATCGGAGAGTCTGGAGGGGGCGGGGACACAAATGTGTTTGGTGTGTTCGGTGACGTCGGCCGTCGTAGATGTCGTCGGGCTTCTTTTCAGCCGATTGAACATGTTCAATCGGCGTCGGGCAGTCTTTCAGTCGGAGCAATTTGATTGGTGGAGGGCTAGCGAATCGGTGAAGCCCAGAAGTGAGGTCGGTAGCACAAACGTCTAACAACAGTATCGCATCGCTAGCCATTGTTTTAATGTGTTTGTTTGTTACGTTCAGCGAGTACTCACATGCATTAACCCTTCTTGACTGCGCGACACTCTCTGCTAAAAATTGTGCTTTTTATGGTTGTTTATGGTCTAGAGAGCTGTCCCATCATTTCCGGCTTCCGTATTTTTTGGGGTACAGATTAGCGCCGCCTGCTGTTATGGAGACATTACGTCCCGCGCAAGCGCAGGAGCGTACGGAAAGTCAGTAGTCGGCTCGGTGTGTTCTTGGCACTTTTTAGGCCGCAACGGGCAGACTGGAGCTGCCTGAATCGGCAGACTCCATTTTCGGGCAACGGTCGGTAGTCGGACCGGTGTGTCCTGGCCTTAAATTTAACCTTGTTATGGGCTAACTTAGTCTGAACTGTGATCAAAAGAAAGTGTTTGTCGTATTACTTGTAGTTAATATGTATTATATACATTTACGTTAGCTCTGAGTTCCCTCCAAACAACTTCTCTCACGTTTACTGTCTTACATTGGGTTTTCAAGTGCAAAAAGTAGAGGAACTCTGTGTTTAAATATTGAATATTTCAACTTTAGTGCCAATTGCGTGCAACAACCTGGGAGTAACAAAGGCTGCACACACATAGATAACCTCAGAGGGGTGTGAAGTCATCATGAGTGGGAGTTCAGCCCGTCTGACAGCAATGCAAACAAACGCAGGAAACCTCATTTCTGGGAATCAGGAAAAAGGCCTGTGTGCTGTGTACATTGCCAACCCGGAGGAGCATCCAGGCCAGACAGTGACTCAGGCTGAGAGATGTCTGTATGTTGAAAGTGATATGACAAGTGACTGCTTTACTCACACTCTTGTGTCTGTAGCCTGGAGTATTAGAAAGAAAGAGAGGGAAACAAGGTCACCCCCTATACCCTCAGGCGCCTCATGACACCCCTCAAAGTCAGGGTAGACTGATGATGCATTTGGTGCACAGAAGAATTCCAGGAATCCGAGATTCAAATACACAAACAAAACATAAATACATGAATAAAGACTTGTCAAAAGCTTGTATTTTATAGGTTTACGAATACAGACCTCAACAGATACTATCCAAATTTTAATGTTCTTATTATACGACTCTTGCAGACAATGGATTTATTTACAGCAGACAACAGTGTTCTCTCTGCTTGGTTAGAAACACAAAAAATCAATACCCACTGGCCCTCATTTATCAAACTTGCGTGGAAACTGGTGCAGATTCTGGCGCAAATACCTCCCTACGCCAGGTATCGCGTGGGATTTATCAAACAGTCGTATCTCGCCAATCTCGGCGTACGCCAGGCCATTATTGATAAATGCGGCGGCTGAAAACAATCGTACCACGCCCCTATATTTTCTCAGTTTAGAGGCCTCGCCCAGAGGTTTTGCGACATGGATAAGCGCATTACGGCACAAAAGAGGAACTTATCTGATGTAGAAATTGACAGAATAACAGCGAAAGTAGAAACATAAAGAGTTTCATTTCGGAGCATTACAAGCGGCATCAAAGAACGACAGAAGGCAGCCGTTAGGAAGGAAATAACTGCTGCGGTCAACAGCGTTGATGTTGACAACAAACGATCTCCAGCGGAGGATTTTGCATTTTAGGTTTACATATGGCTATTGCTCAAATGCTATAAAACAGCATATACAATTATATGTCGCCATTTCTTTGAATAGACGAAGAAAAAGTGGTCTGACTCAAAAATCGCCACTAAAAAAAGCGTGCTGCTGTTCTGAAATGCAACCAACTGGGCTGGGGGTGCGGGCATAATATAAGCGGTAGAGGAGAAAAAGACGCACCAACTGTCCGATAATGGTCCCCATAAAAGAAATACACGTCTGCAGATATTTGAATGATTAAAATGTATTGGCCCTTTTAGATAGCACTACTCAAAAGGGGTTTAAAAACTAAAAATAACACATTTTGCGTTTTACTGTATGACAGCATGCGCTTGGTCAGCCCAGCCGTCAGCTGCACAAGCCGACCCGGCAACGATCAGCTGTGAGAGCACCCACTGTCCTGCTCCACCAGCAGATCGGAAAAACGTGCTGGTTAACGGTGGAAATAAATCGCTCGCTTAAGCGATCAATGACACATTAAAAGAGGAACTAACATCTAAAAAGTGCTTCAAATAAATAAAATGTTAAGCTGAATGTTGTGCCGTGTATTTTTTATCATAAAGAGCAGTGTAGGCCTATTACATATTTAATAGGCTGCTTAGGCTAACATTTTGAATGAATGCAGCCCTCGTAGTGTCCCCCCAGCTGCTCCAAGTCGGAGACAACTGCCCTTACGCAGTCCCATGCAGGGCTCCTAAGTGGCCGGTGCTCTCCTACTACATAAGCTGCACAAGTTTAAGTGATTAATATATTTATTTCGGTCTGAGCAAACACTGCATTTGTATTATCTTCTAATAATTGTCCAACAAAGTCATCGGCTACCCGGCACAGCCTGCACTGCGAGTCCATGCTGTTTACAAACTTGCGTACACGAGCTGAGAGCTGGCGTGGGATTTGAGCGTATCCTACGCTCACGTCCATATTGATAAATGCCGAGATTTGCGTGGAAATGTACGTACACCCATTTTTCTGGTCTACGCACGGTTGATAAATGAGGGCCACGGTGTCTCTGACAAAAGACCACCTTCAAATGAAAGTAAACTTATCCATAACCGCTTGTTTAAATTTTAATTATAATTATTATTTTTTAACCTTATCTGCTTATATCAGGCCCCTTTTTTTATGCAACAGCAGTGTAGCTGCAGCCGGAAACTAATGATTTATTTTCCATTAAAGGGAGATTATGTAGCTTTTAAAAGAATACACAACACACAGTGTTCTTACAAATAAAACATTTTAATTCATAAGCAATAAAAAGCACTCTTGCATATTTTTGTACATTTAAGGGTTTTGCTGGTGGCGCTTACTTGGTCTGGTATGGTGTGACCGGTATATTGTGGAGGCTAATGTTAGCAAACTGTGGTAAATAAATATTGGTGTGTAGCTGATATTACTGGTTGGGTTTACTGACTTAATGACTCATCATTGAGTTTTTAATACTTACAATTATCCTGCAATCATCACCTGTGGCCACATTGGCTGCTGTAAGTTTACAGTGTCACTGTAAAACAATTATTTGATTAAACTATAATGTTTTGTTGATTGAGCCCTAGAGTAGGTCTCACTTGGATAAAGTAAAAAAAAAAAAATCTTTAAAAGTCAAATATTGTTTTTGTTATTTTAAAGGTTGCCATAAAGTCGATCAGAAAGGAGAAGATCAAAGATGAGCAAGACCTGGTTCATATTCGCCGAGAAATTGAGATCATGTCCACACTCTGCCACCCGCAAATCATCACCATATATGAAGGTACTGTGTTCAAAGATGAAGTACTGCTGCTTTTTCACTATTTTTGTTGACTTTCATTCTTCACCTTTCAGACGTTGACTCTTTCTTCGACTCTCTGAGCGACACGCAGAGGGAAACGTGATACCTGTAATAAGTCGCCCACGCCACTCAATTAGTCTCTTTTTGAATTTCGGAGTTTAGTCACGCAAGTCTTTGTGCTGAGGAGGGATGCTAGATTACATAATCGTTGACATGCTGCCGTACCCCGTCAGCACTGCAGGCCAATGTGCAGAGGCTTGTGTCTTTCAGTTCTCCTTTACGCCTCAGTGTCCCTTCACCTCAGTGCATGTTTGTTTGCAGTGCAGTTATCATGGGGCCCCTTGTATCCTAATCAGTGTGAACTAGGAAGAAAGTTATCCGTTTAAAATGCAGACACAATTTTAATTAAAACATGTTCCTCATGTGTTAATAATTTAAAGGTGCTATTAATCCAGACTTACATTTCATCTTAATTTGGGAGGAGTTAGATTTGAAACCTTGAATTAAAGGCGGTATGATGTACTTTAATCTTTCAGTGTTTGAAAACAAAGACAAGATTGTGATTGTGATGGAGTATGCCAGCCGAGGGGACCTGTATGACTACATCTGTGACAAGAAGAACATCACTGAACGGGAGGCCAGGCACTTCTTCAGACAAATTGTATCAGCTGTGCACTACTGCCATCAGGTAAGGCTGTCTCACTCAATCCAAAGCTTTAAAACAAGTTGTTTACAGGAAATTCATAGCTGTTGCATACAAACTAGAGTTGTAGCTACGGGAGTATTTTATACCTTTTCACGCATGGCTGCAACATCTAACCTGATGGCACATAGCTCCAGTCATGTTAGCTAGTTGTGTTTTTCCAGGCCACTGGCAACCACAAAGTTACATAATGGGCATTATTCACTGTCAGCCTGCTGATCTGAACAGGGAGGCTGTGAGAACAACGCAGGGGGAACTGAACAGCAGTTGGTGGGTAGAGTGCTAGCATCAGGGCTAACGGCCAGCGGTCCCCCAACACAAACACGCATGGTCTCACACTCTAATGAGAGTGTAATGGAACAGAAGGGAAAACGCTCTTACACACAACACACACATACTCAGTTGTTTCCATAGTACAGAGCTGTGCAATTAAGACCACTTACACTATCAGAGCATTTATCAATGTTTGCTGGACAATATTTGAGGGAATTGCCCTGTCATATTCTGTGTTAGCCATCTGTTTTATATCACTTTCACTGTGTCTTGTTACATAATGTTTAAATTCAGGAAACCGTCATTTATTTATTTGTATCAGTTACGCATGTGGTAAAGCAGCATACAAAGAATATGTCCTTTGCTACAATATCTCCCTCTATATAATAATAGGTAGCCTAGTTGACCTGCATTTTTGAAAGCAAAACCAATTCAAACTGCCTGACAGAGGCATGCCCCCCTACAGAGTGGAGGACAATGAGGCATAGCTGACGCACCAGACAATCTTCACTTGGAAAAGAATGTGATCTGCCCCTTTAAATACTAATCTTTTTATGTAATAGTGAGCCTCCAGTGACCTGACATGGGTTGTGAAATTGTCATTGTAAAAAAAAATATTGAAATGCAAAACACTGATACCTTTTATTTCTATCTCTCTCTCTCTCTCTCTCTCTCTCTCTGTTAGAATGGAATTGTACACCGGGACCTGAAACTGGAGAATATTTTACTAGACGGCAACGGTAATGTGAAGGTACGTACGCATAAGTGATATTTGGCATAAACATTTACACATTCTGTACCGTTTGCAACCATGGTTGATAATCATTTAAAATGTATTTCCTACAGTTTGTGTCTAGAAGTACTTCTTGTGAGTAATTGACAAGGGACAGTGATGCATATGAAAAGGAGGTTACAGTATTCTGATCATTAGACATCTGTCGTGGCTCAGCTTGACATCAGCTTCTGCTTGTTGCAGATCGCAGACTTCGGCCTGTCAAACCTCTACCATGGTGATGAGTATCTTCAAACCTTTTGCGGCAGCCCTCTGTATGCTTCCCCAGAGATTGTCAACGGACGGCCATACCATGGGCCAGAGGTGGACACTTGGTCCCTTGGGGTGCTGTTATATACTATGGTTCATGGCACCATGCCGTTTGATGGACACAACCACAAGACATTGGTCCAACAGATAAGCACCGGGAACTACCGTAAACCCAACTTCCCCTCTGGTAAGTCTTTCTGATCAACTCTCCTTTAAACAGCCTTAGGTATTTGGTGTATATACTTTTTTGTACTTTATTTTATAGTAATTACTTGAATTGTATTAACTAAACAAACATTTACTGTTTTTTTCTCTCTCAGATGCATGTGGACTCATCCGTTGGATGCTGATGGTAAATCCTGAACGCAGAGCCACAATAGAGGAGATTGCAGGACACTGGTGGCTGAACTGGGGCTACCAGCAGCCATTACTGGCTGAGACAAAGAGCAGTTCAGTGGAGCAGACGGCTTCACCAGCCTCTCCATCAACATTACACCCCACTGGGCTGGCTAGTGTGGCTAGCTGGCTGCGCCGTACATCCAGGCCTTTACTGGAGAACGGCTCCAAGATGCGCTGCCTGCTCCGTTCACAGGGTGGTGGAGGAGGGGATGTGGTCCGCCAGCGCTCTCTGCGAAGGTCACGAAAGGAAAACAACGTCTCCCAGACCGTTCATGACGCAAGCACTGACTGTCGGCCCTCCAAAGGTATTTTGAAGAGACGCAACAGTGTGAAGCAGAAAGCCATGAGTGAAACCCCTGCTGTAGGTTCAGTGGAGCAACACAAAATGTTTGGTTTGTCTGCACCAAACGATGCCCCATCAATTGCATTGCTGCCTCGCAAAGGTATCCTAAAGAAGCCCGCAGAACAAGAGTCAGGATACTACTCCTCCTCTCCTGAGCACAGCGACTCTGGCTGGGCGCCGCAAACTAAAGAGTGTCCTTCAGCACCAACCCATAGGAAAGGCATCTTGAAGCGCAATGGAAAGTTCTCCTCAGGGAGGATGCAGGAGTTTGGCTCTCTGGACCAGCTGGCGGCCTCGTTACCCCATGGAGGCGCCAGTTCCAGACCGAGTGGGGCCATCAGTGAGGACAGCATTCTGTCTTCTGAGTCCTTTGACCAGCTGGATCTGCCAGACCGCGTAGGGCCCCCAACACAAATGGAGAAACCAGCCAAGACCAACATGAGAGGATGTGTGTCTGCTGACAACCTGCTTGACATCCAAGAAGACAGGATTCTGGGCGACAGGTCGCTGAGACCCTGGAACTGCTACAGGTCAGGAGTGGCTGACAGTGCCTTTTCTATCACAGACTGTGATAATGTGACATAAGCTTACAAACAGGCCATGGTTATACGAGGCTCTGCTGCAAGCTGAAAACACTGACTAAAGACTTGTTTTTCATTCCAATTTTTTTTACTGAAGACTAGAAAGCCAAAGTGTATTATGTGAAATTCCCAGCACACTGTGTGATAATCAGTTTGGCTAACTTCAGGACTTGCACCAGTAACGTACCAAAAGAGGAGGAGGCTTTTTTGTTAAACATCAAATGTAATTCACATGGTGACTGATAAATGATACTTTACAAAAAGTCACCCTGAAACCAAAACACCGGTCTTCAATAGTAGAAAGTAAGTTTGTAGAAAACCTTGCTCCGTGACAATGGAGTCGGACACTAACATTTTACAGTCGCAGGACTATTGTACTATTGCTAAAGGACAGTTTGAGTGTTTATGACTTAATGGCTCTTTTGCATTCTAGCTTTTTGATAGCCGTCAATCTTAAATTTATCTGGGACAAGGGCAATAAAGCTCAGGTTCATACTTTATGATGTGGGGGGGTAAATGACATTTCATTAATACCAAAGAGCAAATTGGTTGATGTTGTTGGTCCTTTTTTTGTTTCTTTATTTAAAAAAACTGGTAAAATTGCAAAGAGGAAATGTGTGTGTTTGCAGGGATTTACTTTTTTTTTATTGTTTTTAATTATAATAATATATAGTAATAAGTGACTTGTTCTAAGTTTGGACAATGACTTGAATAATAATCATGACTCACATCAAGTGTAACCAGTAGGACCTGCTTTTGCTTCAAAGCATACGCTGGTGTCCTCACTCTGTGTATGCCGGTGGCAGTTTCACATAGAAGGTGGAGCTCACAGCCTTAGATTCACTTCATTGTTTTGTAAGGGTCACAAGTTGAAATCTGAAAAACAGAAACGTGTTTACTACTGCATGTTGTGGCACACACCTATTGTGTAACCTTTTGACTGAATTTTCAAGCTTGGTCATGGAGCTCAGGTGCATCAAAATCCACCCAGGGTGGAACAGTATTTCACAAAGCTGGATTACAAGTTGAATTGGCCAACTATTTACGATGTTGCATATCAGGATTAAAAGTAAAATCATGAAAGATTCATACTACTGATTATTTATTAAGTTTGACAAGATAATGCATACCACTTGTACATCCTGCTTTATGAAAAACCTGTAAAGGAAAGCTAAATCAGTATGTTATGTCCTCTCTGTATGAAATTTAATGTCGCACACTGGAGTTACTTAATTGGATTGGCATGTATGAACATTGTGCCAGTGCCTGGAATAGCACTTTATCAGGCCATGGAAACTTGATAACCATACAATTTATTATTCAGCTATCATGTAGGTATTACATTTTTGTAACAAGTTACAGTACAGAGAAGCTGCAAAAGCCAAGCTGTTGAGAAACTGGAATATAAAAAGCTGTATTTTCTTTCATTTCAGTCATTATTTTTGGCATTCTGAGGCTAATCTGGAATGTAGTCTGTGTTCAAACATAAGTAGGAATTTCTTCATTTCAACTGGAAGTAGTTGTCATTTGCATTTCTAATCATAGACAACGGATCATGTGAGAATGCACTCAGCTTTTAGGAAAATGGAATCTGGTCCTGTTTTCTGAACAATGTATTGTGCACATGGGCATTTCATTTCCTTTGTCCCAGAAGTTGGAGATATGCAGGCTCTGTTAATATTTTCCTTGTTGACATAAACTAAAACCATGTATGCCAAAGTTTCTGGTTTATCATTTATATGACAACATTTGTGTTGTGTGACCGGGGTGAAGTCAAGCAATAAAAAAGAAGGTAAAATAACTCAAGTGCTGACGGATTTTGCCTTGTTTCCACTCAGTGGCGCGGCTCGGGTCAGTTCGGTTACACTAGATCTGGTTTGCGTCTCTACCGCCCACCGACCCTACCCTTTTAGTCGGGCAGGGTTCATGCCAGACGGCGATAGCAGCCGCCAAAATATGGGTCAGAGCATTGAGCCGTGAAACGACTGCGGTCAAGACAGCAGTCTCTCGTTTTTGCTTGGTCAAACCAGCCGCTACTATATTTAAAGTCTCCCCGTATTGCGAGCGTATTTACGGTAAATCTGCAGAGACAGGCACAGTGAGCGGACAGAACTGGTCTCGGCAGCTACGCAATTATGATCACATCGTAGCAGAGGGACACAGTGTAGCCCGCTGATTAACTCAATGAAGAGGAAAAACACCACACAATAAACAGAGTTGCGCGCCGACATTTTTCGCTTAACACAAGACTCTTGATTGATTCTGTCGACCAATTAACAGATTGCAGAGGTACCCAACGGAGGAGTACCGAAAGAAGGAGCGGATCAGCTCACTTATTAAGGGACCGTACCCAACTTTTGGCAATGGAAACGCAAATAAAAGCGGGCAGAGCCGCACTGCTCGGTGGGGACGAGAGACCTACACATTAAAAAAATGTAATGTAGTACTTCAACAGTTATTTATTTGTAGTCAGAAGGGAATTCAGTACTGAGGTAAAACCTTGCAGAAAATGAATTGTACAGATAGAAAGCTAAAATGACATGCAATGCAAAATATGTGTGAATGGTAGAAAAAGTCAAAATGTGCAAACACTGCTGTTAGGATTACGTGCAATCCAATTGTCAATATCACAGAAAAGTTAATGTAGCCCTAATTATTCATCAAAGGCTCAATTGGAATCGTGTGCTCTTATAAAGCTGCTTTTGGCAAATGCAAAATACTTTTAAAACGAGCAGCAACAGGATGGACACACTTGAAACAAATCATTCCTCAAACCATAGTAGCTCTACGTGTGTCACAGAGGGATCTCCATAACTATCAACATGCAAAGAACATTAAATATAAAGGAAAAGTTCAGACACTAGACTAAACTAAAATTCATGCTGGCCATACATGGCAGGGTGGAGTGTTTCAGCCCGATGTCACTGGTGTCAGTACAACATCCTGAATGTCAGCGGTGGTGTAGCTGAGCTGCAAACACTCTGCTGGAAACATGAGGGCAGGCTGAGCTCCAACACACTCTCTAGCTGGTCATGGCAGAGGAGGACAGAGCTCTGTTCAGGGTCACATTCAAAGAAAAACACACCAGAGGGTCACGGACAGACTTTTTCTATGGACCTTGAACAACACTATGTGCATGGCTGCTCTTCTAACCGTACATCAGCAAACAGTTTGCCTTGACTGTTTGATCAGGGAGTGTGACAAAATTATACAAACATCCCAGTCAGTGTTGACAATAGGGGCAAAGTCAGAAGAGATGTTTTTATTATCTAAAAATGTTAGTTAAACATTACCCTTACCAGATCAATGACCAAAAGGTTGGCCAAAAACTTCAAAACCGAAACAGAAGTGACGGCAGCGTCCATTAACTTTAGCCGCTGCGTGGCGATGGTCACACAGGCACATGCAACAGTGGAGGGCAAGAATAATGTAAACCTGCAGTCTGAGGAAAGGAGAGGAAGATTACTTACTCTGGAAATAAAAACAATCATAAGTAGTATTTAGTAATTATGATGAACCTTTGTAACTCACTAATAGTGCAGACTATTGCAACAGTGAGACAGTCAGTAAAGGTTACAGGCAGACAACTAGTTGGAAACCACCATTGTAGACACACCCTGATAGACAAAAGCCAGTACTCTAAAGCAGACAATTCCCAAAACCTGATAATCTGATACAATATCTTAATTGCTTCAGGCAGGAGAAATGCTTAGACAAAAAGTCAGCCATTGGATCCACGCCCAGACACCTTTTAGAATGGGATACAATGTCGGGAGCCAGGAGTTATCGTAATTCTATGGACTGCAATGTCAGAGTCCATTTAAAACGGAACTAACCGATGGTATCCCTGTGACCTGTTGCCTAGGGCAGCATCACAGAGATTCGTGGGAAGACCGCCAGCTGAATAGTCGGACGCAGGTCTTTCATGGCAGACAATACAGGATTATACAAACTCAGCTCTCTTGTCTCCAAAATGAACTGCTGACACATCACGATCAAAGTTATGGCTGCTTTGTGTACCTTGTTCAGTGCGCAGATAGTTATTTCATTTTAGAGTTACAGTTACTGCTCACTAATAACTACAAACCAATCATAGGGGATATAAAGTAGCTGGAATAATAAAATAGCCTTTCGATTGAGCTCAGAATTAAAGTTGGAGTCAGTGATTCTGGAGAATGCTTGCTGTCAAAATCACAGCAAAAAATCAGTAATCAACTGTAAAAATCAGTGAATATCTCAAGATCCGCCAACTGTCCGTTATCTCTGTGCGCTTAAAAAAGTCTGGTGTTAATACACAGCCTAGGCTCTGTAAACTGGTATTTAAACAAAGGGTATGCGAACCAAGGGGCCCACCTTTAATACAACAAAAGAAAATGTTTGGGAAAACATGTCTTTCAAAATGTTTTCATCCACTCTTGAAGTGTACTTTCTTCTGCTGCATTTCATTAGCTAAGAGAACAAACATCTTGTGTGTTGGCAACTCAGTTATGTAAAGTAACTCACCCGTTGCTGCCAGGGCAATGTAGGAGTGAACATGCCTGCGCATGTTCTGAACGTGAGTGGGCCGAACGTAGGGAAGAGCGTGCAGGATTGGCTCCAGGAAGTCGGAGGGTACCACAGAGGCCAGACACCAGTCTAACCTGGACACCACCACCATCTCCCACTGCTGCAATACACACATTCCTCCATACCAATTTGTGCACAAGGATATTTCACAGGATGTCTCCAAATTCTTTGATTTCACTTTCCTGGACAGTGTCCCCTTGTAACATCTGACTAATTCAAGAGGGATGAGTTGGCAAGGTGGGTATGATCCAATGTGTTATGGCCCGCCAGATCCTCCTGACTGGTAGGCCTTATTCAGGGGGTTCTTCTACCTTAGATATCAGTGGTGGTTAAATTAGTTGTATAGTACTTTGGTTATGTTCCACTCTAGACTGACTGGCAGTCCTAAAACTCCACTTTTTGAATGTCTGCACTTATAATATCCTAAATAAAATGTGTAGTTTTTATTTTAAAAAAAGTATATATAATTAAGTTACCAGAATTTCTGAGACTGAAATTGAGTTTTCTGTGTAGATGCAAAGCTTGCTAGCAGTCAGAGAGACAGTCTCTCTCATTTTGGAGGCCAGGAACATGCAAACAGCCCCTAACAGCTGCAGGTTGGACCTCTCGATGGGGAAACGGCTCAGGTAACAGTCCAGGTAACATACAGCCTGCGGGAACACCTCCTCCTCACATTTCTGCTCTTCACAGACCTATAAGATAGCACATATACTTAAAATTATCTTAGCGAATGTATAGGCCTATTTTTAAATTGGGGCAGCCACACTTGATTTGAATACCTGAAACATCCACACTGCCAGTATCTTTCGCATGTGTGGCTGGATGTCGGTCTGGACTTTTCCAAAGTAAGGGGACACCTGGCAGCTCTTCTCCAAGGCCGTGAGGTGGTCCAGCGCTCTGGGGTCACCTATCACGGCGTGGTCGCTTCCCGCCCGGAGAACCACGTCACCGACATATGCATCTCCTGAATTAATTTCAAGCTTTCCATGTTCATATAGATCCATTCGACGGAGTAAAATTCAGTTGCATTCAGTTTGGCTTTGAGAAAAATAATAAACTTTGATAAAACGTTTTACAGTTACTTTAGCTAACGCTAGCTGGGCAGCTAACTGTCTTAATGGCTTCCGCTTACTACTATTCTACAAGCTGTAGTTTGTTCTGGCTGTGCCTTTCTTTATAGGTCCATGGGCTGTGCGCGACTACTACACGTGTGTAGCTTCCGCAGAAAAAAAAACGGATCAAGTTTTTTTTATACAATAATTCAGGATTGGGTTTGATCCGTTTTTTTCTTTATTGACGGACCAAACCTAATCTTGATTTATTGTAAAAAATATATATTAAAGTTTGGTAAACATCTAGGTCTCGTGTTTTTTTGGGGCAACACATTTTTACCACTGTTGTTGATGTATTTATTAGCTGTATTACTTGTTTTAATTAAATCTGTATGTTGAATAAAATAGTTTATTTGCTGACAGTTCACAGAAACAAAAACAAAAAAATAGATTTGTAGTATAACAGGCCTCAACATTTATTTCTTATTTGAAGATTTCAAGACAGGTACATGTTTTGGGAAACTGAAACTACTACTAAGCATTATCATTATCATCATCCATCTCAGTTTAAGTTAGTCTTTTATTCAAATTGTTACTTCCACAACAAAAAGTTGCTTTTAATCAAATGTGCATGAATACCAGTCTTTGTATGAATTCCTGAGCAATCACTGCACACAACTGCAGGAAAAAGACAGGCAAAATAACAGCTCCTGAAACACTGTAATGAGTCACTGCAATCGTTAAAACTGTTCTTTCAATGGACAGGGAGGTGATGATATTAACAAAAATAACAAAATGTTCGTCATGCTGAAAAAAACATGAATCATTTGCATCAGAGGAGAAGAAACCAAACCAGACCGAATCCTCAGTCCATTTCAACTGTAACAGGGAGCCCGATTTCAATGTCCCTCGACTCTGAGTTTTGCAGTTCTCTTCGAATCTCTGCACAGATCTGAGGGTGCGTTTGTATCTTGAGCAGCTCCAGCAGAGAGGTCTTCTGTTCGGAGGCCAGGTCGGCCTTGTAGCGCTGGGCCATGGTGAGTAAACTCTGATGCCACAGCACAGGAAGCACACGTTTTTCGCTGCGGAAGGACAGGAAGTGGGCTACCAAGGCATCTAGGACACGGAAAGGCAGGGCGTATTTCTTGTCGAGCAAGAGACGCAGGAAAATGCTGTTGGCTCCGTTGTACTCCATCTCTGCCAACTTAAGCATTGTGGCGCTGAAATGCAAGGAAGATTGCGCACGTTACATAACCTTCCACATTATGCAACCTTGACCTTACTTGAACGTGCCAACATCAGACAATAAAAAAGCTTTGTTAGTCAACTGGCCAAGTCCCACACCCAACCATTAGATGGAGTCATCTGTCTGCTGGTGTTTGTCACTGACGGGAAACCTTACCTAGAATGCAGCACAGGGACGGAGCACTTAGTGAGTATGCTTCCAATGATGATGGCTTCCCTCAGGGTACATGTCCCAGATTCACACAGAGGAATCAGTATACCTGTATGACGGAAGAGTCACAAAATATTAAAACGAGTACTCAAGCTGTGCACAACATTTGGTGGTGCGAGAGACCAGAAGAAAAAAAATCACATCAAAATGCAGATGGAGCAGAGGCTGAGAAAAACCTAACTTTAAGTCCCAAGTTATGGGACTATACTGGCTAAAACTCCAAGACCTGGTATGAATGGTAGTTATGGGAAAGATACCCATGTTTACTGTTTGGGTCCAATTTGAGGACTGACTTTGACTGATGTGATGCATCCATGTTTGTAGTTTTCAGGTTCTTCCAAAAATTAAAGAATGAACTGAAAATGCCTCTTGCCAGTTACCCAACATGCATAGATAGATAGCTTTATTGTCATTCAACTGCACATCAAAAGTGCACATAGAAACTAAATTGTGTTGGGGCGCTCCGGTGGCGCTTCGAAGCCTGTGAAATGGTATTCGGGCCAGCCCGTGGACCTTTACTGTTCGTCATCCCCCCTCTCTGCGTCTCCCCATTTCAACTCTGTACTATCCAATAAAGCTTGAAAATGTAAAAAAAAAAAAAAATTGTGTTCCACTGGCTGACAAAATACAAGTACTGCTCCTAAATAAAATTAGCATTACTGTATCAATAAATATACAAATAAAGAAAATACAACAAAGATGCTAATAAAAATTTTGTTAACTTTACATAAAAAATATTACCCTAAATGGAGTTTACAGCAGCATTTAATTAGCGATACTTGTGGTATAAAGTACAGTGTATTTGTGAGCAACACCGCCTCTCAGTGGTGTCGTCTCATACTGGTGGTTTTCAAAATATAGGTCACAAGATGTTATGGGAAAAAAATAGTCCAATTTAATTGGGGTGGTTTGTGAACACGCTAAAAGCACTGGCATGATTAAAAAGTGAAAAAAGTCCTCAACAATCATTGGCCAAAACGAATGTTTGATCCACAAAGGATGATTTGACCCAATTTAATTTTAGAATGTAATCTACTGCGCTTCGAGAACTGATTCTGTGATTTGCCCTGTGGACACAAACTAATCCTCTGTTAGTGTCTTCAGAATAAATGGATCTAAATTTAGTTTTGTATTAAGAAGCGTGACTTTTCCTCACAACAAGCTTTTCAATCTTCCCTTTCATTCACTTCAACCACTTTTTTTTAATCAAGGGTCACCCGAGAAGAGCTTAGTAAAGCATTTACTGGGCACATCTAAAAAAGGTGGAAATCTTTGATAGCATCCACGGGGAGTGGGACAAATGCATTTAGTCCTGAACAATTGAATGAAAATATTGAGCAAAGATTTAACATCAACAATGTATCTTAGGCTAATTAAAAAATAATAAATACAATTAATCACTTGTTGAAATACATACATTTTCTGTCGATCAATTAATCAATTTATAAATGAATGTTTGCAGCTCGATGTTTTCACTAAAAACACAAAAAATAAATAAAGCTTAATGTTGCTTAAAATTGTTTAACTTTCTGTCTCACCTTTAAACCATGCCCCTGGTTTGAACAAAGCCTTCTTCAGGGCACTGTACAGATGGAAGTTGAGTTTCTTGTACTCCGCAATATCATCGCGTACTCGAGGCAGAAGTACCAGGTTGAAAAAACGCTGAGCCATTCGCTCTTTCAGATTGGATGAGAAAAGCCTGCGACACAGGGGATGAAGCAAATTAAACCTCCGGTAAAAACAGTGTGTATGATGAAAAGCCATACCACAAACCAACTGCTGTACCGACCTTGTTGCTTGATACATGGCAGCTGCAGTCCAGCCCTCAGGCTCAGTCAAATACAGAACCTGCTCCCAGTTTGAAAGCGCTGGGATTATTTTAAACGCCTTTGGCAATTTACCGCTGCGATATTTTGACAGAACCTGCATTCAAAGAACAGAAATTACAATGATCATTTTACAGCTCTCCACATTTACAGTCAGGGACTAAATGGGCACTTGCTTCAAAATTGTTTTGGTGCCCCAGAGCACCTCTCCACATCAGCAACGACCTCACTTGGACACTCAACACCACACAGCTGGTTAAGAAAGCACAACAGCGGCTTTACTTCTCGAGGGGGCTGAGGAAGTTGGCATGTCGCCTGAGATCCTCAGAAACATCTACAGCTGCTCTGTTGAGAGCATCTTGACCGGCTGTATCACCGTCTGGTACGGCAGCACTTCTGCTTTGGACTGCAGAGAGTGGTAAAGACTGCAGAGAAGATCATCAGAACTCCACTGCCCTCTCTGCAGAGCATCTACCACCGCAAAGCCCACAGGAGAGCTGCCTCCATACTCAAGGACCCCACCCAACCCCAGCATGGACTGTTTACACTCCTACCCTCAGGATGGAGGTACAGAAGTGTCAAGTCCAAAACAACCAGACTTAAGAACTCTTTCTTCCCCACTGCCCTCAGACTCCGAAACAACAGATAGGAGTCTGTTGTTATTATTCTACCTCAGGACTGCCACCACTGTTTACATTTTGGTTATGCACAACTGCACACTTGCACCATTCCGTTTTATTTTATTCTAACTTAAATGTGTTGTTTTATCTAGTTGCTGCTCTTCTATTTGCCTTGTAAATTGTATATTCTGTATTGTTGCTGCTTTTTTTCTATTTTACTTGTATATTGCATATTTTCATGTTTCTTTCTTGGCATTTAGTCTTTGGAAAAAAAAGGAAGAATTTCATTGTATGACTGAGAACAAGTTCCTTATTGTGCATACAATAAACACTTTGAATCTTGAATTGGAGGACACTGTCTTACTGTAAGATCTGTATAAAAGTATATGATTCTTCATATCATTTTTATACCCAACAATCAATTAAGTGACTTATCTTGAAGCATGTTCCATTCACAATTTTTTACTCTCTTATTCTGTTTTTTATTTAAATTATCTGCCTGTACCTACTGTAGGAATGTGTGTGGTGGACTCACTTGATGACAAACGACATAACTCACCTTACTGACACCTTTGTACACTTCTATTACCCTCGGGTCCAGCTGAGGCATCGGACACCCCGACACCTCGGACATCACTGTTCCCACCTCAGTCTGCTTCTCCGTAATCTTCTCCATTATAATATCTGCTAAGGTCCGTCTACGAAAAAACACAGAGAGAAAAAAAAAAAGCTCAGCTTTTAGAGTAGAAATCGAGAATATGGTGTAACTCATTTGGGTTCAATCTCTTCAAGATAAGTCATGATTAAGTTGCATCTTGCCTCATTGGAGGGTTTTTATTCATGAACATCTCCATGGCCTTTTCATCGCTGGGGTCAACGAGGACTTCGGCGCCACACTCGATGTCACCAGCACCTGCCTCTCCCAGCGCTGGCCACTCCTCGTCTGAGTCTCCATCTTGAGCGTCTTCCCCTACCATACGATGAAAAGACAAAGATGGACCATTAGATAGTCACACTTGCACCATACTGTCTAAGGCGTCCCCTAGATTGGACTCAACGGAGTTGTGTGATGTGCAAAGGTTTAATCTTCTGATAAAACATTTCTGATTTGTTGAATTTCAGTCAGAAAATCAAGTTTCCTTCTCAAATTTCAGAATTCCAATCGGGTTTATTGCCTGGCAAATTTACACATTCAAGGGATTTGCTGTGGTCTGATTCAGCACACAATAAACTTACACATAAGAAAAAGAGCAAGAAAAAATATATAAAAAGAAAATGTACAAGCTATTAAAAAAGAAATGGGTGCAATTATCTATCCATTAAAAAAAAGAGTTGTACAATTGTTCCGGGGCTGTGGTTAATGTAACACATGTGTTGAGGTAATTCCACGTAGCATAGATATGACTACGAACAAAAAGATCAATCCTGAATATGTTAATTTGTAAATTACTCAAAGGAGCGTAAACTTTCCATTAACCGAACATAAGTGTGCCTTATATTGACACAATCGAGTGCTGAAAACATAGTAACACCAGACTCTACTCAAATATCTGTCAATGTAATGCATTTTACTAAAGACTATAATGGCGCAGTTCACATACCTCCAATATTGCCGAGAACAGTAACAGGTGTTTTCTTCTTCTCCGGTGCCAGGCCATACTCGGTCTGAAGCTCCTCTTGTTGAATGCGGGCCTGTTGTAGGATCTTCCGCGACAGACGTTCGTCCACGTACGTGTCTTCATCTTCTCCCGGCATGTCCCTGCTCTTCACCCGGCCTCTGGCTCGCACCGTGTCCGCCTGCATGATCTGGTCAGCCAGTGCCACCGATCCTTCGCTTCCCTCTCCCGCTCCTCCTCGGGATCTTTTCACCTTCGGCATCGCTGAGCTATCACAGATGATGGAGCTGTAATGTCAGTGTGCTATACCACAAGTTCGAGCGTTGAGAAGTACTGTAAACAGTGACTTCTTCAACACGTGCAAACTACGGACATAGCCATAACAGGAGGAAGTGACGTAACAGAAACGCTTTGCGTTAGCACGAATAACATAATGGTGCTAGCCAAAAGCTGTTTTTCGTTGGCGTTTAATTGTTTTAATGTCGACCATATGTGGATATCCAGCATTAGGAATCACGAAGAATGTCTCTTGCTAGTTTAAAGTCTCAAATACTCTTTATTTAACATTACCGGAAGTTGCTTTTCACCCGGAAGTTTTCAACCGAAAGCCAGGAAAACAAGAGGCAATACATCAATGGGGGTCACTTGGTAAGATGATTAGTTTAAATTGTAACTACATATATGAAAATATATATATATTTAACTAGGTTTGGATCACCATTTCTTAATTTCCATATATCTTCATGTCCAGCATCTCGCCTCAATTATCGCGCATGTTTCGTGTCTTTTGGCAGCGCTGCAACGTTCAATTTCATTCAAACGATGCTCTGCAAAACTGCGAGCAGCCCTGATGCGTTTTACATGCATGGACCTATAGTGTGTCATGCCCCGAGCCGAGCTTCTCGTTTTCTAACACGATGCCATGCCGTTTGTCCCTGTAGTGTGTGCCAGGTGCCTGTGACAGAGGGGAAGAGTGTTCAGCAGACAGTGGACACCCTGCACAAGAAGCTGGAGCAGCTGGGAGCTGTGAAGCAGGGCAGCTTCTGTGTAGACTGTGAGACATACCATGCTACAGGGAATGTCAGCGGTAATATTAGATGCACTTTTGTTGTTTATGGGTACATTGTTTTTTTTTTATGTATTGATAGCTGTATTACAACAATGTGTTACAAAGGGTGATTACACAGGGCGGTGGTAATGTCTGTTTTGGATTTGTGTGTTGTTTTGGAAGGGGGGTTTTAACTGGATTTTGTTAAACAATCTTTTACTCATGTTTCGTTGTGAAGTTTTTTGATTGTGTGCATGCTTTTTCAGTTATATTGTCACGGTAGGGTTAGATTATTGTTGAATATGTTTTATCAAACTGATCAAATCATGTTGAACTATTCTGTGTTCTTCCAGTTAAGCAACATAGCGACATTCGTTAGACCCTCCCTGTCCGATAAGAGTCTCACATCTTTCAGTTATTTTCTCCTTAGAAAATTATTATTGTTATTTTAAAATGGAATTACAGTCTTACAATACACAAATTGTATGGTATTAAAGTAAACGTTTCTCAAAGGGCTAAAGTACTTCATAATCGTACATAAGCACAGAACTTGATCAAATGAACTATCTCTGACAGTCAGTCCTGCCTGTCTGTCTGTTACAGGTCAGCCCTCCAAACTCTTATACATGATGCACAACTCTGAAACCCCCCTGAGCTGTATGGGTCTTTTGGAAGGCGGACCCTGCCTGACAGCTGACGCAAACTTTGACGTTCTCATGGTAAAGCTAAAGAGTCACTTCCAAAATGCCAAAGGGCACAAGGTGGAATGTCGTGGTTCAAGATACCGCTACTGTGACTTCTTGATAAAAGTCGGTACAGTGACTATGAGCTCCAGTGCCAGAGGGATATCAGTAGAGGTAAGTAGTTCAGTGAATACCTGTGTGTGTGTGTGAAAGCAGTAACATTACATTTCCCTCATGTGAATGCATTCAATCTTGGTGTCTTTCCTCAGGTAGAGTACTGTCCCTGTGTGGTTCCAGGGGACTGCTGGAATCTGATAAAGGAGTTCATGCAATCCTTTCTTGGCTCCAGTGTCCCCGAACTGCCATCCGTGTTTGCTGCCAAGCCTGAAGGACTCTTCGCACCGGCAGACTCAGTTGACACCATGACTCAGTACCTGGAGTTGTTCAACAAACTTCGCAAACTTCAGATCCCGGGAAGTAACGTACGTTGAGCTGTCGGTGGCAATGGAGAGGTCTATTTTTGTATGTTTGCATTTGACTCTAATTCTGGTCCAGTGGATCAGCGTGCTATCCAAGCATTTTTGAAAGCTTGAGGGTTTTCTGTCCATTTCTGAAGCCTCAACACAGCATTATACCTCCCCTTTTTGATGAAAGCCTTTTCTAATAAAGAGACTAAGTGGAGACAGTAGCCAGAATCTCTCTGTTTTTGACCATCTTTACTTCACATCTCCTCTTGGTGGGGTTGTAACCCTCCGGAGATGTTGCTGCATTAGCCATCATTTTCACATAACTGACAGTTTTGCTCCTGGTTTAACTCATTAGATCCCCTTTAAGTGGGTGTTGTCTTATGTGTAGTTAATTTTAAACAGGATAAAAAAAAATTGCATAAGGATTTCTAATGTTTTTTTAATTTTAATGCATCAATAACACTTATCTGCTGATATAATACAACTCAGAAAGGGGCTGGACTGGAGTGTATGAGTGCTATTGCTTTTGATGGCCTTCATTTGAACATTTGATTATGTTTACAGTTTATTAAATGTCTAGCTTATTTGTTAGAGTAAGAGGGTTGAATACATTAAAGAAAGCTGAACAATAGGACTTGCATGGGGATTTTATAAGTAATAAAAAAATCAGTCTAAATGTTATAGAGACATTTTCAACAAAATAAAAGCTGTTCCATGTTGTAAAGCTGAAATGAATCTGTTCAAAAACTAACAAAATACATCGTTGGAAAGTTATTTCCATACCCAGTGCATGCAGGTTTTCAGACAGCAGCCGTATGCTGGATTCTCCTAATACTTGTTACTTGTTTCTACCTGTGTTAACCTGAACCACAATCATCTGAGTGATAAAAGGTCTGGATTTTGGAACATGTCCCGTCCTGTCCGCATGACAGCCTCCACACCAGATTCAGCTAAAAGTGTACTTTAAACGCCACACGTCAATCCTGCCATCACATGCATTTGATCAGAGTTACACCAAAACCGGCTGACACATGTCGAACGAGGGGCTTTCGGGGACACGGGTCAGATGCTCTGGGGAGGGCAGTCGTCCTCACGGCCCGGCTCTCAATCTCGCCTCGGTTATTGTTCCATGTGGCCTCGGTGGGTGGGTGGACGGACGGTCCATCCTGCTGCCTGTTGTTCAGCCACTCCGCCAATGAGAGCCCGGCTGCCGCTCAGTCCCAGTCCAATGAGAACAGCGGGGTCTGGGCTCGGATAGAGAGTTGGGTTGTTCAATCTGTGATGAGGACAACAAGCAACGCTGAGTGTTACCGTATGGATGGATGTCGGCGATGGTAACGTTACCCAGCTTTTCTCAATAACAGATGTGACAAATACAGTAACGGACACAGATAAGGCCCGCCGTTTATGTGATCTCCGTAACCGGCCTCCTGTGATGAAAGTCACCGGGGAGTTAGTGAACGGTTAACGGCGCAGCCCGCTAGCGAGCTAAGCCGCTCAGTGTTAACAGTTTAATGAACGTTAGCGACCAACAACAGCCATTGGGTTAACTTGGTTTGTCCTCAGCCGATGCGTTAGCCATGCAGCCAACGCTTGCTACTGTGGCATGCTAATGCAATAAATGTTAGCTACTTTGTGCCCATGTTCAGACATTTGTGTTCAACAAAGTACATTGTTAGGTAAGGTGGCATGCGGCTAGGTAACGCTAATCCGTGCAGAGCTGCCGCAGCTAGCGGCGGTAGCTAACTTATGGTGGCTGGGTTGCCTCAGACCAAACAAAGTTGTTGGATGTTCCTGGAGAGTGGCTCTCCCACTGCTCTTTGTTCTGGCTGAACATGGTGATGGAGGGGTAGCTTAGCATGGCGTGATGAAGAGCCAGCCAGTCTGAATCAGACAGCAGGCTTTACAACACGCACAGATGCAATTACAATGTAATAAAAGATTGGTGGAAATATAGCGTCACATGCGTTAATAGGGATTTCCATGCACAACGGTCAATTGCACCACATAACCCTTCGCGATTGGGTAATGGGTATAACTATGCAGCTGACTAGAAACAAGTTGCACCGACTTGCAAATGGTGGTTTTTATCGCATTTTGAGCTTGAAAACTAGCTGCTGATTTGCACAAAGAGACATAACAAAAATAAGACAGAAGACTGGCGTTAACGTAGCACAGACAATTCTACGGAATAATCACACCATTGAAATGGACACAGCTACTCTCCTTGTCATCATTTCTGCTTGCAGGTACGCCTGTTTAATAACTTTTACATGTTGTCTCTATGGAAATGAGCATCCTATATAATGGGTGTTGCTGCAGGTCCACAATTTTAATATTGTACCTTACAGTCTATTTTTGTACCATCCAGGCCCAGGCTCTGTGAAGTCATGGAAACACCTAGAACAAAAAAAACTAAACCTAAGCGCACAACAGCAGACACGGATTTACTGTTCCAAGTCTGGCATTCATCAAGTGGATCTTAAACACTTTTTCCTATTTTGCATAACTTAAGTCAAAAGAAAAATCACAAACTGTGACACCCAATTTGATTTAGAAGTTTTACAGTCACATTCAGTTTTAAGGATCTAATACTATCTTCAATAGATCCACCCACATTTCTATGTGAATAGTAAATGGAGATTCACTAAAAAAATTAACTCAATTTTATAGATGTCGTAAATGTTAAACAATGCATATTTATTTCCACTCTTAGAAAGTATATAATATGATCCCACATTAGTGGATTCCATTTTTAAAGTGATTTTAAGTGGATGTAGTTTCGTGGCAATCAGTCTTCTCAGCCAATTCCTTATTCTTTTGTTTGTAAATTGTTATTTTGTAGTTATTGATTTCCTAATTTTGGCATCTTGTTCCTTATTTGATTAGAAAAGAGTTTGTTAATCACCTTTTTTGTGTGATTAACCAGAGAGTCTTGATGCGTTTATTTGATTTCATCCGTCTTTCTCAGAACTTTCCTGTTGGTGCGGGTTGTGACGGTGGACATGGACGATCAAGCCGGACATTGCTGTTGACTTTCCAGCAAAAGTTGTGATGTTTAGTCCTAAACCTGAACAAGCAAACCACTTTTACAGTAAGTATAAATTCAAATCTACACCTTTTTTTTTTTACAGTTAAGTGTGTGTTTGCTCACTCTTTTGATTAATGCACATTGGGTGAGAGTGTGTGCACCATAACTAGACTAACATTTGTTTATCAGTCCTTTCACTGGACTGCATGGTCAAATCCTTGTCTTCACTTTATTTTCTCCATGTAAATCTATCCTCAGAATGAGTTGCAGCTTGGTTACAGGACGGGTGTCCTATCGCTGAGGCCACATGTGTACCTGGAGAGATGGATCGTTGTAAGCACGTGGGACGACTTCGCCTGGGCCAAGACCATTCTATCCTCAATCCACAAAAATGGCACTGTGTCGACTGCAGCACCACAGACTCAGTGTGGGCCTGCCTCAAGTGCTCCCACGTGGCCTGTGGACGTTTCATGGAGGAACACTCGCTCAAACACTTTCAGGAGTCCCACCACCCACTGGCTATGGAGGTGCGTGAGCTGGATGTCTTCTGTTTTGCCTGTGGAGACTATGTACTCAATGATAACGCAGAGGGAGACCTCAAACTCCTCAGAGGGGCGCTCTCTACTGTTCGAAGCCCGGGCAGACGCTCGCTACGCTCCTCCACTGGAGGGGAAGGTGTGCTGCAGCCCGCCATGCAGCTGGCCCTGCGGCACAGGAGGAAAGCGCTGCTCGGAAAGATGCTTCAGATGTGGATCAGCAAACACCAGGAGCTGCAGGATGAGCGTGAAGAGAAACTAGAGGAAGCTAGAAGACAGAAGAAAGAGGTGAAAAGGAGACTCATGGAAGAGCTTGGCACCGTCCCTCCCAGAAAGAGTGCTAGGCTTCTTACTCAGGCGCCACGTTCAACCATCACACTCATTCCTCGCAAATTTCGCGACCCTCCAGAACGCCTACCTCCTCCTGTTCCTCCCAAAAAGCCTTCCCTTCTAGCCCTTTCCCGTAAGGGTCCTCAGAATGGCAGAGCGGCGAAACTGAGGAGATACTACTCCACACATGCGGTCACCCGCCGGAGACTTGCTCCAGGTGTCACTGGTCTGCGCAACTTGGGGAACACGTGCTACATGAACTCAATATTGCAAGTGCTGAGCCACCTGCAGAAATTCAGGGAGTGTTTTCTCACTTTGGAGCCGTGTGAGACTGAGGAGCTGCTGGCCAAGACCAATCAGTCCCAGGAGATGAAGGGTGTGACAGGAGGCGTAGTCAGCGGTGGTAACGCAGCGCTGTCAGGATGCCCTCTTGGACGCATGGGGAAGGCGGGCAGTTTTAATTTGCCCGTGGGCCAAAAAGAGAGTGCACCGCCCTCCTCACAGGCTGCAGAGTTGGTCCAGCCCAAGGAGCCGCAGCGCTGCTCCACCCGCCAGAAGATGTCTCTTTGCCATGAGCTGCACACACTTTTCAGGGTCATGTGGTCGGGCCGCTGGACTTTAGTGTCTCCTTTCGCCATGCTGCACTCTGTGTGGAACCTCATCCCGGCTTTCCGTGGCTACGACCAGCAGGACGCCCAGGAGTTCTTGTGTGAGCTGCTGGACAAGGTGCAGCAGGAGCTGGACACAGAGGGGTCCAAACGCAGGATAGTAATCCCCATCACAAAGAGGAAGCTATCAAAGCAAGTGCTAAAGGTTCTGAACACCATCTTTCACGGGCAGCTACTCAGCCAGGTGAGACCGTCATAGGAGCAGATATGTGCAGATTTGAATGTATTATTGGGCAAAATTACCTAAGGCCCAAAAGATCCCAATTTTCAATGTTTAACATAAAGCATGCATGTCACAAAACATTAACATAATGAGTCCTTGTGGTCAAAATTTTTATTTAATTTTTTGCATTTTTAAGGCTTTATTGACAGTGCAGAGAGACAGGGATGAAATGGGGCATAGAGGAGAATGACATGCAGAGTACGACCACAGGTCGGACTCGAACCGGGTTTTTTTGCGAGGAGGGAGGGACGCTCTAACCACTAGTACTACACCAGTACTACATTAGGAGAGGTCACTCGATAAGCCCATTCGGGTTTCTGACCTCTCCAGCACATACTCTTTTAATCTTTACATGTGTTAATGTATTTGTTGAGTGTGTGCAAATAAATAAATTAAATAAATAATTAAATAAATAAATAAAATGACTGCCCAAAGATTTTTATTTTAATGAGACCTGGTGGCCTTATTTGATCTTTTTAACCGGCCCATTGTGGCTTCTCTTGCTGTCCCAATTTACACCGAGAAGCCTAAATCTGCATTCATCACACTCACAACAGTAAAAGAGTTGGGCCAAGTAATTTGAAAAGAACACACGTTGAAGACTCCTCCTTATAAAAGATGTGATTGTAGACCAAAAAATATTACATAATCCGAGTAAAACTATAAAATAAAATAAAATAAATTAAATTAAAAGCTTTCCGCATGCTGAATCTTTCAGATGAACATATGGCGGCAGGATTTCCAAACAATGTGCTAAAATACTAGTCTGGCACCGCCCACCTACCTACTTCCGCTCAATTTTCATTTCACTTCAGTAGTCGGTCTGGGGCTGCAGTGTATTCATGCGTTCCTGCTAAACCAGATTTTTGGCGGTCCAATCAGTGAACAGAGGGAGTGGCTAAGGACGATGACGTTGAGGTCGTGCGCCAGTTGTAGTCAGAGGTAGACCTGGAAGACAATGGATAAGGATACGAGAGAAGCTATTTAGTTTGTTGTGGCAACTCTTGCCGAATATTGATCAATTGAAGCCGGAGCAAGAACAAGCTTTGCTGAGTTTTGTTGGTTCCCGGCCGGTCCCGGCGCATGACATACGTCACGACCAAACGCTATGTGATTGGTTGGTAGATCCAGAGTGGCACTGGGCAGATCCAATCATTTTAAACTTCAACAGACAGTTCCAGACCTTCTGTACAAATGAAATGAAGTACGATGGTTTAGTAGGACCAGGCTATTAAAATGCATGGTTTGCTAAACATTTATTATTTCTCCACCCCTACACCAGTAATCAACTGCAGTAAATATTTTCTATCTCGCATAAAGTGGCATCTGATTTTTGTGATAAGAGATCCACTCCATTTCTAAGTTTAACATTCAACAACAAATATCACAATTATCTTCTACCAGAGTCTTCATCTGTTTTTTCTTCCCCCCCTCACTGTTATTTTTCAGGTGACGTGTCTGTCCTGTAAGCACAAGTCTAACACAGTGGAGCCGTTCTGGGATTTGTCTTTGGAGTTTCCGGAGCGTTACCACAGCATAGACAAAGGCTCAGGCTCGACAGCTTACCAGCGCAGCTGCACCCTCACTGAGATGCTGTCCAAGTTTACGGAGATGGAGGCCCTCGAAGGCAGCATCTACGCCTGCAACCACTGCAACAGTCAGTACAACGTTTAATATACGACGCAAAAAAATGTCAGCAACTTCTGCAATATCTGTCAAGGTTTAGCCAGTACAGCCCAAGTTCGATGGATCCAAATTAATTAAAGATACCTGTCCACAATTTAACTTACTCTAAATGCATTTGATTTTAAAATCAGCTCAAAAGATCTCTTCTATAAAGCTCTACATATACCAACTTCAGAAAATAATAAATCATTGCTGTGTACCACATATTTATGCAAATAATGTGAGTTGGACTTTTGAGTGCTGAAGACATTAGTGTCTGCAGAAATGTAGTTTGATTGACATTCATTCAAATTTTCTAAAAAGATATGGTTAAATAAATATGTAGAATAGAATTTTATTGTGATTTTTATTGAAATTGTCTTGACGCTGTCATTACAAATTCAGTTATCAAAAAAAAAATTCTTAATGAGCACTCCACATTTTAAGCAGTTCATCCAGTCTTGCCTTAGAGGCACCGCCTCTAGCAGTGGGCCTACAATCCTCACTGCACCCCGGAGCCATTGTCCTCACTCCCTGCTCGGTCACTCACAGGACGAGGCAGGGACTCGAAAAACTAGGCTGGTAGCCTTTTATGAAAGCCTCACAAAATCTCTGCTTTTTAGAGAGTGCTTTCCCTCTGCTCTTTAACAAACGGCGCAACAAAAGCATGCATATGAATTCATTTGTGGAATAACGTGCCTTCCTGTTGGTTCATGGTTTGACAGAAAGAAGACGGAAAACCTCCCACAAACCCTTAGTTTTGTCAGAGGCGCGAAAGCAGCTTCTGATCTACCGTTTACCTCAGGTTCTACGGCTGCACCTCAAACGCTTCAGGCAAGTGTCACTGCAATACTGATTACCATGTTTAGTTCTAATGAAATGACGTAAGATTTCTATCTAGACTTGTTGTTTTGTCGCTGAAATCAGAGTGCTTTTGTACACGACTGTTTGTTTATGGAGGCGCTTGTAAATCCTTTGCTAACTATCCTTTGCTCCCTGTTGTATGGCAGATGGTCGGGGCGGAACCATAGGGAGAAAATCGGCGTCCATGTGGCCTTTGACCAAGTTCTGAACATCAAACCCTACTGCTGCACGGGTTCAGGTCACTCTGTCCACAGAGGAGGCTACACCTACGATCTGTCTGCTGTAGTTATGCATCACGGTAAAGGCTTCGGTTCAGGGCACTACACCGCATACTGCTACAACACAGAAGGAGGTGAGAAAGAGGCCGGACTTCATTCAGATCAACCTATAAGCCCCTGTTGTTATGCTCCATTTGTAACCTTCTGGTTCCGCCCATGTCTCCACAGGTTTCTGGGTCCACTGTAATGACTCTGACATGAAGGTCTGCAGCGTGGAGGAAGTGTGCAACACTCAGGCCTATATTCTCTTCTATACCCAGAGGTCTGCCTAGGGACCTCTCTCTGTGATGTCGACATGTATGCTGCAAACTTAAAGGCTACATTTATGAAACTGTTCTCTGGTCTTTTCCCAGACCATTCAATCACTTTAACATTAGGGCTGTGTCAAAAAATCGAAATATCGATATATCGCGATACTTAGTTTCCCGATATCAGTATCGATTTTTATATCAAAATATCGATTTTTTTTTATTAATTTTTTTATGATTTTTTTTTTTTTTTTTTTTTTTTTTGCTTTTCAAGTCCTTATTGACAGTGCAGAGATACAGATATGAAGTGGGGCAGAGAGGGAAAGAATTCAAACCCATGTCTGCTGTCAGGCCTGAGCCTCTAGGATACTGACTATTGAAGTTAGATCAGTTTTGTTTATAAAAGTACTTAAGATTCACTGTGTCACAAAAGCACACTGATGTGTTTTCATTTTCATTGTGTCCTGTACAGTTAGTACAAGAGTGAATTGGATTTGTTATTTTGATGTTATGGCAGCTGCAGCAGTGTTTGATAATTTGCCAAAACCAAAAAAAGGAAGAAAAATAGTAAAGGAAGTTGTGAATGAAATACTTTTGACTTCATTTGTATGTACAATTATCACTATATTGTGCTGTTATGTTTGACAAGGCAACTTGTTTATGGAATATCGCAATATATCGTGATATATCAAGATACGCAATATATCGTGATATATCGTGATATATCGTATCGTGACCAGTGTATCGTGATACGTATCGTATCGCGAAGTCCTTGACGATACCCAGCCCTATTTAACATTATGTACTAAAAGAGGATAGCAATGAGGCAGTGAATTTGGATTGGTGGACATCTTTTGATTTATATTTGGTTTGTAACTTTCCTTTTTTGAATCGAGAACTTTTTCATAAATGAGGCCATAGGTTTCTTAGCCTGCGGGACCAGCATTATGGGTTAATGGCCTAAAGACTGTGGGAGCAGGTCTGACTGTCCTGCTGTACACGAGCTGTGTGTCCTTTTTATTTCTTTTTTAAACAATCAGGCTCTGTTGGGTCTGGAACCGACCAGGTGCCTCTCCTGAGACAGCATTTTACTTTCAAAGGCAACACAGACTCTGGATTTTGGAGCATTTTATCACAAAAATGTTGTTCATGTGCATTTTATATATATCTGAACATTTGATGCCAGTGCACTGAATATTTAGCATGGAAATCCAGACCTGCCGCTGGCAAATTTAAAATTGCTCAGCTTACTGGTCTGGGCACAAACCCTTGGAGCTCATTAACGATGTCGGAAAATTCTAAGCTACCGATCAAATCGTACTATCTGATATCTGGGCGGGGCCAGAGCCCTGTGTATGGGGCTCTAGGGCAGCCATAACCGGATGATGACAGTGCTACGCATGCGCCGCCGAAGTGGTGATAGTAAACAACAAAGATGGATGCGATAAGTTGTTTGAGACGGCTTTGGCCTCGACCCTTAACGATTTTGAAGACGGCGCTCAAATCTTTCATTAGCAAGAAAGATGAATTTTCGGTTTTGCCGATCGACCACCGCAAAAGTTTAATTTACCGGTTAGCCCCGCTAAACAGACAGAGCTCAATATGTCACCTTGTTCATTGCTCTGATTGGTCGAAGTGCTATCCAATTGTGTGCAGTGGTATTTGAAATGCATGCGTTGGTGCCACCCCTTGAGTGGGGAAGGTCTATTGCTCATCGTTATAGATGTGGGTCTGGATTTCCAGACTACTGAATATTATAAGAGGTAGATCTTTCAACATCATTTTATAGTTACACTTGAAGGCGGTGGATCAAGGGACAGAAAAGACTTAAGTCCAGACTTTGTGTTGCCTCCTGTTCAGCTTTTTTATTTCTTGTGAAAATGTCAGTCCTGGAAACTTTTTAATACTCATCCCTCTGTAATTTGTAGTTCATCATGTCCTCTCCTCAAATGTACTGCTCTTGACTTGATATTTTGTCCTGCCTGTGCTCTCAGCAGAACAGGCAGGACAGAATATGGTTTGCTTTAAGTTTATTTTGAAGTCATTCTGTGTTTCACTTCTCACGAAAAAGAAGGGGGCAAAAAATGAGTTTCAGACACTTGATTGATGATGAGTGATGGGAAAGCTGCACTTTTGAGGAGGGGCTAATATCGTTGGTCCTATCTTTGTGATTGTTGTTCTTTTAGCGCCTGAATCTTCTTTAACTGGCAGCTCCCCCTGTGGTGTAGTGGTTAGGGTAGTCTGAGCCCGCGTCGGAGACACTGCGCCGGCGTTTTGTAACTGCAGGAGATGAACAAACAAGTGAGCTGCGATACTGAAGAATGTGTATTTTTTTTGGGGGGGGGGGGGGTACCCATTATGATTCAAGCACCTGAAAGCAATATATTGTACATCTTGCATCTTGACAGGAAATTAAGATAAAATCAGGAATTCTTCTGCTTGTTTTACAATGTTTTCTTTTCTACTCTGATGTTTCTATCAAGGTCTTTAGAATTTGCTAGGTAATTGAGAAAAAAAACTGGTGTTTGATACGAGTCAAACCCAAAATACATTTGTGAACTCTATGTTAAAGTTGAAACAATCTTATGACGATGAATGTCTTACTTTTTAGCGGTCAGCTTGTGGTCATGCCACAGTCTCTGACCCCCTTGAGTTCTGTCTTGTACTGTCATAAATGTAATGGTCATATGGGTTTTGCCTGATAGTAATCATTAAAAAGACAGAGCAAATTTGAAACAGTTTGTTGGTTGTATTCATTTTTGGAATACATTATTTTTTTTAAATTGTCAAGTCATGAAAATGTTGTATGTGTCTAGCTTCACTCACTTTGCCATCACGCCTGCATCATCTGTATTCATAGGAAGAAAAAGTATATACAGTATGTGTTCAGTGTACCGAAATGCACCACGGTATAAACAGATTGATGCACAGCTGACCCTAGACCATCCATTAACTCTGCTTCTCTAATAATGCTTTCTTAAAGATTTGCAACCTAGAATAAATGTAATCTGATCCAGACAAAGATGACGCTGATGAGTGGGGCATTAAATGTGAATAATCTCTGAAGATTATTTATTTTCTTAGCAGTGCGGTCTCGTATCCCATGTGTTTCACTGTGCTGTGATGAGTTATTTACCATCTTATAAATTTAAGTCTTTCATTTAAAAAAAAAACATTTGAAAAGTATCAAAACCACAATGTATTGTTTTTACATTTTTATTACACTATTGTTGATGACTAATGTAAGACTGCTATTGTCTTTAAAGTGAGACTGTAGTTTTTAAGAGAATAAGTAACAGCTTCTTCCTTTAACAAATAAAAAGTGGAAATTCATAACAACATGCACTGCTGCTCATTTCAATGCATGCAAGGGTTTTGCTGCTACACCAGTACTTCATCTGGTATGACCAGCAGGATAGTAATGTTGGCAAATGAAAGGTAAATATTACATCAAGTCACTGACAATGTGACTTTTCTGTGTTTCTCTTACAATAGCTTACCATAATAGCTTAAGGAGCATTTTCCAATAAAAGCACTTGTAGTTTCATAACTTTTTCACTAATTTTTTTTTTATCAATGGCAATACAATCTGATTCATTGTACTGAGGTGTTGATCACACTGTAAAGACTGCTGTGTCATGCACTTTCATGTTGATGTAATTACTTACTTAAATGTGCACTATGCAGTTCCAGGGGAGCGGGATTGGTTTACATCTGCAGATCCTGAAGTTAGTTTACAAAACATATTTTCTCTCCATGACATTCTTAATATTGAATAATTCTATCATAAATCAAAACAAAATTATTTTGAGGATGCTGAAACCAAACTTAAGACTTGAATATGTTTGTAAAGAAAACTGGGCCCACAATAACTTTTCATATTGCTTTCTAACTTCAAACTGTTCCAGGGATCCAATTTTCCTGAGGAAAGTGCGATTATTCAGTTATGAGAATATAGTAATTCCCTGTCACACCAAAAGTTACATTGTACACCTTTAACATATTAGTTATTTTATTCATTAGCAGTCATTTCTTTGTAGTATTAAGTGAACGTGTAGATAATTTCAGCTTTTTAAACTATTATTACAAATTTGCTGCCACTATCAAATGAGAAGCCCTTTAGAAATGGTTTATAAGTTCTCTCCATGGCTTTGTTAGTGATACATTTATGTTTCTTTAATGCTTCTTGAAGCAACAATAACACATTTGACAGAATGTGAAAAATTACTTTTACTGGTGTTTATCCTTTTATGTCAAAATGCACTTATGGATGTTAATTATCTATCTGTGAATGCTTAATAAGCTGTTTATTAAATGGATTTTGGTCCAGATCTTCTGAAGCCCTTTTTCAAGAGGCAAGTGGCTGTAAGGTCCATTCAGTCAGGATTTTTTCACGTACTGGCAACCTAAAAGTTGCTTTTATTATAGGTTTATAATAGATTTATATACCGTTAGTTTTGCTTTTACCATATTCCACATACTAGTAAAAAATAAAGCCATACATTACAACTTATAAACCCCACCATAAAGATATCTTATTGGAAAGTGGTATTAGTACTTTATATCTTATGTGATGCAACATTTCAATCAAAAAGCTCAGTTTCTGCAGATGGAAGATGAGGATATATTCAAGGTCAGCCTAAAATATGAAATAATTTATTTCTTACAGTTTTTAATAAAACAGCAATAACTATTTTTTTGCAAACTGGATATAAACTCCGATACAATTTGACATGTCAGTTAATTTGACACTGTGGATACTAGCAGTTCTACAATAATGGTTATGAAATAGCATTTATGGACAGAAAAGATTTGGACATGATTGAATTATTAAGGTGAATTTGTCACTGATATCATTGGTGTTTTTTTCTTAAAACACTTCATTCAAGAAAGACAGAAATGCATCTAAAAGCACTGCTTCAACACCAGAACAGGATGTGAAATAAACCAGGAATGACACTGAGTTGAGATACAACATATCTGCACTGTATTACTGACAACAAAATGGCAGACAGTTATAGAAGATTGATTTTGTAATTAATGAAATGCAAACTCATGCCAGCTAGATGCATCTCTTTGCAAATATGAGGACATGCTTGAGCACAAAACATTCATGGAAAAAAAAAACTTTTACTCTCAAATATACTATAGCTTCAACATGAAGGTTACAGTGAACATGATTGGCTTTTTAAAGCCATTATAGGTTGCTCTAGTCTTTGTAATTCATGTATCATAAATAATTAGAAAAAGACGATCCAAAGACTGTTTTTGGTGGCAGCAATTCAATCGATGATTAGTCATCAACACCAATAGATTTTGGGCAAGATGAAATGTCTTTTGTTGCTCGGCAAGTAGAGAAATTCTGTCCTTTTTCCCCCGCTGTAAACGCCTCTCAACACTCTCTGTTGGTCTGATCTTGTCCACTCCTTGACTAAAAGTACCATGTTTTGTGCTAAGATGCTCAACCTTCACATTTGAAGGGAGCACGTGCTGAGGCCCCTTACTAATTACCAGTACCTGTGAACCAGATTCTCACCTCTGGTCCCCCCTCTGGAGTGTCTCCCAGGTAATGGGGCTCAACCTGACAGCAGCCACGGCTCCACATAGTCCCAATGCTTCCACAGGACAAACAGCATGACAGCCAGCATGACGGTGGCGCCCACCCGAGCTCGGGTCTTCATCAGCGGGGTGATGAAGTTGGCCAAGGTGGAGACGAAGACCAGCAGCACGGCCATAAGCCCCAGGATGACGTTGATGAGTTTTCCCAGCAGAGCCCGAGCATTGGCGTTCTCCACTCCCTCCAGCTGGACCACCTGCTGCTGTTGCTGTTGCAGCTCCAGCTTGGTGACGCGGGTCAGGCACGACTCCACTGCTTCCTGTATGCACAAACCCACATAAGACTTTCATTAAAGGCTCTATAAACATATTTTCCAAATCTGCTTTTTACTAAGAGTGGCGGGGTGTCCTACACGATCACACTATTTCTAGGAAAAGTTTAAACAGTTTTGGTTATTTCACAAGAGATCTCTGTGTTTTTATTTTCTATTTTCTTCTCCCTGGTTTGAAGTGGGCGGGTCTCAGTTAGATCAGTGTGACGTCACGTAGGCCTACAACAGCGGCCCAATTAGGGTCCAATCACCAAGAGTAAGTTGTTTGGTAGTCTGATCTCTGTCAATCCAAGCTGACCCAACCAGTAGCCTTTCTTAGTCTTTATTAATAAAAATTAAAGATGTTTGCCATGACTATTTAATATTATAGAAAAAGACTTGACTTTTACCTGAATGTCTCTTGCACGCTCATAGGACTGGTAGGCAACTTTTTCCTCCATGCTGGCGAGTTCCTGTTTAAGGTTGGTCATTTCATTCTGGTGCAGCTCTGTCAAGTCATTCAGCTGTTCTTCGAGTCGCTCGTACCTGAATATAGAGTACAAAAGCCACACATGATTTCTCAAATTAATGGAATTTCTCAAAGGTAAAGTTGTGTATTTAACAGCTGGATATAGTTTATCTCTCGGGGGCCAAATCAGGGCCGGTTGTAGCCAGTTAGATTAGGGTGGGCTGATAGAAACAATAGGTGGGCAGAGATCCCGATGATGCTAGCGTGCAGCGTGTGGGCCAAATTTTTTTGCCCTTGCAAGATCTCTGCGCCAGCTTTTTGGCACATTTACTGTAATGTAAGGTTAGACACACACATCAATGCTGTATGTTTACCATGATAGCACTTCAACCAGAAGCTTTCCACATCAGTATAACAACCATATGCCACCTTTTGTGAAAAGCTAAATATCTAATTCTATAATTTTCTTCGAAAATAACAAATAAATAAAATATACAGAATAATTTGCAGAACACCTTCAAAAAGACACCTCAGAACATGATGAAATAACACTGTATCTCTTGAAAACCCACTTCTGCTTTTCCATACAAAATTAGGCTAGTAAAATTGCAAAGCAAAAAAAATCTAATGTGTGTAAAAAGAAAAAAGAAAACCCGTTGAACACATTAATCGACTTTGATTGTTGCTGTGTGGGAGATTTAATTTTTGCATGTTTAGTTTCCAAATGTAATGAATAAAAACG
Source organism: Hyperoplus immaculatus (assembly GCA_949357725.1). NCBI lineage: Eukaryota > Metazoa > Chordata > Actinopteri > Uranoscopiformes > Ammodytidae > Hyperoplus > Hyperoplus immaculatus. The sequence goes on along the minus strand of OX442350.1, from coordinate 20,141,642 downwards.
TTTTTTAATATATATTTTTTTTAAATCGCACCTTGCATCAACCTGAACACCAATATTTACCCTAGGCAGCCTGAGCCGATAGAATAGAAGGCTTTGGGAGAATGCTTGCTGAGGGACAGGGCGCGAGGACAGTAACTTTCAGGAGCTCTGTCCCTCCGCTCTGTGGACATAATTGACAAGTGCCCACAGAAAAGTAAGTGATGGGTGAATTTGGAGGCGGGCTGTCGCCATGCCCACCCAATCAGAAGCTAGGAATGGTCCTGGTATATTAAACACATATTGGCTGAAAAAAAGAAAAAAAAAATCTTCGCCCTGCCCACCCACTTGATTGGGTGGGCAGGGCGCACCTTTGGGTGGGCCACGCCCACTCTTGCCCCTGGCTACCGCCGGCCCCGGGCCAAATACCTTGATTGTTTTTCCTTAAAATACTAAAAACACATGAGCCCCACTGTTGCACTGGCTGACATGTTTTCACATTACAATAGACACAGGCTCTGAAGCAAGTACTTGCCAGCTTACCAAGGTGTATTCATCCATGGCTTAAAATAGTCCCTGACAAATTCACAACTGTTTGAGTATCAATTGACAAAGACTACAGTGCCCAGCTTTTTAAAGAATTTATCTTGTCTTTCTTTAACATGTAAGAATTTCATGTGTTTCAAAAAACGTGCATCTTTAGTGGGAACAAATTATCTTAGGGCTAAAGCCACGAACAGGGTTTTGGTCTATCCATGGGGATTTCCTTGACGAAACAAACGAATGATTGCTCAGCTTGTTCTTCGAGTGAAGTGCATTGTGAATATGGTACTGAGTACACAGTTCATTAGGGCTAATGGTTGTTTGTATTGTCTGTAAGTCTACCTGTATCTCTCTTCTTGCAGGCACTGTGTCATGTAGGAGTAGTCACTCTGCAGCTGGCCCTTCATGTCCTCGATTGCGTCTTCCATGTGTGCCTGGCCAGCTTTGATCTCCTGCAGGCCCTCCAGTAGAGTGTCCCAAGAGCTGTGCATGTGATGGTGGTGGTGGTGGTGGCCGTCCAGTCTGGGACTCCCCATGGTTGGCCCTAGCAGTCCCCCCCCTCCCCCTGCCCCACCGGAGTTACTGCCTGCTCCGGAGGCTGACGAGGCACTGGAGCACTCATCGTCGCTGCCGTACTTTGGGCTGGAGACCAGAGTTGCGCTTCCACTCAGGGCGCGAGGTGTGGGGGTGTGGTCAGAGTGGCCCCCGACTCCGTCCTCTAGGGAGTCCTTGAGGTGAGCAATGTTATCGGCGCTGCCAAACTTGTTCTTGATGAGACTGGCAAACTCTCTGGGCTTGGAGGCAGAGGCTTTGTGAGTGAGTGCATTAACTCCACCTTTGACTCCTTCGACTACCCCACCTCCAAAACCACTTATCCCAGCGCGAACATTGGCCCTGACGTCCTTTAATCCCTGCTGCATGTCCCGCAGCACATCCTTGGGCTGCCGGGCTGGTCCATTCTGTACACAGGGAAGAGAAATGAAGAGGCAGATGAAGTGGAAGATCTCAAAAGGTAGAGGAGAGAGATGAGATTTTGGTTCCAGGGAGAGAACTGCAGGAAGATATAGCTGAGGAACAGCCGGTTGTAGAGAATAAGTGTGAGACACAGGGTAATGCATTGGTTTAAATAAGAGTTAGAAGATGAGAATCATCCGTCTATAATTGGACACAGCTGTCCTCGAAAAGATAATTGAACACTTGCAATGAATTGCACGCACGCACACGCACGCACGCACACGCGCACACACACACACACACCCACACACAAACACACACACACACACACTCACTCACTCACTCACTCACTCACTCACTCACTCACTCACTCACTCACTCACTCACTCAATCCACTCCCTGGCCTACCTGTTCAATCTCCTTTAGCTTCTTGTGATAGTGCTCTAGCTTCTTGTGCAAGTGTGCGATGGTCTGCGCCGACTTCTGGTTCTTCTTCTCGAACACCTGCTTGATCCTGGACGCCTGCTGCTTGTCTGCGTTGTGGGCCAGTTTCAGGTACTCTGCCACGTTGTCGTCGCGCGCCTCCTGCTCCACGCGGATCTGCTCGGTGACCTTCAGGACCTTCTGCTGCAGGTGCTCCAGAGCGACACGCGTCCGCTGAGGCTCGCCCGCCCCAGAACACTCAGCCACGACCCCGGCCGTGACCCCCGCCGACGCCCCTGATGATGATGCTGATGCCGATGCTGATGCAGATGCTGATGCTGCCACCGCCGCCACTGCCACCGCTCCATCCACACTGATGTTACTGTCAGAGCCTCCATGGCTGGTGGTGGGGGGTACACCTAGAGTTGCCACCTCGCTCTTGTCCAGCTGAAGGGCATGAGAGGAGACAGGGGGGAAGGTCACCAGAGTGGATCATGATGATGAACAACTAACGGATGATGTAGCCTACTATTAATATGACTTCACTTGATGAGAAGATATCACATGTATTGAAATCTACTCAAGTAAAAGTACAAAGGAAGTTTACATCGAGTAGTCACCCCCCCCCCCCCCCCTGGAAAGTGCAAATATTGCATCCTGAATGAAATGAGTTTCCCTTTCTTTGTTGTAAAGCTATAGTGTCTTGTAACTACTCTGTATTCCTCATGAGGGCAATAGAAGCTACACTCTATAGCTTTTAATTATCAAGATTAGTTAGCAATATGCACTATTATTAGCAATAGCCTAACACTTTAATTTACACGTCTTTAATATGTTAAAAAAAATTCCTCAAAGCGTCATGGGAATAGCTCTGTAATTTGGAACTAATTGTGAAGAAAATACTGGAGGCAAAGTGTTAATAGAAACACTTCTAATGTGATCTGTGTCAGTGTAACCCTTGGAGTCTTTTACTAAGGCACTGCAGGTTTGGCTTAAAATGCTGACATGCGATATTGGTGTATACATTTTCTAATGAAAAAAAGACCAATGCACATTTGTTTACTTGGTTTTCAATGGGACAGTTTTTTTTTCTTCCTTTCAAGTAAATGCATTTGGAAATCAACAGATATGTTGACAAAACTAAACACTTTTGTCTCTATAATTATAACCAAATTACAGAGTTTTTTGGGGGGGAAGCTTCTTTGAATATATAAGGGAATTAAATACTCTTTAAATAAAAGACATAGCCTACCTAATTATCTGCAAATAACGTATTCTAGGCCTACTTTGGCAACTGAGATGACCTGAGGTTAGTTTCCTCCCAACCCTGCTCGCAATGCCCTAATTGATTTGTTGGAGAGGAATCAGGGAGGATACAGAAAGGCCACCATGCATTAATTAGATGATACATAATTACACTGCTGCTTGCTCTGCTGCTTGATACACTCAATCTTCACTGTAAACTAATTACATATAGGCTAGGTATGTAGGCTATAAGGAATAAGAACTGCGTGGTGCATGTAAGGCAATGTGCAGTGCAAGCTATGATAACGTTGTTGCTGGTGGTTCACGTGTGTGTTCATTTTTTTGGGCCTGTGTGTTGTTCTGCATCATTCCACCTCACTGATGCATTACAGGCTTCCCTGGTTGTATCTATAATGCTATTTATATAGTATATATATTTAAATATATATTAAGCCTGTGTGTAGCTCAGCAGATGGTGGGCTTGTAAACGGCCCCTCTGTGCGACGTCCAAACAGTGTAATCAGACCCCGCTAACACGAGCTCAGGCACAAACACATTAGGCCTACTACACCAAACAGCTCACGCGCTGCTATCGTTTCTCCAGGCGGGACAGTACGAGGATTTATGTGCATTTTAATTTTTGCGTAACTGTGAAATGAGCACAATGGGCTAATATTAATCGGCCAGAGCAAAGCTAAGCAGCTATTTCTTTTTGTTTCTTTCTTTTTCTTATCTCCAACAATAAGTTATTTTGTAATGGAGAGTATAAAACAACAACAGGAGAATGCAGTGCCTGTTTTGTTAATCGTTTCCTAATCTAGCCTGAGAAAAGTGAGATGTGCAGAAAGCTAAGCGATGCATGGTTCATACCAGAAGGCGACACGGTTTCCAGCGGCAAAGGGCAATATAGGAAACACATAAAACAACAGAGGGAGCAGCAACGCTCACATTTAACGGTGCGCATTGTTTTTTTAAGGAGCTCATGGAGGTCGGAAGAGAGAGGCAAGGCTGCGATGAGGATGGAGACGACAGATGTCCATGGCATGATACACCCCCCCTCTCTCACTCACACACACACACAAACGCGCGCGCGCGCGCACACACACACACAATATAGGAGAACAGGGGGTGATGGAGGTGTTAGGTGGTTTATAGGGGGGGGGGCGCACTGTGACATGAGCGGCCTGTGGACTTCAACGAGAGCTTTGAGACGGACACACACATACACACGAGGATGAGACACAAGCTGCACAACGAGAAAATTAAATCAGGAAAAACGTTACCATACTGCTTTAATCCAATTTTTGCAGTGCCATCGCAAGTCTGCGTTCGAGGCCCATCCTCCTCCACCACCACCTCCTCCTCCCCCCTGCGCTCACCGAGGAGGAGCCCCGGCCCCCACCTCAAATATCTTAACCCTCAGCCGTTGTATGGCTGACTATCACCCTCACCGGATCCTAATGCTCCATTGTTAATGCCATCGATATCTGCAGCCTCCCACTCCCTCTCTCCAACGCTCTGATCCCTCTCTCTCTCTCTCTCTCTCTCTCTCTCTCCTTTGTGTCATATGCTCCCTCCTCCTCCACCCGTTTCTCTCCTAGGCTACCTCTCCCTCTCTTTCTCTCGCTCTCAGTCTAAATGCAAATGCTAGCTGTCCTGGCCTATAATGGATGTGGGAGTCGAGGGACAGATGATGGAAGGGGAATGGGTGGGGGCGGGGGGCTGATGGGAAAGTGCTTAGCGCAAGCGTGCAGGTGCCTCTGTGCTCTGCTGCTGCGGCCAGGGGAAAGGGGGGGCACACAGGGCCTGGGTGTGCCCCCCCCCCCCCCCCCCCACACACACACACACCCATCCACTATACAAACACATACCCCCAGTGTGTGCTGATGTGGGGTTGTGGTGCCAAAGCACACAGAGTCTGTCTGAACTGTGAGTCTCTTTAGTTTACCTTCCTCGCGGTTTTTGAGCTCCCAGGAGTCCTATTCAGCAAACTTAAAACTCTGCTGCTGGCCTGTTTGTGTCTTTGTGCAGAGATATACCCAACAAAAATTTGTGATCAAACAAGCATCTTCTTTGAGTGTCTAGAAAAAATCATATACATTTTTAATCAGACATTTGACTGAACAGTAGCAAATCAATAGTGTAGAAATACAAGAGAAAATCTGTTTAAAAGTGGCCTTAAAGGTCACATATAACACTCTTTTCAGGTTCAAGATTGTAATTTGGGTTTCTACTTAAAACAGTTTTAAAGGTCTATCATACAAAACACCCTTTGTATTTCTCACAGTGATATTGCTGAATCTCCTCTTTACAGCCTCTGTCTGAAATGCTCAATTTTAGAGTCTGTCTCTTTAAGCCCCGCCTTCCAAAAAAAACAGTCTGCTCTGATTGGCCCTGGGGTATATGGGTGTGTGCTAAATTAGTTGGTCTTTGCGACTTCTTAAAGGGAGATACATCTGATTGTGGTTTTGAAACACATGTTTTCATAAGTTTAGGTGGAGAAAAAGAGAGACAAGTGTTTTTTTCCTCATACTTTGGGAGTCTAGTAACTCGGACAACATTTTAATATATACAGTTTATTTCTGTATACTTGTGTATGTATATAATGTTCTTTTAATCCTTTGATATTTTCTGTTGTTCATTGTGAAGCACATTGAGTCTGTCTTGTGAATCAAATGTGCACTACTATACAAATATAAATGTTCCTATGAAATGGCAGACATGAGGACCAGTTGACCCCTGGCAACATCACACACAACTTACAATTAATAAAACATTCATAAGGAAATTGCATTTGAAAATGTTATTGGAATTCTCAATAAGTAAACATAAGTATATTAACATGAGGCATAGTATCTCACAATAAATAAGAATACATCTTTTTTCATTTGTAGCTTTTAGCATATAAGACAACATGTAGAACTAGCATCTACAAACAGAAGTGCATTCATGTTGAGGCCAATGCTGTGTTATTAAGGAACATTTTCTAAGTCGTCGGTTTGTAAGGATTAGTACAGGGAACTCGTCTGACACCCATTCAGATAACCTACAGCAGCAAGATCCGCCAATGCAGACATGGAATTAAGTGTCATGAACAAACCTACTGTTTGTCCTGAGGCAGATACTATATATCTTATAAACAAATAAAGCCCTTTATACTGTAGCTTAAGCTTAGCAAATATTGCATTTGCTTCTGATTGTCTATGATAGAGCTTCAAATACTGAAACAATTGCTGCAAAGGCACTTGATACCTGGTCATATCATAATATGTGCAAAAGCATTTTTTTTTAAATAATTATGCTTCTTAACAGTGCTGTGTTAAACTCTATAGATACATCTATGATATATACATCTCAATACATCTAAATAATAGTGTTAAAGTGTTTGCTACACACTGACAAGCTACAATACCTGGTGCTGTGCACCTGTTGGAATCTTGGCAGGGCGCTTGTGGGGATCGACTTAAAAAAATAAAATAAAAAGTCCATAAATCGACATACAGCAGATGGAAGAAGGGATGGAAGAGGACATGATGGTACTTCTGTCATTAAAAATCAAAGCAAAGCATCATCATTTTCAGGATATCACCAGTCTTCAAGAATTTTCCAACACGATTGTACATCTGCATATAAAGTATAATACGCTTTGTAAAAAGATAGCTCTCATAATACACATTAACAAGAGAACACTGTAGAAAAACAATAGTGGATTTGAACAAAGGAGCCATTTTCAATCATTAAATTACTTATGAGGCAGAGTGATTTAAACCTTCATGGCATCTATTTGAAGAGTTTACAGCAATGTGTTCATCCATGGAATCTATGTACAATGAGTATGTACAACGTTTCTCTATAAAGCTGACAGCGGTTGCTGCCCTGTGGAATGTAGTCGGAAATGTCACTCAACACTTTGGCCTCCCCATGATCCAAATGAGTATAAATCCACTGATTTGAGAGATTACTGTTAATCTTCTCTGCTCAAATGTCCCCAACCCCTTCTTAACCACTAGGGGAAAATACACCAACCCCACCCGCTCAGAGTGAAAAATAGCAACCTAATTAACCGTAAAAGTCATCATGTGTAGCCAAGGTCCCTTCTGTTGTCTCAATGATTCATTTGGTACAAGACCTCCCCAGTGATTGAGTCCTTGTAGACCAAAGCATTCCTGAGTGTAGCATTGTTTTTCTGTGAGGCTAATTTGTAATATTGGCACCTTCGCTGTAACCTTCCGCCTGGAAAATAATCACTCGTCGGATTTGTGCGGTGTCCAAACTGCTCTTCTTTTAATTTGATAGAAATCTGGAGGGGGATAAGGATAAAGAAACCAGAAGTTAAGCACGTGATAAATCCTCATGACATCACAGCTTTATTCATTCACACATTGCTAATATCTACGTCTGTACCTGTAATATTGGTCTGTTTCATCTTCAGCCCCGTGCTCTCTCTTCTAGTGGCCGTTTTTTCCAGATTTCCCAGGTTTCCCGGATGGAGGGCTTTGCGTTTCTCTGGCGAACTCCGGATGCTCTCCTTGTCTTTCGAGCCCAACCCACGTCTTCCCTTGGGCTTGACTGCTGCCGCCCTCTGGCCTTCCGGCTGTCCCACACCAAGCGTGCAGGATCTGTAGAGCAGCGGCACCTTGGCGACAGGGATGCCCTCCCACTGGAACCGGCTGCTCTCCACAGGCTTGTCCGACATGAAGTCGAAGCCCCAGCGAGCAGACGCCTCCTCCTGGTCTTGCCTCAGGGCCGCCTGGTACTCCACCTTCAGCTGCTCGTGGTCCACCGGGCCAAACAGGTTTCGCCGAGCGGGGCCCTTCCCCGCCGAGATCAGGATACGCTTGTTAGTAGACATCGCTCCACACTGCAGTAGACAAGAGACAAGAAAACTAGCAGTTATTGAGGAAAAAGCTGCAACTGTGCTGGACACCATCAGTGATCGGCTGAGACAGTCATGGTGACAGCCCTCCTCTCTTAGTTAGAGAGGAGTGCTATCATTCTCAGCTTGTATCTGGAAATATTCAAGATAGATACATTATTAATACTGAATCAATTATCCAAACTGATAAACTGCTGCTCTTGTATGGATAAAAGATCCATTGATATTTTAAAGTGAATAAGAAGGATTAACACCAATTTAATACTATAACATTGGCACAAATTCATTCAAATCCATGCTAAAAACAAAACTAAAAACTAAAAAGAACAAATCCCAAGTTCAAAAAGATATAAAAAACGGTTTAAAAGGGCAGAAATCCGGCTTACCATGATTTTAATCTGTTAAATGTTTCCTCAATGAAAGTCCCAGAGCATCTCAGACTACTGATACTGAGGATCTCTTTATAAGCAAGTCAGACCAGCAAGTGACTCACTTGGGCCCTCCTCTGTGAATTACTGGTACATGCCCGGACATAATCTAAGTCAGACATGTGAGGGCAAGTCCTCAGCAGAGGATGCAGACACACCGAGCCACCACTTGGTGGTGTTCTGAGACCGACCTCAATCTTTCAAACCTGAACATGCAAGAATTGGACTACTAGGCCTTATTAAATTAAAAGCTCCATTAATTTGAGATAGGCCTATGGACTTGGTATCTGTTTTCAAAAGATGTAGATGATTTACGCATAATAAATTGCAGATTTTTCGCATGTCACTTTGGGGTTATTGCTTATTACAGGATTTAATGCATTATAAATCCAGTAGTCTAGTAGAAAATGTTCAACACTTCATACAATCAAAAACAGAATATGCCATGGGGAACTTAATTTGGGGGAATTCTATCAAACTGAGTCAAAAGAAATGTAACAAATCCTAATAAATCTTTCAAAAAAATTGTCAGAACTTCTAATAGAGCCCACTAGCCTATGAGCTGATTTTTTCCTCCCCCCGCCCTGTGTGGGCAGGCAGGGTTATATTCAAGATTGTGGCGGGAGAGCGAGTCATGGGTAAGCGGCGGAAACACCGGTGTGAGTACCAGATCTGCACGGGCTGCCAGATCTGCACGGGGTCCTGCGCCTACTGATGACGTATCGACACTTGACGTTGTCACCATAGATACCGCTACGCTACGGCAAAGCAATGTGGACATACACAACATTTGAAAAGATCGCGATAGCTGATGGTGCGATAGCTTAGCGAGTAAGCTAACTATAGATAGTTTATTTACTATCTGTGTGAAACTCAAACAACATGTAAAAGATCGCGCTAGCTGATAGCTTAGCCAGTAGGCTCCATAGATAGATCGATTTATTTATTGTATATACTATCTGTGTGAAACTCAAACAACATGTAAAAGATCGCGCTAGCTGATAGCTTAGCCAGTAGGCTCCATAGATAGATAGATTTATTTATTGTTCTGCAAGGTTTAAAATTAGTTGTTACGTTTGGCTTATAGTAGTCATCTCTCATTATTAAGGTTAAATTACATTTTATTTTATACGAATTTATAGTTTAGCAAGGTTTAACCCCCGGTTTGAACCCTGTTTGAGTGCTAAATTAAACATTTATTTAATAATACTTTAAACATTAAATGAGTATTTTAGTTTAATGTACTCTAGCATGTATTTTAAGAAATAATATTTTATTAAAAGAACAACTATCCCCTGGGTTCACTGTTATTTTACATCACACTGAAAAACAATGTGTATAATGAGAGTTTCATAATGATATTTATCAGTTAAAAAATGTAAAGGTGTGGCTCTGATGTACAATTTCCAGCCCCTGGAGCATTTGTAGTGTCTTGCATCACTGATAAATAGATTCATTCATTCAACCTTCATTAAATAAAATAAAAAAGTACATCAGATTTTGTTTAATCTGATTTGTATTTTTCTTATTCAACCACATATACCACCTTTTGTAGTGTCCATCGACTGTCCAAACAGCAAACTAGCCTACAATTTAAAGTGAGTCTCTGCAGAACATTTCTCAATGGGAATAGTTCACTTAATGTGTGACACAGCAGGTGAATAGGGTACACTTTTGGAATAATAGATATCATGAAGCTCTGCTAGTTGATCACATTAAAACAATACATTTTTGTATAACAACTTTTGTTTGAAACATCTAGATGTTGAATAAAGCCAGTGTTGAATCTTAATTCTCATTAATTCTTTTTATTATTTATTTTCATGATTGATGGGGTCCAGGATGGGCTGCACGATGGGGTCCTATATCCGAGCGGGAGAGATAGCGGGATATCCGGATAACCATAGCGCATGCGCATTTAAAATAGCGCATGCGCAAAGACACCGTTTACAGGAAGTGCGTCATCATCACGCATCTAGGACCCCGTGCAGATCTGGCAGCCCGTGCAGATCTGGTACTCACACCGGCTCATAGTGGAGGAGAGGAGACGCAACTTATAATCATGGAGGCAACAGCAGCTAAGAGCCTGCCAAGTTTACTACAAAGCTCCACGTCAGTCTGGAACTCGTGTCGACCAGTCAACATTTCTGGTCTGTCACGTCACCACTCATAGGCTACAATGCTACAAACCCTCCAAATCACATGGCCTACTTTTTACTGTACTACATAGGCCTACTTCATTCAGGTTTACATAGGCCTACTGCAAAATGTAATTGGATGTATTATGACATCCTGGTATTTTTTTACACTGCATTTGACATGCATGTATTTGGACCTCCTAAATCTGTTTCTGGCATACTAAATATAGCCTATGGAAGTATAGGTATTGGAACGCAGGGAAAGTAACTCTGTGACAAGAAGCCTGGATGAGGTTTGGTGATTTTTGGATGCATTAATGAATTAAACTGAAACCTGAAATAGAATGTAGCCTAGGCTATAACATAAACACAGTAAGTCTAAAAGAGTAATTCAATTAAATTAAAAGTAAAAATGTAGGCCTACACTATAAAATGATTTGATAAAAAAAAACACATTATAAGACCCGAATCAGAGTCATTTCACTTACATTATCAGTCGACTTCAGTCCTGTTCAGTTGAAACACTTCTTCTTTCAAACCTGTAGAATGAAGCTGCTGCTCATCTGCCTTATTGATGACGCTCTGATTTTTTAAACAAAACCCCCGAGGCTGATGTTCATGTAGGTTAATTTAACATAGCCCCTCAAAAAGAAGGAAAAATAGCCAAGACTAGTCAACACCTTAAGCTGCAAATATCACCTCTTGACAGTTACCCCAAAAATTCTCACATGGGCTTTTATTAACTATGGCGAGCTGGGGCCTGTCCAGTCACACGTGAGAGCCCGTAAACACATGATCACACGTGAAGAGATTTCTATAGTTGCCAGGATACTCTTGTCTATCTCCTCCCCAGGTCCCAGATTCAAGTTTTCATAATAGCCAAACACTAGGAATTATTCTGCAACTGTAAAACAACTGCAACTGTACAGGCATGGCATCTAAAACAAACCAAATCAAATGTTAAGAACTTTAAGATAATAATGTCAGATTTGGGCCTTTTGATTAAAACATTTAGCAATTCAGACAAACAGTTTTCTTCCACTGTGACCATTTTAACCCAACCATCTGGGATTGTAGTTCTGTCTCCTAACATGCAAGTTACACTTTTTTTTACGACTGTTACAACCATGGTTACAATCAGTCTACTTGTTGTTGAAGCCAGGTTTGTTCAGTACCAAGGCTACCTATTATACTATGTATGGTGCCTACGAGCTGACCCTCCCTCCCCCCACGTGGACTGTGTGCATGAACTGGAAACCGTGGGCTTGTAAGGGGGTGTGACCAAAAATACACAATTGGACAGTGGGTGTGTAAACTAGTCTGTGGGAACCAGAAAATGTACACTTTATATTTAGAAATAGCCTAGGGCTAGCTTTTCTGATCATATTACAATCAAACTACAATAAATAAAAACTTTTAATAAGTCTCACCTCACCTGACGAACTAAATTAGGCAAGGCTGCAACACTTATTATGAATGAACACATCACCCATACTTTTCCATATAGTTCAGAATTTAACTGCAGTTCCTGGTAATCTTATTAATAGGCTAATCACTTCCTACTTATGGGTGCTGGTTAAAATAGGTAACCGAGTAACCAAAATAAACAGATTAGCTTTGGTTACCTAACAACTCTATCCCGGACAGCACGTAAAACAGAAAATGAGGGAAATGTATGGGGACACAGACGTATAAAGACATGAACTTGCCATGTTATCTTTGCCTTTTACTACACATGGTGCAATTTACTATCATTAATCCACCGGTTTGCAACCGTCTTAATTTATTCACAACCCTTCAAAAGGGCTTTTTAAAGCCGGAGAGCCCTTATTTGGGAAAGAAAGGATTAAACACTGTACTGTCATTTCTCAGGAAATGCAAGAGAAATAAATACATTAACCTTTTAACCTTTAATCAACTGGTATTTTAATTGAGACAATTTCACATAGTATCAAATAAAATACAAATAATGGAAAACTTCATAGACAAATTATACTTGTATTCATCACACCTTTAAATCAATGCCAAAGCTTTGCATCTTGAATGGGGGGGATTGTTTATTACCAACCAATAACAGATGAAAACCTTCAGTATGAAGTAAGAAAGTAGCATGTTGAAAAAAAGGTTGGCCTTACTGACAATCAATAGAAATTACTTTCTTACATACCATCCCAACCCTGCCTTTAAAAAAAATGAAGAAAAATGCTGGCATTTTCACAAACAAACCGAGGATCTACTCACTATGTCAAACTACACAGTACATTCATTGACAAAAAAGTTTCTAGGAGATTAACTGGTGAACTGGAATGCTGGGTGGCAACTCTGAACTAACAAGATGGATGTAACTTCCCACCTGTACACACCCACATAATGTATTTGACATTTACCATAACAAGAATAGGGGAGGGACACTAAAATGCATGATTGTTTTAAAAGAAAACTCAACACAAAAATGACCACGGGGCCATGTTGAAGTCCAACATATGAAACAACAAAGCCTGTACAACTGTTCAACTTCAGATCCCTTTAGACCTGACAGAAGCTGCCTCTACTTCCTGTCAGCGGACCTGGAGCGGCTGTGGGGAAGGAAAAACACAAACATTAAAGCCAGCATGAATTACTGACCAAGCTACCACAGAAACACTGAACACTACCAAACAAACAAGACACAGCCAAATGACGACTGGGCTCATCTGCATAACCATGGTTGATTTTTATTCTCAGTGGTGCCGTTTCCTCTATGGAAAACTCAAGGGAGATGAACAGCAGAACCAATAGGCGACTAATATGTTTATCTTATATTACAATGTCAAATTATCTCTCGACTTAAGATGTCAGTACCTTCTTGATCGTGAGAAGGACCTCGAAGGTTTGTGGTTCCTTTCCCGGGATGGGGACCTCTCCCCCCTCCTTCTGTCTCTGGAGAAAGACCTGCAAAAGTCATATCATCTCATTCAATTAACATTGCTAAAAAATGTATACATGCTGATCACATTTGCCTCTTGTGTTAAATGCGTGACTACTAGGGTTGGGTCTCAAGAGTGCGTTTCAATTCGGATCCGTTTCCTGATTCTCAAAATATGTGCATTTCTTGAGCTGTGACACTAACAAACTTTCTATTAAACCCATTCTCTCTGCACATTATTATTCAATTTAAATCACATGTAGGGTTGCAAAATTCCAGGAATTTTAAAGTTGGAAACTTTCCATGGGAATAAACAGGAATTTATGGGGATTAACGGTAATTTCGGGAATAAACGGGAATTTACTCAATTTAAAGCAACACTTAATCCTTCTATGTTATGTCAGTCCTGGCAAACGTTCTAAACAGTAAAAGGCAGTTCTCAACTAAGTTTTATAATATTTATGAACATTTAATTTCAAATCAGATTTTTTTTTAAAAAAGCTTATTGATTTGACTTAACATTCATCTTTTTGTTGTCCAGGGAAATTATTGATTGTTCATAAAATAATCAAAACTTGATAAAGGTCTTCCTTACACATACATCTGTTCAAATGTAATGTTTTTAAATTGTATTATTTTGCATGGATGGCGGCCTATGACAAAACATAATGTTAATATGTTTAGATTCATGTTTGGATATGAAACAGATCATTTAAATTACTGCCATTTAGTTCATTCCTATAATTCCCAATTTTGACTATTCCCAAAATTCCTGAGCGAAAGTTCCCGGAAATTTACCAGAAACTTCCCACCCCTTTGCAACCCTAATCACAAGCAATAGTATTTGGATCAAGGAGTAAAAACAAAGTACATTCATACAAGATGATCTTGAAAGCTGACATACCTGCTTCGGCTGTGGCTGAAGCTCCTTCTGCGTGGGGATCTGCATAGGGAAAATACAAAAGGGTTAAAAATAAACACTGACGCAGAGATCCCCGAAGAGTTCCACATTTATCATTCCTTACATGGGCCTCGTTCAATACAGCCCTCTGTCTAGAGATCAATGTCTCTTTGGGTGTCTTTCAGGGACACAATTATCTCAATCAGAATGTATTACTTTGTTACAGTGGACCTAGTGCATAAAGATGGCAGGTAGTTAGGAATTCGCTTACCTATCCCAGTGTCATGTGCATCTTGAAGTCACCAGTGTGACCAATACCCACATTTTTTAAGTAGAAAATAGAGTATGTGTCCTACAATTAATATTTTGTCTGAACCTTAAAGCATAATACAAATAATATAATTATTTATAGGCGCACTTTGATGCACCCAAGGTCCCTGTACAAGGCCTGTTAGATCGAACTAGCAACATTTGCCTCGATTAGACAATTTAATGCTGGATTGTGCACTGGCCATTGCCTGGGAATAAAAAGGCACACAGGCCACCATCTGTATGAACAGGTCCACTGCACTTAAAAGGAAGAACATAAGGAATTGGAAGCTAGTAACAAAAACAATACACTGGTCACTTGAAATAAGTCTTGACAAGAAACCAGGCTAAGATCTGCTAAAACCAACCATACAGCAGAAATTCATATGGGGGTTGAGGAGAGTTTGGTTTGTGTGACCTCATAATTCTGCTCAGAGCCCCAAGACAAACCAGATGACTGTCTATATTTAAAATGTCTGGATATGTGAAGTGCCAAACTTATGGTTCAAATATTATTTTTTAAATAGAACAACCTTTTAAAGCCAGCTGTCTCTTCACTTTCAAAACTGTAATCAGCAGTGTACTGAATGAAGCAGGAAAACTTACTAGTATTTTTGGTTTTCAACAAGCTAGATATGACGAAAGGGAGGCAGACTGTCGGCTGGGTAGGTAGAATTGGCTGAATAGGACTGGCCAGATGCTGCAAGGTGATTAGCTGGCAGGCAGATGGGGGCTGGCTGTGGCTTTTTTCCTGCTTTAATTGGTTAGCCGAAGGCTGCTGCTGGTAGGTTGTAGACATTTGGGAACGTAATACGCTGATTGGTCGGGAATGTGAGGTGGGCCGCTGCCGTTTGGATTAAGGTTCGAGGAGGAGGAGGAGGTAGAAAACGGCATGCTGAGGAACCAATGGGTTGGTGCAACCTGACGACTGGCCGTGCCTGGTTCATGTGAATGCACCAGCCAAGCTGATTGGGGCACGATGATCAGCAGTCACATGATGCTGAAAGAGGACTAGTTGATTGAGGATGGTGAGAAGAGGCATGGTGGTGGCTCTGCAACGGGTTTCATTCTTATTAATATAGATGAAAAATAAAAGGCATCCTCAAACAAAAAGAAAAAAATGCATCACATTTGGCATTTTCATCACCCCAAAATCTTAAACAGATAATTTTTCCAACATAGGAAATCCTATCCTATTTCACATGCCTGTTTTGCCATTTTTAAACATTTTAAATTTAGAAACTTTTTGGAGAGTACCTAAAAAAGTACACTTCAAAAGAAGGATGAGTGCCAAAAGCAGACGTCCTGTTTAAAAAGGTAAGATTTGAACAATGATTTTGCTAAAGAAAGACTTTACTGCACCCTCACTTATCCTGGAAGGATGTCCTATACTATTCTCGCGTCATATTTCAGTTTCTTTCTCAGTTAAGCCCCCTACTTTAATAACCAATACCAATGAAAATGAAACTGCATGCCTTACACATTGCAACATCACAAATGTAAAAATCAGCAGAAAGATGACAAACCCTAGAAATGCCTCAACTGTAAAAGACATAAGCAATTACTAGGAAATATACTGTGGGTTAGATTGGAATCAGTAAGTCACAGCAGGAGTAAAGCCCTTGAACGATCGTATGTTCTCTCTGCTGATCACAGTCAAACAACAACATGTGGGTCACCTTCGCCTGGCCGGTGGGCTGCTACGACGCCCTCGGTAGTCGTCTCGTTCCCCTCGAGGACGCCTGCTCCATGAAGGGGGAGCGCCACGTGTGCGACTGCGTTTCTCACCATTGGACAGCTCTACTCTCACCCGGCAACCGCACAATGTCCTAAAAAAACAACCATACATTATCAATCATTGTAACCGTAGCAAAAACAAATGTTGTTACTCTTATTTGAAAGTCAAAATAATGTTTGGATTGCAGTTTACCTTCCATCAAGCTCACGCACTGCATCAGTCGCATCTCTGCCATCTTCAAATTCTACAAAGGCAAAACCTGGAGGGTTCCTGGCCACCCAAACACTGCGGAGGGGACCATAGTAGCCAAATGATCTCTCCAGCTCGGTCTTGTTTCCATTATTGCCCAAATTCCCAACATAGACCTTGCAGTCAAGGGGACAGTCACGATTCATGCCTGGATCCGCAATCTGAAAATGATAAAAAAGTATGATTAATAATAATGAATCAGACAGTTTATAAATCAGAGAGTGGATCCTTAAATGAACATATCCGAGTTTAAAGTACTGCTCCTTTCCACCTTAATATAACACCAGCTTTCTAATGTACAAACCGGCCAGACAAAGACTGAATAACGTCCAACAAAATGTGCAGTGAAATTAGTGTTATATTTTCTTGTAATGTTTACAATACTGAATTAACTTTACATGAAACATTTACTGTAGTTATCCGAGAATAATTATTACCAATGTAGAGTAAGAGAAAGAGGCTCGGCCTACTTTTGGGTTGCACCCTGATTCAACATCATGCTAACAAAAAATTGTGTTTATAGCTGACGTTAAAATGTTGCTGGCCCATGGATAAGTTTCAGATACTTTTAATAGACTAAATAACTATAGCGTGTATCCCATATCTGGAAAAACCTTTTTATCATCTAATATTTCATTGTGTTGCGACACATTGAAGCTAACGGCTACTTAACGCTAAAATGGCTGTCGCCTTTCAGAGGCCTTGGGTTGAGGAGCAGCACTCGGCTAACAGCCAGAGAAACCAAACAACAAAGTTAAATGAAGCGGCGTTACGGTTATTCGACCGAAAATTGCTTTATTTAATATGTTATGTACGACACACAATATAGACTTTCGTTTACACTTTACCTTGATAGTTTAAATGCACAGCTTTCACTGTCCTCTCGCGGTGAGCTTGTTCGTTACTCTCGGTCGACGAAGGGAAATGGCGTGACGGAAAGTACATTCGTCAGTAGAGCAACAGGGCGGATGCTCCCGGGTGGGCGGGGTTAGTTAGTATTTCTTTGTAAAACTGGTAAAAACCGGTAAAAACCTTCTTCTTTTTTTTACAGCCTATGGGTAAAGGTAAAACCCAACGTCTAATGTATCACGAAATGTATTGCAATTGACTGTCTCACAGCAAATAGTTCACTTTATTTTTGTTCAATAAGATCATAATATCATTCCTGAAAAATGTAGGCATGTAGGCCTATTGAGGAACCTCAAACGTGTGACTGAAGCTTTTTAAACGGTAAACAATAACGAACGCAATACCATTTCTGACCACATCGTGGGATTCAAAAGAGTTGTGGCGCTGTTTCGATATTTTTGTACAGGGATCCACAGCCGGTAAATTGTTTTCCCCTCAGTAAGTTGTATTGTGTAAAGTGATGTACAAAGTCCACAATACAGTCTATGATTACACTCCGTAGGTTAAAGTAAACTAAGGAGTTTAAACTAACAGTAAGAATGCTAAAATATGTCAAAATAATACATTAATTAATAAAATTAATAAAAACAAAAGTTCAAAATCAAAACAGACATTTTCACGTAGGCATGTGCTTTGACAATAAGTGCAGGATTCAATTGTTTTAATGTAGGCTACTGCATGCTCAAATTCTTCATGCAAGACAAAAAATAAGAGGACGGCCTTTTATTGGTGAGATTACAGTTGCGCATATGCAATTTAGCTAAATTATACATCGAACAGGTCACAAAAGCCAATTAACTAGCCTGTATAGCACAACTAGGGGTGGGAAAAAAAATGATTTTCCGATTAATATCGATCCTCTCTCGGACGATTCTGAATGATTCAGAAAAGTTAATAATCGATTTTTTATTTATTTTTTTTTTTTGTAAATACTAATAGCCTACTTCCTGCGCCATTGCGCATGCACACCACACATGTGCGAGTTGTTTCCAAAGTGGCTTCAAAAGGGCTGAGAGCAGCAAACCCATGACCTGCACCGGCTTTATCTCTGTTTACGTTTTTGTATGAGAGCTGAATTCCAAGCCATACTTTTTGTACAATGTGTTGAAATGACATAGAAAATAATAGATAATAGAATAGAAATCCTATAGAAACATGATTTACGAGATTAGAAATAAAATAAAACTGAATCGGTTTAGTTTTTACATAGGCTACTTCCATATTGTGTTGAAATGCAAGCTGCATTGATTATTGCACTGTTCATAGAAAGTCATATTTGTGACAAGAAAAGCTTTTCTCTTAATACAATATTAGAGAAGGCAATTCATCTGTTGATTGTCTTTAATGATCATCACAAAAGTAGGAAGTGATTAGCAAACTCCGAGTAGCAAACTCAGATGTGCATATAAATATATTTTTGAAATTCACACATGGGTATGTACATAAAAAATGTTTTGCATTCAGATGCATTGAAAATCGATTTTGAATCGAATCGTTGACCTCTGAATCGAATCGAATCGTGAGGTGCCAAGAGATTCCCACCCCTAAGCACAACCACTGCCACCTTTAAAAATTGGTTTTCAAACATAACTTAACTCAATCAACGCAAGGTCTGTAGCCTAGGTAAACATAAACATTTACATCTTACTTTTACATCCATTTATTCTGCTCATGGGTGAGTTCAATAATTTTGCACGAGACAAAATAGAGAGAATTTTAGAAAATCATGCAGTGTGCCATCACATATAACTTGGTCTTGTAATAACTGGCCGTAGATGCAGTATTGGCTGTTCCTCTAAATCTCTTACCATCTTACTGTAGCTGAGAAAAAAGTTTAGTAATGTAGCATCGAAATTCTTGCTTTATCACTTCTGTATTTTCTAATGACTTATTCTTGATTTTTTTGCTAAATGCATCAAAGAGAAGCAATGCAGGTACACTTATAATATTAATACAATAATCTTCACTGGAACCCTGAAAGTAGAGCTGAAACATGAAGTGTAAAATGTAGCCTATGATGTTTGAGCTACCTGCAAAGGCACAAAAAAACAAATTTAAAATGTAGGATATCTGCTTACAACGCCAATGTGTCCTGACCATAGATAGTATATTATAGATAGCCTACTGACAGCAGAGAGTGATAGCAGTGCATTTTACAAGATGAACCCAGCAGGGAGCAAGCGTGCTGAATGAGTAGTGAGGATCCTTTGGGCTTAATGTTGGATTTAGAAAAACTGGGAAATTACTGTTTCATCTCGCAAGTCCCAGTCACTTAAAAACAAGTCTGTTCTCAGTTCACACTGGTAATGCGATACAAAATAATTCAATAGTTAATTCATGAAAATTTAATAAAACAATATTCTTCTTATAAATCCATCATGTGCTCCTGTTACAGAGGCACCATTAAGAGCATCCTGACCAGCTGGATCACTGTGTGATATGGGAGGTGCACTGTCTCTAACGGGAAGCCCCTGCAGCGCACAGTGAAGGCTGCTGGACGGATCATCGTTGTCCCGCTCTCCTCCCTCTTGGACATCTACGGAACCCGCCTCATCAACAATGCAAACAGCATTGTGGGTGACCCCAGCCACCCCTCACACTGCTATCTGGGAGAAGGCACAGCAGGCCATAGCTCAACTCTCTCCCCTCTCTTCCTTCTCTCCCCTCTCCCTCCACGAACTCTGGACTTTCTTCCCCCTCCCATTTGCCCCCAATAACTCTGGACTCTGACCTAAATGTACTGAGTCTGCACATTATTATGCCCTTGTAATGTACACTTTAAATTTCTTCAGTTTATAGTCTAGCCTATTGCACATATTGTAATACATAGGCTAATGTTCCTCATATTGCACATTTCAATCTCACTTTTTCTATACTGTTTTATTTTGCCTTACCTTTTTCACAATTTAGAATGTAGGCCTATTTATTGTATATTAGGCTGCTTATTTCATCCAGTCTTATTTTATCTTTGGTAGCCTACTTATTGCGCCGTGGGTCGGAGATAAACGTAATTTCGGGTCCTCTGTATGTCTGGCACATTTGGAAGACATTGAAAATAAAGTGACTTTGACTTATTGTTATCTATATGCAATATTTAGATATGTAATTTACAAATTTTAACCAGAGTTATTAACATTATAAATAAATGTAAAATGAGTGTAAACCATAGGAGTAAACATAGTCTACAAGTTGTATCCTTGAATGTCAACTTCCATAGCCTACCTCATTGAAGGAATTTTTTTGAATTGTTATCTTCAAACAATGTATTTTGGTTAAGTTATATCTTATCAATTATTTCCAAGTCTTTGTCAGGGCTGCTTTTGTTTTTTGTTTACCCCCTAGTACTAGGCCTGCCCCCATTATATTAGGTAGGTAGGCTATACCATTTGAAATAGGCCTAGCTATTTTCCCACGGTCCATGAACGCAGCAGTATAAATAGATCGCCCTCCTCCCGTCTGTTAGTTACCGCCCACCAAGTTGCTCAACCAGGTGACAGCTGGGAATCAGCTTGAATGCTCTCTGCGCAACCTAACAGACAAAATATCAATATATGTAATCGACAAATCAAATTGGAGCCACGCAAACAGTTACTCGCGCCGACTCCCTGTTTTTACTTGTCCGTAATTAGAAAGCGTATCTTCCGCTCGTTGTGGTGGACTAGCCTGCCAACTGCGCGTGGATATAACGTTAGCGTTGTGGCGTTTATACCGCAGAAGACCCAACTGTTGTTTTTATTTCTCTGAGCAGATTCACGTTATCAGACAGCCGCCGTCACCATGTCAGAGCCGGCCGGGGAGGCTAAGTCGGAATTGAAACAGGCGAGCAAAGAGGTGAAGGAGAGCGAAAACGTAGCGGAAAAATACTCAGCAATGAACATGGGAGAGCTGTCGTCCGCCTTCAGCGCCGTGCCCACTCACAAACCTGTTAAAAAGGTAAGACCTGCAGCCCGACATTATCACTGCCTTGCTCATGTATAGGCCTAATCTGCTATTAGTTCTAGGCTATATAGAACGTCCCCCATGTGTCTGTTAATCATTTGGGTAACAGACAAATGTGTGGTTTGCGGTAGCACCTCCAGATAAATGTAGTTAAAAATTGTTAATCCAGGCTACTTCCTCCTGTCATTTTTCTGTGGGCTATAGGCTATCTGAGGGCTGTAGGAATAGCCTGTATCTCCACCCTCCCCTTGCAAATTGAACATATTTCAAGGCTATTAAACACCAGTATCCTACATTTATATATTGATTCACATAACATAGACATTTCTCTGGATTGTGTCTCAGTCTCTGTTGGAAAATATAGCCTGTACCAACATCGAAATGTGGTGTCACTGCAGAAACATGCAGAATAATATTGTGTGTTTGTTTGTTTCATGTATGTTACAACACCTGCATTAGGGGATTAAAAAAAAGTAAGCTGTTCTTTACCCTATGTTGTAAAGTAGGATTAACATAGACTTTGGAGCAGGTTGTTAGCACTGAAAAGAGTTTTATCAGATCGGTAATAAAAACTTACATGGGTCATATAATCACTTACATGTGTACACTTACATCAGTCTTCAGTTTCCTTGGCAAGATTATCAGTTTCGACACAATTTCTTGATCTCCTTACCGGATCCAACTTAAGGAAACAGCACAATGATTTCCTCCAGGTAACACAAACAAAAGGAGGATGTAAACTGACACTCACAGGGAACAAGGAAGAGTTTCACCTTGAAATCTTGGGCCGTTGCTAGGGAAAGTGTTTGCACACCTCATTTAAGTTAGACAAATGAACACCTGTTTGTTTCTGAAAAAAGGCACACTCTAATCTCTTTTTGGGGGAAGACAAAAGTAGACACACATGCACCTCCCTGTATTGTGTAATACATCTCGACAGCACCAAAGACTACATCTTCTAAAATGACTATCATGACTAGTTGAATTAACTGCTGAACTATAGGCCTCATGATCGTCATAGGGTTCATTGTAGGATTTTTGTATAGGGATGCATTACAGTTAGCTTGACCTATAATCTGGCAACTAAGTTATTTATAAACCATCCCCATGAATCTGTCAAATGCAAAAGTCTCAAGTCAACACTCAGCCTTGTAGCCACATTGGAGACCAGTTGTTTCACGTCCTCATTTTCTTTTCCGGAGGGACCTAATACGACAGCAATTATTGTTTCTGAATGGTTGAAAAGAACAGTTTGTGATTGTCTTTTGTTTGGTTGAAGAGTTTCAAGTTGTGCTGTTACTTGAAATTAAATCAGCCAGCAGTGTTCACTTCTAGATTAAGTTTACACAAGAGCGCAAGATAATCACTGTAAAATGAGGCGACAGCTACTTTTGTCCATGCATGTTGTGAGGTCAAAGATGGCCCCAGCAAGTTTCGTGTGTACGAAAGTGGACTGTTTGCTGTGTGTCCATGTACTTTGTGCCGTCTGTGATCCAGGGTCAAAGCCCATTCGGAAGACACAGAAATGGTTAGCTTATATTAACGTGTTGTTTGACAGATGTTTAGTGTAATGATTATGTCCCAGTTGCTAATATTTAGGCATTGATGGTTAAGTTTCAAGCTAACAAATGCTTATGGCATGAGTTTGGAAAACATGGGTCAGTAGGTTTGTGTACTTGTGGTTCTGGTAAGATGGATGTAGAAGTTCAGTTATATACTTTTACTATACATGGCCCTTTCATTGTATTGGTGACTTTCTATTTGGAATGAATAAATAAAACAAAGCCTAAATAACGACCAATAACTAATAATAATAATAATAATATTAATAATAGTGTCGCAAAGTGTAGTAAAAAAACATGTACAAGATGTGCACATTCAGTGTCTGAGGGTTTGTGAACAGAATTTTGCATCATGTGTAAGCTTTAGTCATGGTCAGCTTTCACATTTAATTTGAGTTGAAGCTAGTTGAAACCCCCAAAAAAACAGACCAACTTAAACACAAAATGCATTAAACATATAAATACACAAGACATCTCGTAAAATATGTACCCACTGTGCCAGCTCACATAAGCATGAAAACCTGGAGTACATCCAGCCATTCACGACAAATCTTCAGTGCAATAAGACTTTGGCATAGGTACTGGACTCTATAAGAAGCACTTTGTAAGGCGCTGAATAAATAAAATCTTTCCCATCTCTCTTTGAAAAATCGAATCTGAGGGGAACCAAAGAGGAATCCGTCAGTATCAGCCAAGCTTTGGGACCGTTCAACCGTCCTGTCCAGGGGGAAAATATGTGGTGTCTTGTCACCTTAGATTTCAAGAGCACAGCTTCTCGCATTGTTCTTTGTTGCCGTGCTATTACCATTGGTATGTGCAGGGTTTTCAGTAGCCTATACCTCAGGCCGAAACCCAGAAACTGGAGTGTGAACAGGGGCACAATTGAGAGCCTGACTCTCATTCAAAGATGAATAGAATGAGGCTGATTGATAATTGAGGACACAGATGATATTTTACTCGCCAGCTGTTTGTAGGCTCAGTTACTAACCTCAAATCCAATCTCTCCTGCTCTTTTTTTTTGTTGCTGAGACCAAAAAAAGGTGTACTGTTTAAAAAAAACATTCCAGAAACCGCTGAGGTGTGGAGATCGGCACATCCACTTCTCTATACCTGGACACACGTGCGAAGATAAAGTTGCAGCACTCAGAGGATTTTTATCACTGTCTCAAGATCCGTCGATTTAGCTGACCAGGCAAAAAGCCCATGTACAGACAAGAAAAACACCATTCCCTGTCTCGGACACATACACGCACACTCACTCTCTATTCACTTTACTAAGTGTGGATTGACTTCTCATTTGAATGCGGAAAAGTGAAGACAAGGACATGGAACTTTACCAAGCTCAAAGCAAAGCAAAGCTGCGGTGGCACCCACAAGGCAAATTAATAAATAGTTTCAAGTCAAACATGCATGCCAATCGCTTTCACACTATATTATGATACAATCAATAACCTTTAATAAATAATACAATTAACACCTTGTTATAACTTCTAATGCCCATACAATAAATTTAGGTCAACAGATCACAGTAAAACTGCAACACTGTTGCTGATTTTCTGGAATGTTGCACACTGCAACATGGATATGGGAAAATGAAAAAAACAAATAAGCTTTTGCAGATTAGTTTTGGAACATCTTTTTTTGATATTGCCCTGTCTTATGGTCTGCAGCTGACATCTAATTTTCCAGGATTATGAGGTTGCCAAAGTGTTTCCTGCTAAATGTCCTCATCCCACCATATCCAAATCTGCTCAAGGCTCATGCCATTAAAGGAGTAGTTCAACATTTTTACCTTTTTAGAAATCTGCCTCACTCTCCAGATCAAGAAAGGCCGACAGAAACCGTTCTTGTAACTGTGTGTGGCATTTTTGATATAGAAATGGGCAAAGGTTGCCTATCCATGTTAATAGGTACCTGGCCCACAGCTAAACCATGATATGATCTTTTAAATTGCTCATAGCTTTGTTTTATGGAAAGATCTGTATCCATTTGGAATGGCTTCAGTTTAAACCTATTAAAACTTTCTTTTTATCTCAGCAAATCCAGTTTGCGGAGGACAAGCAGGAGTTCAGCAGGTTCCCCACCAAGTCAGGCCGTCGCTCCTTGTCCCGCTCCATCTCTCAGTCATCCACAGACAGCTGCGGCTCTGGTAAGAGGAAGAAGAAGAGACATCCAGACCAACTTGTTCAACAGTGTTCAGTTTACAGTTCATGACTTTCTTTGACTTACTTATAGGCATACTTAGCGATTGTAATCAGAACACTTTTTATCAAAATTGGCTTAAATATTGATTCACCATCCGCTACCTGTCCGTCGTTTGTGCACGCTGAAAAAAGTCAACCCATAGACAGTATATAAAAGTACACACTTCACACACTGTTGGATACCTGTTCAAATGTTCATAAATTTTTTTTTGATTGGTTTCCCCGTACAGCCGCGTCCTACACGGATAGCTCTGACGATGAGACCTCACCCAGGGACAAAACTCAGGTCAACTCCAAGGGCAGTACTGACTTCTGCGTCAAGAACGTCAAACAGGCAGAATTTGGCAGACGTGAGATTGAGATCGCAGAGCAAGGCAAGGCACAGCTGGGACAAAGTCACTTCACTATTTCACTTGAATTTTGTCTATAACGTATATGTCATGCTATGTTATATTAAACTAAGCATTATTCACATTTAATATATAGCCGTCATGTTGCCTATTGAGTACTTAATGCTTTTTTTATTAGCTGTTACACTGATATCATTTGATAAAATTAAATAAATAAAGCTTTTACACCAATGACACTACATCTTTGCACATTAACAATAATTAATTTAAGATGATGTGGTAATTAAGCACAAGAAAAGTGCTATTTATTAAACAATAATAAGTGGGTGTTGTGTAGAGTTTGGCATCTTTGTGTTGAAATCTAGTCAGTTGCCGTAGAGGAACAATATTTGAGATGTGTCGGGTTGTTCTGCTGTCTTTCTTACTCATCTTTGCTTTATGTTCTCTTGTTTTTTTTCTCTCCAGATATGTCAGCACTTATCTCACTCAGGAAGAGGGCACAGAGTGAGAAGCCATTGGCAGGTGCCAAGATCGTGGGCTGCACTCACATTACTGCCCAGACTGCAGTAAGTATTCTCTTCCCTCTATCGTTGAGCTTCTTGCAAAGGCTGAAAAGTGATAGAGCTTCTTAATTAGAATAGGATTTTAGTTAATTATTAATTATTACATTTGTTGTAACTTAACTCTCGAGTTAAGTGTGAAACAGTGTTGCAGACATGATACAGACCTGGATCACTGTAACCTTCACTGATATACTGTCTATTTGGGACCAGCGAACAGCACTGTTCTTATTTGACCTATTTTCTTGTGTGCTTTCAGGTGCTGATCGAGACTCTGGTGGCTCTCGGGGCTCAGTGCCGCTGGACCGCATGTAACATTTACTCTACGCAGAACGAAGTGGCTGCTGCTCTGACAGAGACCGGTAAGTGGCACAGTCACACACATGCTGCTCAGATGTCTGCAGATTTGAATACAGGCAATGGACGCTGTTTTTCTTCTAATTTTTTCATAGGTGTTTTTTCATGAGCAGAGGTGTGCTTTGCCTCGTGGGCATCTTTTTTTTTTTTTTAAATCAGGGATACAGTTTGTAAAAGTTTAATAAACTCTTGAAAAATTAGCCCCGCAGAGATAATGGAAACACATTAGATTTGCCCTTTAGATAAAGAAACAGCACTACAAAGTGGGGTTGCTATGTGATGCTTTAAGTATGCACTAAATTTACCACGGTAGACCTTTCATGATGAGACTAGCAGAAGGGGTTACAGCAGATTTAGGAGTTACTCAGTGGAGATGTTTTTTGTTGGGCGGGGTTGAGTTTGTTTCTTCTCTGCATAGTCTGCTACATGCTGGGCAGTTTTATCTGGACAAAAAACATATATTTTATTTAAACTATACCTCTGGCACTATTGACTACGTAGGTATCCGACTGGCTCTTACACCCAATAATGATATTCAAATGTTGGAAGCTGCACTAAATGACACAATTCACAAGTATGTTTAGACTATAGAATTATAATATTGCTAAAAGTTTATACTACAGTAGGTCAATTTAAAAAATAAACAAATAATTCCTAATAGTCACAATATCTATAACTTTTTCTACATTCAATGTCAAATATTGATATTGATGGGGCTGTTGATGTGAGATTCTTTGAGATAATGGCCATCTGCTCTGTTTCAGGCGTGGCTGTGTTTGCCTGGAAAGGGGAGTCTGAGGATGATTTCTGGTGGTGTATCGACCGCTGTGTCAACAATGAGGGTTGGCAGGCTAACATGGTGCGTGAAATAGTTCATTTTTCTGCCTTCTGTGAGGGGACAGCTATATTTATACGTTCAATATTTGTCTTGCAATAAATGTATTTGGCTGTGTGACCAATTGGAGTTGACAACCTTCTGTTTACTAACATTTATGTTCATATTTAATTTTCTCTTGTCTGCTAGATCCTTGATGACGGAGGAGACTTGACCCACTGGATGTACAAGAAATACCCCAATGTATTCAAGAAGATCAGGGGCATTGTAGAGGAGAGCGTCACTGGGGTTCACCGGTAATTTACTTATTAAAAGATTCACAGTTCCTATCAAATATTTAGCAAAGCAGCCAGAGCAACGTGATGTAAAAGGTTTCTACTGTCTTCTTTCTTTTCTTTCCAGGTTGTACCAGCTGTCCAAAGCTGGAAAACTGTGTGTGCCGGCTATGAATGTAAATGACTCTGTGACCAAGCAGAAGTTTGACAACCTGTACTGCTGCAGAGAGTCGATCCTGGACGGGTGAGTAAGCTTGGGTTTGAGGTATCAACTTGTTGGAAGCCTGAACAATAACAAAGTCACACAGATTTCAAGACACATCATCGTTTGTTTATTGTACAGCTTTACTGCGACAAGTAAGGTTAAGAAATGTAACATCCAACGCAAGGCCCTTGCTTGTGTCGTGAAAACCATCACAGGTTTATACACCCAGAAACGTATGAGACAAGGGTTAGAATCAACAACGCCCATCTAGCTCCTCCAACCGGAAAACTGTAAACTCATAAACAATGGAGTGACATAAAGGTCAAACATTGCTGCCCCGCTCCATAAATATCAAATTCACATGTCACCTCAAAAGCTTTCTAAAAAGCTTTGCCATTTGTCATGGTATTCTACTGTGCACACTGCAAACCATGGTCTTTGCTTGACACTAAGCGAAACAGAGAACAGAACAGTCACACTTATTACCCTCCTGTTAATTACTACCAGGGCACGCATATAAATCGTTGAGTACTTTTTAACAATACTTGCACATCTCTGCTTCCAGTCAGGGCTTTCTAAAATCACCACTCGCAATATCATAAAAACATAATAATATATTGTACAACAATTTTTTTTTGTAATGGAGAAACTTTTGGTACAAGCGGTGCCTGACTACATCTGACTGTTTATCAGTATAAAGATGCCAGATTTCTGAAGTTGGAGGCACATCGGCACTTCTTCACCTCTGCAAAATGTGTTTATCTTATGTCTCAAACCTCTCTAGCTTGAAGAGAACCACAGATGTCATGTTTGGAGGCAAACAGATGGTCGTGTGTGGGTACGGAGAGGTGAGATACTTCTTGTAACTCTCCCACACCACTCCAATCTAAATCATTATAGCTGTAAAAATAGATATGATGATACTTTGCAATGCTAAAAGACAGACACAGGCCCATGGAATCATTGCACAGGTGGCTGTCATCTGTGCAATATCATCTGAAAATATTTTCAGGACATTGTATTAAGCCGTGTCTGACTAGACTGTTGAGTCTAGATAATGTTTATTAAAGAATCAAAGTTTGCAGGGCATTGAGATTATTGGTTTGCTTATCATGTTAAATACCTAAAGCCTCGATGGTTTTGTTTTAAGATGGTTTGAATACTGATAAGTGTATTTCATTTTTATAAAAAAAAATTTATTAAAGTTTGGGTTAGTAATTGTCATACATAACTCTTCCTGACATACAGTATATACTCTTGTCTTTGCAGGTTGGAAAAGGTTGTTGTGCTGCTCTGAAAGCTCTGGGAGCCATCGTCTACATTACCGAGATTGATCCCATCTGTGCCCTGCAGGCCTGGTAAGCAAAACAGGAACTTTGACAATCGCCACACAATGAACTTGTTGAAAGTCCAAATAGAAACAGGACAGGCAGCAGTGTAGATAGGTAGCACAGCATGTTTTGACTAATTATTGATCATACTTTGGGAGGACTCATGTTTAGCTTAAACTTAACCAAACAGTGAGGCAAGCCCTTCAGCTCAGCTGAGTTGCTTGTTGATACTTCCTGTTCACCACTGTTCTCACTGAGGAAAAATACCTTTTTTTCCCCCTCTCATGTGCAAACAGCATGGACGGATTCAAGGTGGTTAAGCTAAACGAGGTCATTCGCCAGGTTGACATCATCATCACATGCACTGGTAAACCCCCTTGAAACCTTGTAACTTCTGATGTTGGATTATAAACTATAATATAATCTATGATCTATATGCCTCCGACATATAAATGCCTCTTGATCATTTGCACTTTTCGTTGTGTAGGGAACAAGAATGTGGTGACCAGAGACCAGCTGGACCGAATGAAAAACGGCTCTATCGTCTGCAACATGGGCCACTCCAATACTGAGATCGATGTGGTAAACTAGTAGATTTAAGATACCCCTGATTTTAACCCAGTTAGAATAAATATGTTCAAGTAAGGGTTGTCCCGGGAGGCAGGTCTTTTACATTGTGTTGAAGGTTAATGAACAACGTAAGGGGAACTGACCTTTTCTCATCTCTCACAGGCAAGTCTTAGGACGCCCGAGCTGACCTGGGAGAGAGTGCGCTCTCAGGTGGATCATGTCATTTGGCCTGATGGCAAGAGGGTCATCCTTCTGGCTGAGGTGACTGGCTACATCTGCACGCCTTGCAAAGAATATATGCGATACATGCACACAGATATGGAGCATGGGGAAAAACAAAACAAAAAATCAAGCACATGTCAGTACCGCTATTCAATAGTGGTACTGACATGTGCTTGATTTTTTTGTTTTGTTTTTGTTTTTTAAGTCAGAAATGCATTCTTCCTTTGTAAGCTCTCCTATGTAATAATGTTGACTCTAGTTGTGGATAAAATTGCAATAGTTCATTGACAACATTAGTGTTTAACTGGGATCTGGGACCCACCCAATAACACCCAATACAAACCATTCTCATATTTTATCTTGTGAAGGACAAACAGTATGTTGATTTGCAAAGTCTCTGTATGTTTATTCACTGTTACTTTTCAAAGCATATGTTCTTCATAATTTGTTGCTTTCTTCCTTAGGGACGTCTCCTCAACCTAAGTTGTTCCACTGTCCCTACCTTTGTCTTGTCCATCACAGCCACCACTCAGGTAACATGCTAACACACAGCCTGCTATAAGATATACAGCAGCCAAAGATACACAGACATGCTGCTTTTTCGATCAGTCTTTATTACAACAGCATTGTTAATCCATATATGTGTTCAGGCCCTGGCCCTCATAGAGTTGTACAACGCTCCTGAAGGACGGTACAAGCAGGACGTTTACTTGCTTCCCAAGAAGATGGGTAAGGATATGTAGATAGATACTTAGTGTTACCCTGTAGTTTTTAAAAGTCACTTGCAAATACCAATTTATTTCCGTGTATTTCAGATGAATATGTAGCCAGTTTGCATCTGGCCACTTTTGATGCCCACCTGACAGAGCTTTCTGATGAGCAGGCAAAATACCTGGGACTGAACAAGAACGGTCCTTTCAAACCCAACTACTACAGGTACAATTCTGCAAAACGTTTGATTAGAAAATATTGCAGAGTAGTGTTGCGAGTATGAAACTAAAAGTTTAAAATAAAAGTGCAAAGTATTCAATTGAAAAAAATTTGATTATTTTGAGTAGCTTTAATTAACAGGTGTTTAATATTTTGTTTTTGATTGATAAATGGATTGTATATTGACTGTTGACACACACACACACACACACACACACACTTTATGTGACATAAAGATAGCTTTAGCATATTCAGAATCTAAATTGTTCTTGATGTTCACAGGTACTAGTCTGCAGGGGAACCACACCTCAACACAACCCAAATCTGCATGTTATCCAACATCACCTATCCCTAAGACTAGTTAAAGATTTATGATGATTGTACTTTATAATCTTCACAGGATGCAGACGCTTATATTTACTGGTATTTTATTGGCCATGAGAATAGATGGCTTCACCACAGCACTTACTGTTAAGTGAGAGTTATATTTTATGGTGGATCTGTTTCCATAACCACTGGCACCAAAGTTATTTTAAAATTCTGATAGTAGTTTAATAATATATTAGTATTGTGCCAAATGAATGTGATGGAGAAGGGTTACAGTTGATGTGAAATGTTAATGGCTAGTTGTGAAATGAGTTAAACCTGTAATAAGCGATACTTTTAAATACAAGCATTGGATCAAATTCCTCCATGTAATACTAAAAAGTCTATTGAAATTATAAACTAACAAAACTCTGAAGCTCGCTGAGCTTTTAGCTACTGTTAGCTCCTTGTTTTGGCTCGCTCACAAACGGCAGCCATTCCCAGAGATAAATCCTTGCATTGAACATTACCACAGAGAGCTGCTAATGTAAAGGCCTAGCTGTCAAGCTCCAAATGTTTTTCTCAGGAGGACCAAACCAGAGATAAAAAGGCCAGTGAGCAGAGGGCCAGAAATTTGACTCCAATCGGATTTTGCTCTGTTTCTGCTGGAAGTTTAAGTAGGCAAATGTTTGCCTACAAATAAGCCATAGCAACTCAATAATTTGATAGTAAATCAGGGCTGTGTTTCTATGATGTTGTCCTTCTTCCACTCAGTGGTCAGAAATCACTTGATGCAGCTTTAACATTTTTCTTCTGCTTTAATCTGATAGCACTTACTTTATACATTCCATCCACAAGATACAGAAGAAATGTCATCTGTAGTATCATCCTCATTGCTGCTTACCTTCAGCCGATCTTGGCAAAAAAATACTTTTCCACTATACCACACATGAGAACGCTTGGCATTTATTTGCTTGAAAATATGTGTCCATTCATGAGGTTTTGGTAAGAAAATAGCATCTGCACCTCAGGGCAATCAGATATCTGTAAATATATATTTTTTACCGGATCAGCAATCTCTGACGTTTGGATCAATGTCTAGGTTCACTGTCATTCCAATGAAACCATTGTTTCAAGTAGAACTGAAAATTAACTTTAAAGGTTTTAATATGCTGCAATCAATTGGAAGCGGTATATTCTGTGTAAAGCGACAAACATCACAGACTACATGTTGAAAAGTGTTGCATACAGTTTGTTCATGATGCAGCAGCAGCTAGTCAGCTGATCTCATAATTGTATTTGTTAAACTGCAACATTGAGTTTATTTTTAGATTTGGCACAGAATTGTATCTTAACTAGACAATGTCTTTGTTTCTATTAAAGTTTTTAACCCCAGAAAGTAAACTTAAAAATTCAAATGCTCTGGGCCTAAACGAACATTAATTAGCTTAATTTTCAGCACATATGTGTTAGCTTTTATTGCACTATTGTTATATTTACTGTAATAACACAATACTTTTTTTTTGTTTCCTGAGGGTTTGTCAAAAGTCTGTTTTGTGAGAATTATTATGCTTATTATACCCTTTAACTTCTCATATGTGTACCTGCGATATATATATAAAAAAAAAATCAGCAGCCACATTTGAAGAACTACTTGATTGCTCTCTTTTAATTCAAAGTTTATAGTGTGTAGTCATGTCTTGCTGAATTTAAAGCCCCTCATTACCTTTCAACATGCTGTATTTCATGCTGGTGGTTTGTGTGCCGATTTCACACCAACCAGTTGACAGTATGACTGTCCCTGCCTGCTGTTCGGCTCCTAGTTACTTTGTTAAGGTGCTGCTCAGTATCCTGCTGTATCAAACTTCACAACACTTTAACTTCTTATGCAGAGTATTTCCTGTAAACAAAACTGTTGTTGTCACTTACTCTTGCTGTAACTGTTTAATTAATAATATGCTACTATAAAGTGCTTTCATCTTTAAAAAGCAGCTTTCAGGGTATGAGAGCCAAGGACATTCAGTGAGCGAGATGAGCACTGTAACCGTGGTTACTGGTTAGATAACAGTGCCTTGTGACTCACTTAGTAATTTATATTCACATGTACAACTGTGTTCTTCTCCAAGTATGTTAATGCTCAACATGGTTGTTATTTTGCAATAGTAATAGTAAGCTATGCAGCAAAATATACTCGGTTTTCTTCTCTCAAAAGTATTTTACTTCTTCAATGGTGGAGAGTTGTTTAATCAGTGTTTCACATTACTCAAGAAATAGGCATTACTCTAAGATTAGTTTCAGTTTTAGATATTAAAAGGTAATATTGTACCTAGTTGTTCTTACAGAATATACTTTTTACATGGACTTTAGGGTTTCCCCAATTATATTTTTAATAACTAACAATCAGACTTATAAATGACTTGCATTTGTCTTTAATATAATTTAATAATCATTTTACCCTAGTTTCAACTATATTGTAGAGACAAATGAATGTGTGATTGATTACTGGAACAAGCAGATTGAATTCTGTCAAATTTAAATAAATAAGTGATTTCTGTGATTTCACACGTGTAGGCCTACACTGTTGCAGGTTTGACGTTTTTGATGTGGAGATAGAGTTCTGTAAATAATATATCAGTTTTAAAGTAGGCTTATATTTTCAACACTATATTCCTAGTTTAGTTGAAAGAACACAACTTACAGCAGTAGGCTACTGTACAAATCCTGTTATATTTCTGTGCATGGTTCCCTTTAATAAACTGCTGTTTGAATTTGAAAATGACTCTGATGCATCATTTCACAGATATGGATAGGAGGACTTATCTAGCAAGCAAGTGTTGACCACCACGCACAAACTTAAGTAGGCCTGTTTTGCAATAGGTCTATGGGAATATTCACATCCGATCTTATCACCAATGGATGCAGTGAATAGGTAAAAATAACTATATATATATACATATATATACATATATATATATATATATATATATATATATATATATATATATATATATATATATTAGAGCTGTCAAGCGATTAAAACAATTAATCTAATTAATTACAGGCTCTGTGATTAATTAATCTAAATTAATCGCATACTTTTATGACACTTTTATACCTGTTTATAAACAGCTGTGTAGCCTGCTAGTCTCTCTCTCTCTCTCTCTCACTCTCTCGTAACTTCTGTCTCCACAACAGACAGCGCTGCACTGCCACAGATGCTTATGCCGATTCATTCACCATCGTCGTACTCATAGGCAAAAATATTGAGAGACACACACACGCACGCACACACACACACACGCACACACACACACACGCACACACGTTTACGCGGACGACGAGACAGCTAGCAAACAAAATTGAGACACGGGGAGAAAGATTGAGAGATACTGTTTTGAACCTAGCCTACATTGTTGCACCCACTAAATCAATAATGCACAGACACTGGCTGCGGAGAATAAAGTAAGATGTCTTCCTACCTTCATGCTTATTAAACCGTCTATAGAGCCCTCGGCCCCCTGCTTCTCTCTTTACTTTTCTCCCTTTCACCCGCGCGGGCTGTGTCTGCTTCAGGTGCAGCTCGGTGCAGCTACGCACCACTTTTGCACCGGGTCAAAGGGCATTATAGAAGTGCGATTAATCTGCGTTAATTTTTTTAATCGCGTTAATTTTTCTGTGATTAATTAATCGAAATTAACGCGTTAATTTGACAGCCCTAATATATATATATATATATATATATATATATATATATATATATATATATATATATATATTAGTTACTATCTATGGTATATGCAGTAAGTAAGTTTTTGTATTAAGTTGAAATACATCGCAATCATGTCAAATATGAAATCAGAATGAAAGGGAAAGAAAACAGACTGTTAGCCCCCGCCAAGAAATTAAAAATAACTATATTTTACGAAAATAATTTAATAGTATAACAAAGGGTGGAGACCAAGTCCCAGTAGGCTAGTGACCTCTTATAATAGGCCGATGCCTCTTTATATAGTCTACTCTACTATTTTAGGCTATATTAGTGACAACGGAGGCATCTATGATATTTCTTAATGCTATGATTATGTCGTCTCGTATCAGCTACTGTATAACCTGCTGGTCTCAGGCAAACAAATCAACATTAAAATCAATTGAATGTCTCCACAAACAAGCTCTTAAAATATTTGACAGAAAATCCCAAATTTCATGTGTGCCATATAGTGATGTGATACATACTGTATATTATTATTGTATTCTGTGTTGACCTGCACAGGGACTGCAGATGGAAATTAGCAAACTGCTATAATCTGATACAATGCATCTTTTCTCTGTGAGATTAATGTTAATTTGTACATGGTTCCTGACAAATAAACTAATAAACTAATCTAAACTAAACATGAAATAAAAAACGAATTTGTTGGAAACAGTCATCCAGTCTCGCACACCAACTCTAGTCTCGCGAGAGGACACTGCGCCCAAAAATTATGGACGTCGGTGGTAGCAGTGGTGGGTTGCCTGTCAACAATAAACAGAGAGCTATGCTGCCGAACAAAAGCAGGGGCGAATTTACCCGCAACCCAAGAAAAGATTCAGAGGTACGTGAAGGGAAGTTTGTGATACATTTTATGCGTGAGTTTTCATACAGAGACGAGGCCTTTTCTGCTGCTAATGTAGCTAGCTCTGAGCAGGCTACTGTAGCTTCACTATTATCCCTAACATTAAACGACGGAAACATACAGCAGCAAGTGAGGCTCTAAACAAACTTTATATAAAAGTAATGCACCTTTATCTGTGCCGTGTTTTATATCAAGTTCAGAGTTCAATAACATAACGTTGATGTGTAGCCACTTGGCTTGTGTTAGCTGCTCACAGGCCAGACTGAACTGTCTGTCAAGATCCAGAGACGACCTGTTGAAAACAGAATCTTTCTGCTCCAGTTCGCAAACACGCTTCAAATTCCGTGTATTGGCCTGCTTTGTTTATGTAAATTCATCATGCATACCGTGGAGCACAAATATGTGTTTTTAGGCAGGGCAGTGGGAGATTTCTGAAGAACATCTCCTTCAAAATCCATGAGGAGTTTCGTAATGTTTTGATTCAGACAATAGTAATATATAGCAGCTAAACTGATATCACCACTATATCCCTAAATGTGATTGAGATGAACCTTCTCAGTGCTAAAAACTGATGTGGGACGATTAGAATAGCTACAATACGCTTTTAAAGTAAGAGTTCTGCATTCAAAAAATAACTTATCTAAAGTAGCCTACATGTGGTTTGTTAGCAAATGTACGCTTTATGGTGTTTAATAATTATAGTTTTGGATTATAATTATGGTTTTTATTGTGCAGCTGGTCCTGGTGGATTAAATAACCTACTGAATCTAGTATGCTGCAGAATAGTGTAACCTGTAAAACTGCATTATTAAATAAATAAATAAATAAAATGCTCATATGTTTTGTTAGAAAAATCTGAATCTGCAGACTTTTAACTATTGTCAGAATCAGAAATATGTTTATCGCCAAAGAAGTTTTAAAGACATGCAAAGGATTTTTCCATTGGTACAAATAAACAAAGTAGGAGGAAGGAAAATGACTGACAAAAGTTAAGAATTGGAAAAGTAAAAAAGAAATGTACTTACAAATGTCTGAAATATTTATGTTTTAAAACGAATAATTAATTAAGCTGGCTGCTGTCATATAAATACCCAGTTAAAAGCCTGGTGCTTTTTCAGCTTTTTGGATGTCCAGCGATTCAGCTAATCATGCTTCTTCTTCTCCCGCTGCCATTCCCAGACAGTAGCAATGACTGAATTTTTACTAGCTGCTAAAAAACATTGAATAGATGCATTACTCAACATTAAAAAAAAGCTGGTACCAATCTATCTCTCTTCAAGGCTGTTTGTAGTTGGACTCTAAAGTAATGGTTTCTTTCATAATAAAAAGTGGCATGTGTTGTGTGCAGGGGCTGTCTGAGTCTCCTGACATCGAGTTTGAATATGCCGATACAGACAAGTGGGCTGCAGAGCTGTCAGGTGAGTGGGCTCATCATATTCACTGATATATCCTGAATCTTTTTGTGTTCCCCTGAATTCATCTTTTCAGAATATGCAACCGTAAATGTTTTCTGATTATTTCCATATTCTCTATGTATGTTTCAGAGCTGTACAGTTACACTGAAGGGCCAGAGTTTGCTCTCAACAGGAAGTGCTTTGAGGTGGAATTCAAGATACATGGTATGTAGTTCATTATTTACACACTCTGTCGGATATTAATGAATGAATGAATACTTTGTCATTGCACATGTCACAAGTACAGAGCAACGAAATTACCAGTACATCCCGTCCAAGAAACATAAAAAGACAGTGTGGGGAGACAGGACGGAGAGACTGTCGGGACGCATGCGTCCCCTACTTAAGATGAGAAAAGGAAAACAAGAGGGAAAAACGAGGGCAAAAAAACAGTTAATTCCCAAACTGCGCTCCTCTAAGGGGGGTGCAGTGTAGTGATTATGAAAAAAATACCTCAGCACATAAGCAATATATTAAAAACATCACAAACACGCACATGTTGGAGGGGTAAGGGTGTCGGGAGGGGTTGTCACAACTCAGACACTGTGGGGAGCACGCAGCCAATGGGCGCAACGCATCACTCGCGAATACTGTACTGCAACGAGGGACGGAGAGGGGGAGGGGGTCCGGAAGGCGTTGAGTCCAGGTGTGTGTGTGTGTGTGTGTGTGTGTGTGTGTGTGTGTGTGTGTGTGTGTGTGTGTGTGTGTGTGTGTGTGTGTGTGTGTGTGTGTGTGTGTGTGTGTGTGTGTGTGAGAGCTCCAAGGACTTCATCTCCACCCAGACTCAACTAAGAGCTCTGATCCAAAGACAAAGTTCACAGGAGGAGGAGGGGTGGGGGAGGGAGGGGGGCAGAGCAGCTGTCTGCATACCAGCCAGGAGAGTAGAGAGATATCAGCCTACCAAGGCCGGTGTGCGGGAGCCGAAAGAAGAAGATAACGATTGTTTTGGGTCAGGCCGACTCTATGATTTTCGCCTGCCTTACTGTCTCTCTGGTGCTCTGTATATTCCAATCGCCGAATTACGGTGGCCCTTTTTCTAAGCCTAAGCATTGTCCAACTTCTCCAAGATAGAATCCATTTTGCGAATGAGTCCAAGAATCACTTCCTGCTTGCGATTAAGTT
Source organism: Hyperoplus immaculatus (assembly GCA_949357725.1). Taxonomy (NCBI): domain Eukaryota; kingdom Metazoa; phylum Chordata; class Actinopteri; order Uranoscopiformes; family Ammodytidae; genus Hyperoplus; species Hyperoplus immaculatus. The sequence continues at coordinate 20,103,213 of OX442350.1, read as the reverse complement.
CGCATATCACAGTTTATGATTTAAATGAACCATAAACCGTGTATTATATCAAAGGTGAAGGTGAAGGTGTGTGTGTGTGTGTGTGTGTGTGTGTGTGTGTGTATGTATATATATGTATTAGTGGTGGGCCGTTATCGGCGTTAACGTGCTGCGTTAACGCCAGACTCTTATCGGCGATAAAAAAAAATATCGCCGTTAATCTCTTATTCCACCTCCTGTTCGGCTCAGGGAGCCAGTCATTTGTACAGTTCAGTTTAGACTCGGCCGTAATGCTGCTGCACACACACACACACACACACACACACACACACACACACACACACACACACACGCTGCATGTCAGAGACGAGGGGCGAAGCTTCTCTCACACACCCGCCGCTCTCTCTCTCCATCACTTGCCCAACGACACAATCGGGTATTGGAACGCAGGGTGGGTGTGTGTGGCCACCGGTCGCCACGTGACTATAAGTTTCCAAGTTTTAAACACTTCTATCTCGTCAACGGCAACGTCACCGTACCCGAATCCTAAATATCCCCATAGCAGACGCTATATTTCATCGGGGGGAAAACTTTGTTTTGCGCCACAGTTGAGCTTAGACTCGGCCGTAATGCTGCTGCACACACACACACAGACACAGACAGGCACACACACACGCTGCATGTCAGAGACGAGGGGCGCTACCAAAAAGACGAGAGGAGCGGTTGGAGCAGTTGGAGAGTTTAGACACACATGCGCGCACATTTATTTACATAAAATCGCAATCGCAGTCATTTGTGCAGTTATGTAAAATGTTTCACTAAGGAAAATGACAGAAAAAGTAACGCACAGTGACTTTGATGAGTAACTTTAATCTGATTACTGGTTTGGAGATAGTAACACGTTAGATTACTCGTTACTGAAAAAAGAGGTCCGATGCCGGTAACGCGTTACTAAGTAACATCTTGTTGAACATTATTTATTTTCATCACCAATTATCATAGTAGAACAGCTTCCTCAAGCAGTTTGTGATGCATGTTGGAAACAGGAGATGAGCCCCTGGTCTGATGCGCCACCTGGCTTGAGAAACACGTTCTCAAAGACTTACTTTGAGTCATTATTTAGGGAGCACACACATATTATGAAAGAATTCAAATGAGCCATTTTAATCTAGATTAATCTAGATTAATTCCAAAATTAATCTAGATTAATCTAGATTAAAAAAATTAATCTATGCCCACCTCTAATATGTATATATATATATATATATATATATATATATATGTATGTATGTATGTATGTATGTATGTATGTATGTATGTATGTATGTATGTATGTATGTATCTATATATATATATACAGTATCTCACAAAAGTGAGTACACCCCTAACATTTCTTCAAATATTTCATTATATCTTTCCATGCGACAACACTGAATAAATGACACTTTGATACAATGTCAAGTAGTCAGTGTACAGCTTGTATAACAGTGTAAATTTACTGTCCCCTCAAAATAACTCGACACACAGCCATTAATGTCTAAACTGCTGGCAACAAAAGTGAGTACACCCCTAAGAAAAAATGTCCAAATTGGGCCCAAAGTGTCAATATTTTGTTTTGCCATCATTATTTTCTAGCACTGCCTTAACCCTCTTGGGCATGTAGTTCACTAGAGCTTCACAGGTTGCAACTGGAACCCTCTTCTACCCATTCATGACGACATCAAGGAGCTGGTGGATATTAGAGTCCTTGCGCTCCTCCATCTCCCGTTTTAGGATGCCCCAAAGATGCTCAATAGGGTTTAAGACTGGAGACATGCTTGGCCAGTCCATAACCTTTACCCTCAGCTTCTTTAACAAGCCAGTGGTCGTTCGGAGGGGTGTTTGGGGTCGTTATCATGTTGCAGTACTGCCCTGCGGCCCAGTTTATGAAGGGAGGGGATCATGCTCTGCTTCAGTATGTCACAGTACATGTTAGAATTCAATGAACTGTAGATCCCCAGTGCTGGCAGCACTCATGCAGCCCCAGACCATGACACTCCAACCACCATGCTTGACTCTAGGCAAGACACACTTGTCTTTGTACTCCTCACCTGGTTGCCGCTCCACACTCTTAACACCATCTGAACCAAATAAATGTATTTTGGTCTCATCAGACCACAGGACATGGTTGCAGTAATCCATGTCCGTAGTCTGTTTGTCTTCAGCAAACTTTTTGTGGGGTTTCTTGTGCATCATCTTTAGAATAGGCTTCCTTCTGGGATGACAACCATGCAGACCAGTATGATGCAGAGTGCGGCGTATGGTCTGAGCACTGACAGGTTGACCCCCCACCCCTTCAAGCCCTTCAGCAATGCTGGCAGCACTCATACGTCTATTTTCCAAAGCCAACCTCTGTGTACGACGCTGACCATGTGCACTCAACCTTCGTAAACTGGGCCGCAGGGTGGTATTGCAACATGATAACGACCCCAAACACACCTCCAAGACGACCAGTGGCTTGCTAAAAAAGCTGAGGGTAAAGGTTATGGCCTGGCCAAGCATGTCTCCAGACCTAAACCCTATTGAGCATCTTTGGGGCATCCTCAAATGGAAGGTGGAGGAACGCAAGGTCTTTAATATCCACCAGCTCTGTGATGCTGTCATAAATGGGTGGAAGAGGGTTCCAGTTGCAACCTGTGAAGCTCTAGTGAACTACATGCCCAAGAAGGTTAAGGCAGTGCTGGAAAATAATGGTGGCCACACAAAATATTTACACTTTGGGCCCAATTTGTAAATTTTTTCTAAGGGGTGTACTCACTTTTGTTGCCAGCAGTTTAGACATTAATGGTTGTGTGTCGAGTTATTTTGAGGGGGACAGTAAATTTTCACTGTTATACAAGCTGTACACTGACTACTTTACATTGTATTAAAGTGTCATTTATTCAGTGTTGTCCCATGGAAAGATATAAAGAAAAATGTGAAGAAATGTGAGGGGTGTACTCACTTTTGTGAGATACTGTATATATATATATATATATATATGTATATATATATATATATATATATATGTATATATATATATATATATATATATATATATATATTATATATATATATATATATATATATATATATATATATATATATATATAT
>OX442350.1:19970744-20099902 GCA_949357725.1 Hyperoplus immaculatus | reverse complement strand
AATCATTTGTTTCCTCCTGTTTTTTTTGAAGATCAAATATGCTCCCTAAAACCATTTTTGTACTTTTTTGTAATTTTTTAGAGTTGCAGGCCTAAACATAAGAAATATGAGAAATTAATGGAAAGTGTGGACCTTAGAGTTGTGTCTGTGTGTGTGTTGTGAAATTACTGTGTGTGTATGTGTGTGTGTCTTTGTGCGCATGCATATGTGTGCAGCTGTAAGGTGCAATTTGTGGGTTTTCAGGTGGCTGCAGGTTCACTTTGTTACTTTGGTACTTTGTTGACATCATCAAAGAAACTGGAAATAAAAGGTCAAAAGCAACTGACAATGAATTAATATTTGATATATATGTAAAGAGGTCAAGTGGGATAAAAGGTTTTCAAAAAAAAGTAGAAAAAAATATTACTGTATAATGTTTTTAGGGCAGTTTATAGGGAGAGGACGAGTGTGAGTATTTATTTGCATCTGTGACTGCACAAATACTAAACGTGTATCAAAAGCAGTTTTATTGCAAATCATTAACATATCCTAGAGTCTGATTATCCCACTCAAAAAAATCTACTTTGCATCTGTTATATGAGAAATTTTTCAATTATTGTGTTTTTTTTTTAATAAAAATGGCTCACGTCATCACATAAGCTTGCATGTAAAGGGTTAAAAGCAATTACAAATTAAATAATATTTGATATGTATGTAAAGAGGTCAAGTGGGATAAAAGGTTTGTAAAAAAAAATAGAAAAAAATATTACTGTATAATGTTTTTATGGCAGTGTATAGGGAGAGGACATTTTTGTCCTCTAAGGTCATGAGTGTACACAAAAAGTTAAGGTCACACAAGGGTTAAGAATGGAGCTCCATGTATCTTCCGCTAAAGAGAAGCCCAGGTCCCCTTCCCATGCTGCTTTGATCTTGTCCATAGAGGCATGTCTTAGATCCAACATCCTGCCATAAAACGCAGAGACAAGTCTCTTTTGAGATGGGTTGATAGAAAGAATAAAATCAACAAGGGTTGTGTCTGCTGGTGTAGAAGAGCTGGTCAATTTGGATAGCACAAAATGCCTTGTTTGCAAATATCTGAAAAAATCTGACCTTGGAAGACCGAATTTGTTGCTTAGTTGTTCAAATGATGCTAAAGTGTTACCCATATACAGGTTCTTGAAGCGCACAATACCCTTCTTATGCCATTCTTTAAAGACAGGATCTTGGGTTGATGGTCTGAAAAGGTGGTTTGATGCAATAGGGCTCAGCAGGGAGAAGTTATGCAACCCAAAATGTTTCCTAAATTGAACCCATATCCTTAGAGAGTGTTTAACCACCGGATTTTTTAAAGATTTAATCGATGGGAGTGGAAGTGGGGATCCAAGTAATGCAGGCACGGACATATTATCATCTGTATGTAATTCCATGGCTACCCAGTCAGGACAATTGGGCTGATTGTGAAAGAAAGACCAAAATGAAAGGCAGCCCAATAGTAAAAATGAAAGTTTGGTAGAAGAAATTATTTTAAAAAAACGACAAGGTATATACAGTGTTTCTTCTAGTTTTGTGTTGTGGGGTATAGTGGATACATTTTTCTGAGATATAATGGCATTGTAGCGGATTTCAGTGTTTTCAGTTTCTTATATTTTGGAAAATGAAATGCCCTTTGACATTAACATTTGGCTGTTAAATTTTTAAATAAGAAAGCATTTACTAGTGTGGTTGAGCTATGAATGTTGTATCTTTGTCACTCCTCATGTGTATTTGATTCTGAAAAGTCGGCCTGTAAAGCCATTTAGTCTCACAGGTAAAGATATCTTGTAGCATTATAGCAATAAGATGAATATGGCATTATATGTGTGTACACCCCTACACAGTATGATTACTGTAGCTGTGCAAGTAGTATTCACTGGTCACCTGACTAATCTATGTCTTTTGGAGCAGACGGTAGCTTCCATGTTAGACTGTTGTCATTGATTGTCTGTCTATATGTCAGATCGCTCTGCTGAAGATTCTCCTCGCAGCCGCTCCGACCTCCAAGGCCAAGACGGACTCCATCAACATCCTGGCAGACGTTTTGCCTGAGGAGATGCCGTAAGTGGTGCAGTTTAACAGCTCTGCCGGGCCTTTCTCCAGTACATCACGTTCTGAACAAGGACAGAGTACTAACTCTAGTAACAGTTTTACAATTTAGATTTATATCTGATGTGGAAAAGAGTTACTGGTGTGCTTTTTTTTTGGCTTTTTGAATGTAGGAAACGCATAGTGTTACTGTAGTTTGGTTCAAATAGGACTGTATGCGAGCAACTACATTTGTACATAATAGAAATGAAAGGATGTCTGTTTGCTCTTAGAATCACAGGTCCACTTCAGTAGATAAATGATCTGTTTCTGTCTGACTCTGCAGGACCACAGTGTTGCAAAGCATGAAACTCGGTGTGGATGTCAATCGGCACAAAGAAATCATTGTGAAGGCCATCTCTGCCATCCTGCTGCTGCTTCTGAAACACTTCAAACTGAACCACATCTACCAGGTATGAATGTCACACACTCTCCGTGTCACAATTCAGAATTATATGTAACTATACTAATGCTCATGAATAAGAAATGTCACTACTATATACTCTGATATGAGGACATGGATAAATATCTTTTGTAATTGAATGTTTCTTTGTATGCCTATTTTGTAGTTTGAGTACATGGCTCAACATTTGGTATTTGCCAACTGCATCCCCCTCATTCTGAAGTTCTTCAACCAGAATATCATGTCTTACATCACAGCTAAAAACAGGTACTTCCATGACTCCTATTTACACTCAGTAAACTCTAGGTAATTTGCCTTTATTCACTGCTCTCAACTTTCTTTCCCTAGCATTTCAGTACTTGACTTTCCTTACTGTGTGGTGCACGAGCTCCCAGAGTTAACCGCAGAGAGTCTAGTAAGTTTTCTGTCCCTTCGCGGTAGCGTGATGTAATATCAAACATAGAGTTGAATTAATTTTCACTGTGGGTATTTTGTCTTTTACAGGAAGCAGGAGACAACAATCAGTTTTGCTGGAGGAATCTATTTTCTTGTATTAACCTGCTGAGGATCCTCAACAAACTGACCAAGTGGAAGCACTCTAGAACAATGGTGCGAGCAAAAAAAATAAAGAAAGCTCATAGCATGTTTCCACCATTTAAAAAAAAAAAAAAAAAAAAAAAAAAAAAAAAAAAACATAATCCCTGCATTACAAAACACATACTCTTTCTTTTTCCTTTTCTACATACGTCAGTAGCTCAAAAAAAAGTATGTAGTTAGCATGCAGTTGGCATACAATTGGGACTTACTTCTACTTATTTATTTTATCATAACATTGCGCCTTGAACTTGCCTCTTGCTTATATGTCTGTCACATTGCTGGTTGTTTTCACACTGAGGCTCTGTCTATGTAACGTAACTGGTGTGCAGTGGATTGTGGGTCAGAATCTCCCAAAATCACGACCAGATGTAGTAGGGCATCCGGGGATTTTGAAGCATGCTCACTACATGTATTTGGGACATTCTAAATATTTTTCTAGCATACTAAATACCCGGGTAGTATGGGTTTTGGAACAGCCAATGTTTAAGCTCTTTTCCTCTCCAAACTTTCATACTCTCGTTCTTTTTTGCTCCCAGATGCTGGTGGTGTTTAAGTCCGCTCCCATCCTGAAGAGGGCGCTGAAAGTCAAGCAGGCCATGATGCAGCTTTACGTCCTGAAGCTGCTCAAAGTTCAGACCAAATACCTGGGACGCCAGTGGAGGAAGAGCAACATGAAGACCATGTCTGCCATCTACCAGAAGGTCCGACACAGGCTCAACGACGACTGGGCTTATGGAAACGGTGAGCGGAAACACTAACGACAGAAAATAAATTCAATCGTGAAAGGAGCTTTAGCCTGGGGAAAAAGTAGAAGAAAATAAAAGATGGACTATTTTGGTCCGTGATAAGTTATTCTTTTCATTGCAGTGTAGCGTGTGTTTATTATTGATTAGCAGCAGTACATTTCTAGTAGTCTGCAGCAAAGTGTATTTGCTTCTATTTTTTTGAAATAAGAAGGAAAAACATTATACAGGTTGCAGATTCTTAAGTGGGGATGTTTGCTAGTTTCTTAGTTTCATGATAGCAAACACTGTTCACACTATTGCTCAGTGAGAACAGGCTGTTTGAATAGCTCAGCAGTTAAGGAAACAGTATTTTTCACCATTTTCTCACGTTTTTGTAAATCCTAACATCCGGTTTATCTGGTCCATTTCAGGGTTAGAATGGTTGTCAATGTGTTTGCTCTCTGAGTAGACCACCATGCACTAAATATAAGCTGCTGTTTTTCTTCTATTCCCCCCCCCCCCTCCTCCTCCCGGAGCAGATCTGGACGCTCGTCCGTGGGACTTTCAGGCCGAGGAGTGCGCTCTGCGGGCCAACATCGAACGCTTCAACAGCCGGCGCTACGACAAGACCAACAGCAACCCAGACTTCCTGCCCGTGGACAACTGTCTGCAGAGCGTCCTGGGACAGAGGGTTGACCTGCCAGAGGACTTCCAAATGAACTACGACCTCTGGCTGGAGCGGGAGGTCTTCTCTAAACCCATATCCTGGGAAGAACTGCTACAGTGAGAAACAACCAAAAAAATGTTTTCAATCAGGAGCTCAGACAAACCACAGACGGATCACAGCATTATGTTACACGTTCTGTACACACACACACACGCACGGAAGATGACGGGTGGATTTCAAAGGTGTAGACTTTCAGTCATCACCTTGATCGAGGCTTGATGCTGAACGTAATGAACTATTGAGACTTTTTCTCCACACTAATGCCACCCGCAGTTTTATAATGAAACAGCTGAAAATGAATTCAGTGCTAAATCTTGCTCTATACTTGAAGCCAGCCCCTTCCCTTAGGTGTTTACTTTGTGTGCCTCTTATCCATTAAATTGGAAGCACTACATGACACGTATATGTTGACTCCTAATTTTCTAAAGAAAAGTATTAGGAATAAATTGTATGTATTGATTTTGTTAGGACTCAAACATATGTGTATTTCTGGTGAGGCAGAGCTTGGCACATTTGAGATGTTTCTAAATATAACATTCCCTAGTGCGTCTCATGAGTTTACCTCCTTTAGAGAGATGAGAAGAGTGGGGCCTTTTTTGGTCATTATTTCTTCATGTACTTAAAAAACATGTATTGATTTTGAATAGCTTTTATCTAAAGGGTTACACTTCTGTTTACCTGACTTTACTCTTTATTGTTCCACTGCATTTGCAAATGATTTGAATTTTTTTTCATCATTCTGAGCGTGTCACCTGAGTGCTGCCTACCTACTTTGCTCTGGGACCATGGAGGCACCTGGCTGAACAAAAGACATAACACCACCTTGATTTAATTTTTTTATTTGTATTATTACCGTCTTAAATTACTTTGTTGGATTCTGGGTAAGAGAAAAAAAACATTTGAGTTTCTGGGTTGAGATCTGCGGTTTCTGAGCTTCACTCATCAGACAGATGCTTGAAGAGGACAACTTGGCTACAACCATTTTCCTGCGTCTTTTTCTACGTTTCACCTTATTTTCTTTGTTTTATTATAAAGGTTTAGGAAATGGGAATACCTGTACATTGTGAAACTTATTTATCATGGCTTTGCCTATTGTTTTACATTGACTTAAATACTGTAATAAAAGTATACTGTAATTCATGATTAAATGTATTTCACTTTATATATTATTTCGTTTTTTTAGCCTTTAATTTGATAGTGTTATAGCCTAGATACACATAAATAGAAATTATTTCCCAACTGAACTAGGCCTACTTCCCTTTCTTTTGTCACACCCATCTCCACTGTGAAATCAGGAAACGAAACCAAATTTGTAATCGCCCTTTAGCGATTCTTTATGTCCATGCCGTGTTGGCCTCTTTCTTCTTCTTCCACTGACAATGACGGAGCCTCGACTAAAGATCATAAACCGACTCTCAGAGAGATGTGATGATGATGGCGGTGACAAGGGGCGTAAAAGAACCCGGAGCAGCCCTGAACCTGGAACATCGGCAGGCTCAGGGAGGAGGTCAGGAAGTGCGGTGTGTTCGAGGCACGGCAGCCCCCTGGATGTTTACTGCTGCACCGATGGGCAGATCATATGTGCAGGGTGTGCTGCAGCCGAGCACACGGGGCACAAGTTCGGCTGTGTGAGGGAGGAACGGAGGAGGAAACAAGTAGGCTAAGTTAAAAAAGAATACTGCAATTTCTTAAAATAAGTAGCTTAGCGTGACTTTTGATTCTGTATAGGCCTAGTCGTTTTCATTGTTGTTGGGATGGCTCTGGAGATATGGGGTGGGTTAGAAGGGTGGTAGACCTATGTTCTCAAAAAGTACTGAGAATTGTCCTTCAGTATGTTACAGTAGCATGACGTAACACAAACATAAATAATAATAAAAAAGTGTAAACTAGGAACCCATAGGATTGGACTGTGACTTGTCTTGACTTGTTAACAAAGTGGCAAAAGTATATCAATACTTCATTAACAAGGGAAGGAGTTTGCCTCAATAGACCCTCTATTTTTTTCAAAATGTAACCCATCACTTGCTAATTGCAGTAGTGTGTCATATAATGGATTTATTTAGAGTAAAGAGGAAGACTTTAGAATAGGGAACCTATGCGGGTTAATAAGTTCCAAACTAATAGTGAACTAGTTATGAACAAGAACCCACTTTAGAATGGGGAACATGTTCTGACTTGGTTAGTGTTAGTTGGACACTGTTAACCCTTGTACTTATAGGTCTTGTCAGGTAAGAATAGACCATATTCATTAAGTGTATATTAAGGGAGAATTCTTCTTGTGGTACTACCACCTTATTAGACATACTGAGCAAAGCTTATCAAGATTGTAATTCATGTACAACACCTTCTTGACTTTTTATTAATAACCAGTAATTAGGAGGTAATTGAGAGAACATTCATAGTTAATGGCCTAGTAGATGTAGAACAAGGTTATACAGAATATGCTATTAATGTGCTTTCTAATGACTAATTAAGAGCAATATACCACTTCATGCATGCAAATAAGCAGCCGGTTAATGGTGAATAGGTGTACCTTTTATATTAAAGCGGCTACGAGTAACATTTAAATATCTTTTAAACAGCCTCATGTTTCCTCTGATAATAATAAATTACCTTTAACAGCAAACGAGACCATCAGTGCAAAGAAAGACGTTTTTAAATAGTTTTTATTACTGCTTTTGGTCTCAGTGTTTCCCCCACGTTCACCGCTGCTGAGTGAACGTGCGCCGCTGCTATAAAAATCCTTCTCCTCCGCATTTTCTATTTTTTTTTTTTTTGGTACGTAGCTCCTTTTAGAAAATGGGCAGCGCGTAACGTAAATTGCGCAGCACGTGGCACATCATCACGTAGCCAACATCAAAGAAGAAAAATAACCTAACAGCGAGTGTGGCAGTTGTTGGCAGTAGTAGCCTACACGGTTGCAAAGTTACAATAGCCTCGTTTGAGCAGGAGCCGTCTTGCTCAGACCCTCGCAATTATGATGCGCGTCTTGCTGAGCGCACAGCAAAAATGCTGCAAAAATGCTGTGCGCTCAGCAAGACGAGTGTCATAGTTGCGCAGGTCTTAGCAAGACGGCTCCTTCTCAAACGAGGCTATTGATTCTAGCAGCGAGTGAAGCGGAAGAGCGAAGAAAGAAGGAGAGAGAGAGAAAGTTGCTAAAATGTGTCGCTACATGACCACCAGTTTTAAAAACCCTCTGAGCCCTATCGTAATTTTATTTTATTTTATCTAGGCTATAAACCGCAACCGTGCCATTTTTCCTCTAGTAGACTACAGTGTGTGTGTGTTTTGTGTGTGTGTGTATATTTTCGGGAACTTTGAAAAATGAATCCATACTGTTAGATCCGATGTTGTTCTTTATTGCCATATAAAATCCGTTTTCATCGCGTATTTTAGTTTGGGATTTATGCTAATCGCCTGTAAGCATGTGGTCATTAGCATAAATACAGGGAAAGGGAAAAACCCTATGGACTTTTTAAAAGAGCATGAATAGTTTCTATTATGTATAACTTATATGTATTTTATAATTTTCTCATCACTTTTTGACTCCCAAGACTAAGAAGAAGTGTTTTAAGCAATAACAAGCTTAATACATTTGCCTTTTTGTGTTAGATCAATAAATAATTGAGATATTTTTTGCTTTTTTACTGTCTAATTGATAATTTCCTACATTCAAACGACATCACTGCAGCACACATATTCTGATAGTCCAGGTTGTGACCCAAATAAATGATAGCTTGACAGCTATGCATTATAGGGGTGATGAATGCAATCTTAATAAGAAAATAAATCCAGGCGAACCAAAACATCAAAAAAATGGCTTAGGGCTCAAAGGTTAAAAGGCTGGTACAAGCTCTTAAGGGATGCACTGTGCACAATGTATATATACATAGTTAAATAATATATATTACATTTGCAGATGAGTCTAAAAAGCTGGGTGATTAGAAAGGCAGACGGGGACAATGGAGGAGCTGAGGTTAGTAAAGCAAATTAGGGAAGCAAACTTTCAAGCTATTGAGAATTTTCTTTTGGATTTGAATGCATAATGCTAGGTGATATTATTTGAACATTACAAATACATGTATATAGGGTAATTTGAAGGAAACAAATAAGATTTCTAGCATTTCTTACTTGTTGTTTAAGTGCTCAAGTTTATTACAGAAAATACAGGTAGACCAAGTAAGGGAGGAAAGAGAAGTGACAGAAACAAGGAGAACAAGAGAGAGAGGGTGCAGTGGTAGATCCTGAGAGGTGTTTTGCCCATGATTGCAGGAGATTTAATTTTTGAACAATGTGTCTTATGTAAAAAACAGTGTGTAGTGTTTTGAAAGAAGTGTGTTGGAGAATTTCACAGTGCAAAGCACTTATTGTGTTTGTAGGGTTGGTGCTTTTGTCTAGGGCATGGTTACAAAAGTCAGAGGTTGTGATGCTTTGGGCATAGCAACCACTTTTAGTGTTTAAGCATTAGGCAAAAATCTGTAAATAAATTGTGCAAATTATTTTTGCGTTGTGGCTTTTTTTGTTTAAATATTAATTTCTATAAAAAAATGTCAAAATCTGTAAATGAAGACACAAAAGGCAAAGTTACAACACCAATAATCCTATCTACAGTAATACACAGGACTGTGTGAATAGGATTTAAGTGCATATTCTCCTCTCAAAGTGCACCAGATTCATGGATTCCAATGTACAGGGTACAAAAAAAATTTGGCCGGGGGGGCATGCCCCCGGACCCCCCTAGAGGGTTCAGGGACCACAGCACCGCTGCTGAAAAAAATCCTGCGGGAAACACTGGGTCTGGTCGCACACCCAGTCCGATTTTCGGTTCGCTCGTGCAAGCTCTATGGTCACATATCCATATTGGTCGCAGATTTCAGTGTGGCGCAGCAACGTAAATTGAGAAGCCTATCCCTCCAGGTGAGGGAAGGGGAGCGGGAGCCATGTTTGATACAGTTATTTGTCGTCATAATGACTGATAACGGGGCTGAACCATCAAAGAAAAAAAAGAAAATGCAATGAAGAAAAGCTAAAAGGGAGAGTGATATAGGCTACGGGGGGGACGAGGGCGTTGCAACAACGTGTATACAATTTCACGAGAGCGAAACTAGACTGCAGTGTTTACTCCTAAATGAATGAGCGGTTGGTACTAACACAAAGTTTGCTTTGCTTCACCATCATCAGATAACCATTATCTGAAATAGTAATTATTTACAACAACATAAACACATTAACTCATCGTGATCCATACTAACTGCCGTCTCTTGTTCATTCGCTTTCTGTGAGGAGTCCGACACGTAATCTTTCAGCTCCGTGAGAGAGAGTAGTTAGGTGACACTGCTGCATCAACTCATTGCAATCAGGTGCGCGTGGCAGTGACTGGCATTAGTTCATGCAGTGTCAAAACCACTCTCACGGAGCCGAAAATAATCCTCACACTTTCAACACACGGACATGCACTATATTGCTCCCTTCTCAGTTCACACTCACGCGCCTGGCACGAGCTAGAAAACAGCTTTGCGACAGCGGGCGTCGTAAAAATACTACCGCTTTTGTCCAAAGGGGACGCCAACGTGCCATGTTACTCGTAGTGGCTTTAAGTGTTACCGAAGCAGGCACTCACCACTCTTTGACCTTGTCACACACGCACATTTTTCGCCCAACCATACCGATTGAAACATCAAATTAACCAATAAATAATGTGTATATCCATCCAACGCACATTGAAGGAGGAGCTGAAGAGGATACAGACAAAATCCAAGCAGATACTCCACATGCAAGAGAATAAATACAAGAAAATGAGGAAGACCCTCCAACAGATCCAGGTGAGGAGAACACGTCACCACAAGAGCGCATGTGTGTACTCTACATCCCACAGTATAGTACAAAGGAAAACATTGACCCGATCAGATATACAGGACCAGACTGAACCCACTTGTTTGTAAAACAGGAGGAGGGGAGAAAAACAAAGGACTACTGCGAGGCCGTCCTGGTTGGCATCATCGACTCCCTACAGACACACTACCTGTCAGTGAGGGAGCTGATCCAAGCTCAGGAGAAGGCAGCGGCGGCTCAGATTCAGGTCTCCCTACAGACATTGCAGGAGAAGATGGAGGACACGAGGAAGAGGAGTGCTGGCCTTGATCGTCTGGCTCAGATGGACGGCGATGTCCTATTCTTACAGGTACAGTGATCACGTGCACTAGAAGAAACTGTACCCAAATCTGTGTTATAGATAATGTCTCTTCTCTCTCTCTGCGCAGAAGTGGCCTTCTCTGCAGCGCCTCTGTGAGAAAGAGCACCTCCATGCTCTGCCCGGTCTTTCAGAGGATCCTCTCCGCCCATTTGAGTTGACAAGGGGAGGGGTTGAAGACCTCGGCAAGCGACTGGAGGAGTTTTGTGACAAGGAGTTTGCCTCAATTTCTCAAGATGGTATGCTTGTCATATATATTGACGTTTTGCAATCTTTTAAAGGTGACCTATCATGCAAAAGCACTTTTTTAAAATTGTTTTCAACATGATGTGTGTCTAGAGACTCCCAGAGCATGAGAAAAAAAATTACTTCTCTCTTTTTCTCCGACTCCACATTTCTGAACCATGTGACGCCCCCGTATTACCAACCTACATTAGAACTTCCTCGACATGTGATAAGCACATCCCCTGATACCATGAATTGCAGTTAGATTCAAACCAGCAGTTCGATGCAGGGCCAATCAGAGACGACTGGGTTATTTTGGAAGGTGGGGCTTAAAGAAACAAACAGAGTTTTAGACAGAGGCTGCAAAGAAAAGGTTCAGCAATGGCACTGTGCGAAATATAATATTTTTTTTTGGATACTACTTCATGAAACAGTTTTAAGTAGGAACCCATAATACATTTTGGCCTTTTATTCAACACAGCTGACAGAGGAGGGCAGCAGGAGTCAGTAGGAGAGTCAGAGGAGGGCGGCGGGCATCAAAGATGTGAAGCCAGTACCTCTAAGTCCTATGGTTTGTTGCTATGGATTAAAAGTGTTTGTAAACATGGTTATTTTGAATGGCCCGAAAGGATATCACTGTGATCTATAGCACCTTCTTTGACATGTGAGGACGTTCATACTGTCTGGTTGTAGAGATTATTTCTCATGAAGAAGTTGAAGTAATGCCAGTTTCCTGAGATATGCTGAATGGAGACTGAATTCTACTGTTTAGACCAGAGCTGCAACTGTGTTGAGCTCTCTGGGCCACCATACTTTAAGTAGTGACGCTGTGATTGTCTCACAGGTCTTTATGAAGTTACCAACATTCTGACAGAACAGACTGCGGAGCCAAAAACCAGAGCAGAGTTCCTGCAGTGTAAGTTTATGCTCTTATTAACCAAACGTATGGTAGCGGTGGTAAGTAATCAAGTACATTTACTCCCTTAAAGCCACTACGAGTAACATGGCACGTTGGCGTCCCCTTTGGACAAAAGCGGTAGTATTTTTACGACGCCCGCTGTCGCAAAGCGCGTGCCAGGCGCGTGAGTGTGAACTGAGAAGGGAGCAATATAGGCCTAGTGCATGTCCGTGTGTTGAAAGTGTGAGGACTCTTTTCGGCTCTGTGAGAGTGGTTTTGACACTGCATCAACTAATGCCAGTCACTGCCACACGCACCTGATTGCAATGAGTTGAGCAGTGTCACCTAACTACTCTCTCTCACGGAGCTGAAAGATTACGTGTCCGACTCCTCACAGAAAGCGAATGAACGATAGACGGCAGTTAGTATGGATCACGATGAGGTAATGTGTTTATGTTGTTGTAAATAATTACTATTTCAGATAATGGTTATCTGATGATGGTGAAGCAAAGCAAACTTTGTGTTAGTACCAACCGCTCATTCATTTAGGAGTAAACACTGCAGTCTAGTTTCGCTCTCGTGAAATTGTATACACGTTGCTTGGCAACGCCCTCGTCCCCCGTAGTCTATATCACTCTCCCTTTTAGCTTTTCTTCATTGCATTCTCTTTTTTTTCTTTGATGGTTCAGCCCCGTTATCAGTCATTATGACGACAAATAACTGTATCAAACAAGGCTCCCGCTCCCCTTCCCTCACCTGGAGGGATAGGCTTCTCAATTCACGTTGCTGCGCCACACTGAAATCTGCGACCAATACGGATATGTGACCATAGAGCTTGCACGAGCGAACCGAAAATCGGACTGGGTGTGCGACCAGACCAAAAGGAGTAATAAAAACTATTTAAAAACGTCTTTCTTTGCACTGATGGTCTCGTTTGCTGTTAAAGGTAATTTATGATTATCAGAGGAAACATGAGGCTGTTTAAAAGATATTTAAATGTTACTCGTAGCCGCTTTAATGTACAATTTTCAGGAACTTTATTGTAGTATTTGTAGTTTTACAGTAGTTTTACACTCCATACTCTGTACATTTTGCTGATATTACTGCTTTACTTTCACTTAAATTGAATACAATTGAGTATGATCTGAATACTTATTCCACCACAGAGTTCATACAGAGCCAAACAAAACTGTTTTCTCAAAGAGACTAATTTCCTTTTTTCTTCATTGATCTCAGATGCATGTTGCCTCAGACTGGACCCCTGCACAGCTCATGAAGACCTGGCTATTTCTGCAGGAGACCAGGAGGTGAGGCTGAGCCCTACTGTCGGTAAGAGTCCAGCTTTTCGTCACCCGGAGAGGTTCCTCCACCGACGGCAGGTGCTGTGCAGGGAGGGCCTGCAGGCCGAGCGCTGCTACTATGAGATAGAGGTGGTAGGAGACAAGGCCGAGATTGCCCTCGCCTATAAGGGAATAGACAGAAAATCCCGCACTACAATGTCAGCTTTTGGGGCCACCAATATGTCGTGGAGTCTTGATCGCTCCAAAAACTACTCTGTGAGCCACAGAGGAGACAGCGTCCAGCTCAAAACACCCCCTGGTCACAAGAAGATTGGTGTTTACCTGAAGTTCAAAGAGGGATCTCTGTCATTCTATGAGGTGTCAGACAGTATGAGGTTTCTCTATGAGCTGGAGGCTGAATTCACAGAGCCGTTGTATCCGGGATTCTGGCTCGGAGAAAACTGTTGTATCCGGATCTGTGATTTGTGATGATAAGTTTCTTTATCCAAATTGTCATTGTGCTATATGACTATCTCAGTTTAATGTTGTTTTTACCAATTGGACCTCTGCAAGTGCCCTGACCAAGATTAATTCAACAGAACACAGCCTTTTTTCTTACATGTTGTACTCTCTTTGTTTATGTAAAATATACATTTATTTTTCACTTGATATTATTGTCAATGTGCTAGTCTCAGGTCAGCTTGTGGAGGAAAAAGTTTCAGTAGACTCAGATCTAACACAGCTATCTTTACTGAAGCTTAGCCTAGGAGAACACAGGTGGACATCACAAAGCACACTAAGTATTGCCCTCTGTATTCTGAAAGATGCCTTCTTACGAGGAGCTTTATAAACTCTGTCTCAACCCCCAAACAAGGCGAGGGGCCATGTCTTATTAAAATATTTACCATCTTTTTAAACCTTTGTCAGGACTCTGCTCACCTAATCTTTACTGCGTTACGTTTGTCATCACCTCCTTGGGGATATATGTAGAAAGTGTTGTTAAACATGAGAAAATATATCCATGGCAACTACATTTATAAATTCCCTTTTGAACCTTGGCAGATGACCTTGAGAGAAAAATAGAACTCCAACAGCAGCTCGTCCACTCTTTATTAATCATATTTTCTTGTTTTCACAATTTGACAATAGTTTTCAGTATCATACAATCATAAGATGACTGAGGAGAGACGGAGAGAGAAGCTGTAAAGGGACATTTCTAAATGTGTCTCCTGTTGTACAGAGAGTGTTTTAAATGTGCTCAGTAAGGCCCTGCACCCACAGGTAATAAGAAAGAATATATAGTACACACACACACACACACACACACACACACACACACACACACACACACACACACACACACACACACACACACACACACACACACACACACACACACACACACTCAGCCCAGCACTTGTAAGGAAGCTTTACCATCCCTTTGGCTGTAAAAGGGCAGCTCATTCTCATTGCTATTAACTGACACTTATGTGTGGAGCTTCTTTCAGCCTAAATTATTCAGTTTAATAATCTTATATTGCTTGTACACAGACTTTGCCTTTACTGCTATGAGGACAACAAAACAAATGCTATAATTTTTGCAGTCCTAGTGAAAAAGTGCATAAATCACATTCATCATTACTTTGTTACATTTACTGCTAAAACTGTTACTTCTTAAGACAATTATATAGGCTACTTCACACACATACAATTTATTTTCAGAATAGTTTAGTACACAAGATAATTTACAGAACTGGACAAACAGAGAGACCTCTACAAGATGCTCCCAGCAGGAAGTGCCTGACTAATAAAGACTAAAACAAGAAAAGAGACAAAATTAGGTATTTAGCCACACTAGCAAGACGACAATGCTCTTTTCAAAGACATCTTTTTTTGCTGCTCCCGATTTACCACTAGAGGGGCAGATAATGGCAAATTTTGCCTGAGGGTGGGACAATGGAAATATGTGAGTGGATGCAAAAAGAAGTGCGTGTGTCTACGAGGAAATGTTAGAAATTTGCGTTTAGAGATGTATCATTCCACCATAACATAAAAAATGGAGTTCCTGGTCAGCTGAGTTAGTTAGACTCAGTCAAAGTCTGATTATTCTGTGAATAAGCATAAAAGAATACTCCAAAGTTCAAATTTGTTTCTGTAATTGTGAAAATTAGCTTTATGTTCACTCACGAGTTAGAAAAACATTCACATCAACTCTAAAATTGCTAATTTTGGCTGCGTAAATGACTGAAAGGCTTATGTCAGTGTTAGCAACAACAAGTCAGAATATCGGTTATGTTCTTCACACTATGTGAAGTTGTGTGAAAGCTGAATTTGTGCAAAAAGCTTGTTAGCGTCGAAACATGAATGCTAGCATCTACTGTATGTTTCACCTTGCTGATGTTCCGTAGGCCTATATAGCATTTTAAATATTGTAAACATACTAAACTTAGCATGATAACATATGCTAGTGTGTTTTTATTACTATTAGAAGGATATCGTGCAAATATTTGGCATGTTTGAAGTAGAACACTGTGTTAGCATTAATCTCAAGTAGCCCACAACATTTTGTTTTCATTTTTAGACAAGAGGACCTAAAGGAGGCGAAAAGTAGGGGGTTCATGGCAAACCAGTGGTGGTGCTAGTGTGGCTAAAAATAAGTTGACCAGTAAACCTAAAGTTGAGACAGGTGAGTGGACGTCTCTGAACATCAGACACCCAGTTCTCATGGACACATCAGAGAAGCAGCTGCTGCCTAAACAATACACATTTGATCATACATGACATCCTCATCACCTCCTTGCAGTATTTTTCACATCCCACAACAATAAATTATCTACACAAGCTACAAAATAGATAAGTCTTTAAATAGTCCTATACAATTTTAAATAAGCATCACACAAGATGAAAATATACAGTTTATATACTGGTCACTTTTAAAAGATAGATCTTTGTTTTCATTAAACCTATACACTGCAAATATACAGAAATATAAATATAGTCCATTTAATTCCTAACACCAAGGCTTTGAACAGTGTGATAAAAAAAGAAAAAAAGGTTTCCTCATATAGGAACTTGTGTTTTGTCAGTTTGAACTTTGCAGAGAGTTTTGCAAAACTATTCACTGTCAGTGAATGTGTTGTTGTCAGACTCTGCTGGTTTAACATAAGTTCAACCAGGAGCCAAAGATCTTCATGATGTAAGGGAGCCTGGTTGGAGTTACTGTTACCGTCTGCTTCATTCACACTTCAAGAGGTTTGTTATTTCCCCAATATACAGAAGCATTGTGCATATCTGTGCTTGTGTATTTTTGTTTGTGCATGTATATTTTCGCTTGTGCATGTACACATGAGAACAGACGTTTATACTGAGTTAGCTGATATAACATCATTTTGATTGTTTCAAGTAAATTCCACAATTTTTTTGGTCCATTGCGAATTTTGTGTTATTTTTGTTTTTTGTCCTTAATGAACATATTTTGTGCATTTTTGTTTTTGTGCATCAATATATTGCTCACTCATTCGTCGGGATATGTTTTGATGGCAGCAGTTGTTCAAATTCCACATGTGCATACATTTTCGAAACAGTTAGGGTTAGTAATTCACTTGTGCATAATACATGTGAAATCTGTGCTTTGTAGCATTGCCATTATTGGAAGAAAGTCAAAACTGCATCAAGCAAGGAATGGACTTGTTTCAAATTCAAATGAACAAGCTGTACTTTCTGTCACAGGGTAAATAAACACTCTGTGGTTCACGTTAAACAAAAATCATAATTTTTCCATCTGTTGTTTAATATAAATATGTAGAGTTCAAGTGTTTTGTTGTCTACTTTTTACTCTTTGGTGGAGAAACTGAAAGTGATAACATGTGTGTAGAGGATGATGAGACCGTGCCTTTGGAACAAAAATCTAATATTATCCTATGTTATATTACTACAGCTACAGACAAAACACAGCGGAGCATGGGAATTGAATGGATGTCTCAAAAGCAGCCTTAAGAATAGTTAACAATACACAGAGACCTGTGAAAACAAATCTACACAATTAAAAGTGTCTAGCTCGACGCATCAGATCAGAGGTGTGCTTCAAACTTACTGTAGGTTCTCACTGAAACCTCTGCATAATATTTCATAAAAAAACAACTTATTTTGTGTTCCACTGTATGGCTGCGACACACAGTACCACTACGGAGGGCGGCAACACAATCACTAACAGACTTTTAACCATAAAATGACCAAACTCATATTCATCATGGCTCTCTGCGCCAGTATGAGTGAAAACCTTTTCAACCAGCAGGACTACACATTCTTTCTTTCAGTTCCCATGCCCTGTGCAGACGGGGATGTGCATTTAACTGTGGTGTGGCTGTGTCTGCTGAGGATCCTTATATGCTAAGGCAAAAACAAGCAGATCACAGAACTTTATTTTAGGCATATAAACCCTGAGAAGTTACATACAGAGCAGATACAGATGCTCCTCTGTTAAGCTCAGTGTTTGAGTGAATTCTTTTCTGCTGCTGCAGGTGTTTCCTTGGTGAAATTTTGGGATGCGTGCATTCAGAAAAATTTGTCGGCTACATACAGTTTTGTGGCGTTAGTAGAGCATTGTAGGGGATTCTCTGCGCTGCAAGAAACTTTATGGCTGAAAGGTAAACTGTAGGGACTGAGAGTGTGAGAGGGCTTTGGTCAGAAGTCAAGAGTCAGACTCTGGTGTGGCAGGCGTGGTGGGTGTAGTGGGTGTAGTGGGGCTGATGGCAGCGTTCTGGTAGCTCGTACCGTAGCAGATGTTTGGAGACAGGGAATTGGGGTCCAGTTGAGGTTTGTTCCCTCCAGGAGTGAGGAAGGGTCTGCAGACGGGCGCTGGGGCCTCGCCTGGCTTGGCCCCGAGGATGAATCTGGACTCGTCCTGCTCCTCGAGGTTGGACATGTCCTTCATCATTGTTTTGCGGTAGGAGACTGACAGCTTGTTGGAGCCGTCTGACATCAGGCCGAAGCGGCGGGCGAGGAACACAACAGGTAGAGGAAGCATAGCAACTACGATGAGCGAGAAGCACATGGCCAGTGCCCACGGAGGGTAGCTCTCGAAACGCTCCTGAGCCTGCAGACACACAGAGAGGGTTAAGTGATTATGCAGTGTAAGAAAAAAAGGAATTCTAAAGAAAAAGTCAAATGGAGAGGAACATGAGATATTCAAATATCAAATATTCAATTTCAAACTACATTCAGAGACACATAATTTGTCATATCAGATACATGTGTCTCCACAACGAGTGTCTTTTGGGAATAAAAATTCTCTAAGAGGCAAAAATTAGATTTAAAAGCATAATAAAAAAAGTTTAGAGCATATATATAAAGGATCCCTTAACAGTAAAAAACCCAGACACTATTATTAATAAACCTAAAATTTGATAGTTACAAATGTGTTTATTTATGTAGCCTAATATTACAAACGTCATCATCTAAGTATAGAACTGGTTGATTCAGCTGTCTAGAAAACACTTACAAAAAAACCCTGAAGAAGAAAATCCTATTTTTTTTAAAAATAAACAGCTTGTATTCACGCTTGCACACACGCCTTGCACACATACAGACTGACCAGCTCCTCGATCCAGGCATTGTATCCCGGTGGGCTGATGGCCATCTCTATGACGGTGGCTGTGATGAGCACGATGAGACAGAAAGGGGAGACGTACTTCCACAGGTAGAAATAGATCGGATATGGTCGGAAACCCAACATGTCTTCCAGATCCTGCATGAACCTGTCAAAGACAGAACAACAAAAAAGACAATAATGATCATATCCCTTTCTATAATTTCACACTTATTTAACACTCTTCCATTCAATGTTAATGTTTCATATCTTATATAATTCATATGTAAGCATGATGAACTGCAGATACACACTCACAAACCTCCAGCTAGTTGTACCTTTTTGTGCCGTAAATCCAAGCGACAGACACATTTTCCAGGATGACCACCACAGTGAGAGGCAGTCCGGCAGAGTAATCGTCAAACATGGTGACATAGTAATTCCCTGAGCGTTGAACAAACAGCAGGCCACAGAAGAAGGCCACAATGCAGCAACACACTGAAACAAACCCAGAGAAGAAGAGAAAGCAGTGCTCATTTAGAGGAAAAGATGAGAAACGGCTCAAAATGTTGGTCTAATTGATGAGAAAAATGCATCGCCAGTAAGCTTTGTTGTTTCGCATCCATTCCACTCCTGGGGAATAATACAAAGCCTAATGCAACCTATTCCCAAATGCTCTTTAAGGTAGTGCTGAATAATGGCTTTCAACTGCTTAGAACTAATAAAGTGTCCTGATCGAGGCAGCAAGTGTGGGAGTTTCACCTGTAAAAAGCTCCTTCTTGACCTTGTAGGCGTCAAGGACAGGTGTGGTGATGCCGGTCATGGTGCCGATCATGCTGCCCAGACCGAGGTTGATGAGCATGAAGAAGAACATGACAGACCAGAACGGAGACGCAGGAAAATGGGTCATTGCTTCTGTGAAGGCGATAAAGGCCAGGCCAGTGCCCTGGACAGACTGTAGAGGAGAGATGGTCAGAGGAGTTCAAAGGTATCAAAACACAACAGGCTGTGGCTGGAACACGGACATGCCAAAAACGTACCTTGTTTAGCTCGTCTTCCAAGAGACAAGGCTCCAGACCCAGTTCGTTGAAGCTGCCCTCTTTCACCGTCTTGATGACCCCGTACATCTCGGCGTAGTCTGACGTAGAGAGATGGGAGAAGTTCACGTGTGGAGGGATCAGATCGTGACTCAAAACGTTAGAGTTGAGGTATCCCAAGATCTTCTCTGCATTCCTACAGAGATAAAAAGGCCAGAATCAGAATCAACTTCACGGGTGAAGTGTGTTGATGAGATGTAACCCTGGTCCACATTTGCTTTCAGAATAGAGCAGATAAAGACGTACAACTTAACAAGGATATCAAGCTAAACAATAAAAGACATGTAAAGAAAAATAATGATTTTGTATAATCAAAGAATTGGTTGATATGGTCAAGCTTTTCTTGTGTTCTTCCTTTCAGAGATGTTGACAATTATCGACCTATTGCATTAGCCAGTATCTTGTCTAAAGTACTGGAGAGAATACTGTTAAACAAGCTAGAAATGTATATCCTTACTACTGACAATCAGTATTGGTTCAAAAGAAAGCATGGCACTGACCTGTGTATATATGCTCTTAAAGAGATTGTGTTCAGGTACGCTAGCCTGAATTCATCTGTATTCTTATGTTTTATCGATGCATCAAAGGCATTTGATAGAATTAATCATGAAAAATTGTTTGATAGGGGTGCCCCTACATTTTTAGTGAGAATTCTAGTGTTTTGGTATGCCCATCAAACGTTCCAGGTTAAATGGGACATTTATCTGCTCCTTTCTGTGTAAGTAACAGAGTGCGGCAAGGAGGAATTTTGTCTCCTATGCTATTTAATGTGTATATGGATGATCTTTCTAAGAAGCTTAAAGAATGTAAGACTGGTTGTACGTATGTTGGGAGAGAGTCTTATCAACCACCTCATATACGCTGATGATTTGGTCATCATGTCTCCATATAGTGCCGGGCTACAGCAACTGCTTAACGTGTGCTCTAGCTACGGAGTCCAATATGACATTAAGTTCAATCCTAAGAGCGTTATTATGATTGCTAAAACTAAGGAGGATCAGAAGCTAACGTTTCCTTCATTCTTACTGTCAGACCGTACTCTAGAGGTGGTTAGGAAGATACGGTATTTAGGACACATCATCACTTATGATCTATGTGATGATGATGATGTCCAGCGCCAGTGCTGTAAGCTTTATGCACAGGCCAATATGTTGGCATGCAAATGTCATATGTGCACGGATGATGTTAAAGTTAGTCTCTTCAGAGCCTACTGTACTCCATTTTACACAGCTCACCTCTGGTGTAAATATAGAACAGCTAAACTGAAGAAGCTGCAGGTAGCGTATAATGATGCGTTTAGGATCCTCCTTAAGCTTCCTAGATGGACTAGTTCTAGCTCTTTGTTTGTGACTAGTAATGTCCCCACCTTTCATGCTGTGTTGAGGATTTTAATGTACAAATGTATGTGTTGACTTCTAGAGTCAAAAAACTAAGTAATAATTGCACTCACTGACACTAAACAGAGTGATACAAGGTTCTCCTCTGGGCTGTGGAAACATTGGAATCGATGCTTGTATGTATTTTAATCTGTGTTGACCTTGTATTTGTGTTGTCATGTATTTGTATTGTCTTTTATATGGAACTTTGAGTCCGGAATAAAGTATTCATCATCATCATCAATAAATGGCTTTCTGCAGGTGTGAACTTACTCCACGACACACTTTTCATTCATGATGTTGGCCTTGAAGCCCAGCACAGCGAACACGACCAGCGTGGCCAGAATGGAGGTGAGAAAGTTGATGACCGAGACTAGTACTGCGTCAAAATGACAGTTGTTGTCGATCTTGTTGTAACTGGAGAAGGCTATGACTCCTCCGAACCCCAGACCCAGGGCGAAGAAGACCTGGGTGGCTGCCTCCCTCCACACCTGGGGCTCCAGCATTTTCTCCAGCTGTCAGAGACGGAGATAGAAAGTCACATTGAACTGTATTACTGAACATTTGATTATTAATAATACCAATGGAATTAGTTCTGTCAATCTCACCTTGGGGGTGAACATGTGAGCGATTCCGTCCACCGATCCCTTCAGCATTAAACCCCTGACCAGAAAGCAGAAGAGCACCACGTAGGGGAAAAGGGAGCTGAAGTACATCACCTGTGAAAGTTAAAAAAGGAGAGACCCATACTTTCAGGAAAAAGGGAAAACGGTGATCTCCACATTTTTCATCACATCCATCCTCTATGGTAGGCCTACCTTCCCGGAAGAGGCGATTCCTCTGATGACAGCCAGGCAGACGATGATCCAGGCCACTAGCAGAGACAGGGTCATTTTGATGTTGAGGCCGCCGCTCTCTGCGATGGTGCTGGTGGTGTTCAGAGTCTGACGGTACCAAAAATAGGTTGTTGCCGAGCTCTTCTCGCACTCGGGCTCCACAACTGCATGTTTTTAACAGACAGAAAGGAGACAGAGCTTTAGGTAATGGAAGGAAAATAAACAGGTGTGAAGATGCAGCAAGGATATTTGGATTAGGTCTGTGCAAAACAAAAATCGATTTGCCAATATATCATAATATTTATTTTCGTGAGCTTCAAAACATTTTTTTAAATGGGTCGTGAACCTTTACCACTGCTCCTTTAGATATCCCAGTATGGCTAGTTGCCTCAAATTGCCGGGGTTTAAACTTGAATTTAAGTTTTTAATTAAATTGTTTTGACTGAATCTGTCCTCTAAATTATCAATATAATGTGATATGATGTTTTGAGACCACCCAGAGCAACAGTTTTTAAATTTTTAGTGAACTATAGATGGAATACCATATTATATCGCAATATGCATCGTATCTCAATGTATCGCGACATATGTATTGTCATGCTTATCGCATCGTGAAGTCCTTGCCAATAACAAGCCCTTATTTGAATGTTGTGGAACGGGCAGAAGGAGAAATTATAATGAGAATGAGGAGGTTCGCTCAGGGTCAGTGTCTCAATTTTCAACTATTTTACTCCTCTCTTTGGTAAATCCAGCTAAAGGATACATGTACTAACCTCTTCTAATATCCAATTCACAAAACCAGTGCACAAACAGTATATTCTCTTGTTACCTCTTGGACAAGATATGTGTGGCATATGAGTTTACAGTTAGCAGTGTTGAGTTTCTCCACAAAATCCTAAAGGATAGTTCAGATTTATCTTTGCCGACACTCAACCTACACAGACACACAAACACATACAGATGCAATGAAAGCTCTTAAGAGGTGCGTCAATCTACATCAAATGATTCAAAGGTGGCTTCTGTTGAATCCATTGATAATTCATTACAGTCTGGTTTCATGATGT
The DNA here is from genome assembly GCA_949357725.1 of Hyperoplus immaculatus. Lineage (NCBI taxonomy): Eukaryota > Metazoa > Chordata > Actinopteri > Uranoscopiformes > Ammodytidae > Hyperoplus > Hyperoplus immaculatus. Next base: position 20,076,797 of record OX442350.1, on the reverse strand, counting down.
TCTGCTTGTCATGCGGGATGCCAATGTCTGAGAAGCACACATACAGCGTTTCTGGGCTGGCAAATAAATATGTTTAACACTCTGCTGCTGTCCTTCAGTCTGAGCGGCTGGATCTCGGCTTCCCGCCTCTCGGCTCCCCGCCTCTCTGCCAGCAGCCTTGCTGAGTCATACACATGCTGAGTGTTTCTTGGCCCCCAGGGTTATGTTATTATCGCCTCTAATGAAATTTCAGAGGGTTTTAATCTGGATGAAATCATGACAGGAGGTTGTAAGGAAGTTAACACGGTTTTGGCCTGGTCAACTTGCTGCAGGTGTATGGATGGTCTATGGCTGCAGGCACATTTAATCCTTAACCTTGCAGTAGGGCGCGAACATTGAGGATTTAATGCGGGAACCATTTACATGCTATCACAAAGATTTATCACAAGTGAATATGATCCAAACATGACAGAATCCTGAAAATGTATGCACTCTTGATATTAGACATAAACATTAATCTATGTAATGGCATTTGACTTATTACGTGAATTTGAAATAACGTGTGTGGGTCATATGAAGAATGAAGAAGAAAGAATAAACCAAGTAGTTCTCTTAGATCAAGTCTGCACTTAGCTTTCATGCTGTACACAGATGGAACCAACTTGCTGATGTTTTACTGTGCAAACACTTTAGCCACTTTCAAATATAAGTGACAGGAAATGCTCTACTGTTTTCCATTGCCTTTGATTGATTAATATGCCCTGTTGCACTAAATATTTATTTTCTTATATGCTTTTAAGCAAAGCTTGCAGCGTCACTTTAACGGTTTGACATGTTGTCTGGTCTTCTACAAATTTGGTGAAGACTGAAATATCTAAAAACGCACTTGATTGACTCATTTAATTTTGCACAGATATTCACATTTGCTAAAGGATAACTCCTACTGACTTTGGTCGTCCCCTGACTTTTCCTCTAGAGCCACCATGAGGTTGACATTTTTGGTTTGGTAATGACAGTCCCGTTAGCTAACGAGCTAAGGGTGTAAGGGCAGGGTGTCATATTGTATCATATTGTATCATATATCATATTGTATGAAATGTAAAGCCCACTGAGACAAATGTGTTTGTGATTTTGGGCTATACAAATAAAACTGATTTGATTTGATTTGAGCTGCACTTTGCATCAGCATGTTAGAGTCATGATTGCGAGCATGTTAGCATGCTGACATTAGCATTTAGATCAAAACACTGCTTTTGTATGGCCGCACAAGGCTGCTAGCATGGCCATCTTGTTGTGTCTACTTATGTGCAATTATATTACATTTCTTTCATTGATCAATTTAGTTTTCTTCTTCATTGTGTGTTTGTTTGTTTTAACTTTCCTTTTCAGGTAGTAAGTTTTTTTTATTTTTTTATTTCACTGATGCAGTAAGTATTTAATGTAACTCACTGGCAAGTGTCCCATTCCTTTTCATTGGACATTCGCTCCATGGAAGCGGATACTGAAAGGACTGGAAGAAATAGAAGATGCTCCAGCCGATGATCACATTATAGTAGAGACCCACAAAACCACACACCTAGATAGATAGATAGATAGATAGATAGATAGATAGATAGATAGATAGATAGATAGATAGATAGATAGGTAGGTAGGTAGGTAGGTAGGTAGGTAGGTAGGTAGGTAGATAGATAGATAGATAGATAGATAGATAGATAGATAGATAGATAGATAGATAGATAGATAGATAGATAGATAGATAGATAGATAGATAGATAGATAGATAGATAGATAGATAGATAAAGACAGAGACAGATATACAGATTAAAATATGGTATGCAAATGAGACAGCATGCTATATGCATGTCCCATGTTGCTGTCAGCCTTGTGAGCAGTCTTGCCAGGCAAGACATTCACAAGCTAAATAAGGCTGGGGAAAGCATGAATAATTAAAGCACTCTCTTTTCAACACTGATCTCCTGCAAGTTATTTATAGCTGCTTCTGCACCAGCTGTGCAACTCTAAAGAAAGGCTACCTTTCAGTCTCACAACACGTCAGAACGCAAGAGAGGCTGACGCTGGGTCAAGGCTGCTGTGCTGTCTCCAGATGTTCCTGTAACTTCATCCTGCTCTTGGCCATATCAATGTCATAGTTGTTGCTTGCTATAAACTTGCATAAGACATGCAAAACCATACATTTAAATTGAATATATATATATATATATATATATATATATATATATATATATATATATATACATACATATAGATAGATAGATAGATAGATAGATAGATAGATAGATAGATAGATAGATAGATAGATAGATAGATAGATAGATAATTAGATAAATAGATAGATATTCAAGTGTTTGTTCATGCAGAAAAAGGCACCTTCACAAATCAAACCGACCGAACACAAGCTTTTGTTTTAAATCCTAAAACCTGTGCACATTCAGCAGATGTGTCTCTGTTTAACTGCATGGTCTGAGCTGTTTCCCCAGTACAACCTCCCTGATTGTAATGGGTGGACCCACAGTTTTTCTCTCCACCACGCTACTGTCCAGCTGCTTTCCCAAAGCTATCGGCTATCAAGATGATAGATGACTCTGATTTAGGGAAAGAATAGAAAAAAATTAACACCTTTTTAACTCTCTTACCATTAGACTGGACATTCCTATCCCGCCCAGACTGGGACAGACATAGTTCCAGACCCCAATGCTCCCTCGACGGATCTTCTGACCCACAGCCAACTCCAAGAAGAAGAGCGGGATGCCGATGATGACAAGGAGGATGAAGTAGGGAACCAGATAGGCACCTGCAGAAACAGGGAGGTTCATTAATCTTATACTGCATGAATCATTTCAAGGCAAATGTGTTAAATAAACACGGGGACGCGAATCCCACACAGAGAACGTGGGAAGTAATATGTCTGTCCATAATTTCAGTGTGTTTAGCTGTTGTTGTATTTATCTGACACAAAATACATTTCCGAACAAATAATAAACCAACAAAGTCTTTACCAGAAGTTGAACTGCTCACCAATTTTCACAAAGTGCCATATTAAGGAGATATAAGTGAGATATATTTATTCAACTACCAATTCATTTGACATTTTGATGGAGTTCTAAATGTGACTCTTAATCCAGAGAGGCATAATCAGGATATCACTTCATGTGTGAAGGGTAGTGAGTCATAATCCACTGCTTGTATCCTAGTGAAAAACACGTACAACTATTAATACATCAAAAGTAGAAATCACATACGGCACACCCATTTGGGCGTGGCAATGAGGCAAAGCGAAAGAAATGAGGTAAAGGGCTAAATAGAGAAAAGCTGAAATAGAGACAATAGTGAAGTTAAATGTAGTCGGAGGACGTTTAAGGCTTCTTGCCAAGTTCCTCACACACACACACGCTTCATGCACACACCCACTCCATCACAGCTCATTTAAACTGGAGCCTGATAGGGATGATTTATGGCGGAGTAATGATGCACAAAGATGAGACCACGTAGGGAGAAATGATAAAGGATGTGGAAAGGCACGGGAAGTAAGATAAATAACTGAAGAAAGAGAGAGAGAGAAGCCCACACAGTCATAACTCCCAAACAACACAGATATTTAATCTGTCTGTAATTGGCTGCCAAGCCGACAATTACCGAGTGAAAAATGGCCGCTCAACGGGTCACATAACCTGTCTGGCCTGGGAGTCTACAGTCAGTAAATCCCCCATTATAGGTTGGTAAATCGGACACGGGCTGTAAATCAGCAATAACATTATGCGGTACATTCCGAGCAACGTCGGCAGCAGCATATCTGTCAATCCATGTTGACAAGGTGTTATTCCTTAAAGTGAACACAGGTTTACACTGTGTACGTCTCCCATTACGTGCACCGCAGACAAAAATAAACCCTTATCACCATACAATTGCAGTTTAACTTTTTTTATCAGTCTCTTTTCTGTTTACCAGAGGATCAGTTGAGCCTGACCTGTCCTGCCGGCAGTAATCAATAGTGCAGCTATATTTAGACCTGGCTGTTTTGTGCACAGGACAGCGGCTCTCTTGACACATCTGTGCTGCACAGAAGTGGCACATTGGGTTTTTGATGGTTTGGTTTAAGATACTAAAAAGTGAACAGCTATTAGACAGGTGGCTGAGCTAGACGATAATTCAAAAATATCTATCTAGAGGAAACATCAGGAGTTCATTTTGTCTTTATTTCAAGGAGAGTAGAACACAATTTTGTATTTCTTTATGGTGGTGAATCTAATCCTTTACACATTCCACTTGTGGAATACATTTAGATTTGCTATATTTAGAACATTGTGAGTATGCTATCTCTTAAATGTCATCATTAGGAAAATAAAACATCCCTGTGAAAATTGGAGCGCTCTATGTGTTGCTGTCCAATGGGTTGGAGACACTATCAAAGGGCATTACTGTCCTTTACAAAGGTTCATGGTATGTTCTACCATTGAGGGCTTTTAGTTTAGCTGAAGTCAGTGATTTGAAACATCTGAAAGACAAGAGTAAATCAACTTTGTAGTTAATGTCTACTTAAGTGCAGTGACACCGGTTAATGTTGTTTTGTGCCTTGTGCAAAGCTGTAACCGTGACTCACCTCCTCCATTCTTCTGGCACAGGTAAGGGAAGCGCCACACATTCCCCAGGCCCACAGAGAAGCCCACCTGGGCCAGGATGTACTGCAGTTTGCTGTTCCAGGCGGGTCGTCCATCGTTTTCAGGCACCTCAATCTGCGGGACTTTCTTCCCAGCGGCCCCGCCGACATTCAGGGAGCTGTTCTTGTAGTCAGCAGGCTCCTCGTGTGCGAGCAGGTCGGCCACTGACTCTGTGACGGGCTCATGGCTCTGCTCGCGCTGCGTCACCTTGCTGTTCTTACGCATCAGGGTCGGAAAAGGGAGATGGAGAGAGAAACAGAGAGTGGGGCAGAGGACTGGTGCAGAGGACTGAGAAAGTGATACTGGTGAATAGTTGAGAAGAGGTGATTGGATGAGGCTCTTTGTGAGTTGCTGCAGTGGGATTTCAGGTCTGGGCCTGAGTCCTGCATCAGAAAAACAGAAAGGTCAAATACGAATAAATGTGTCTCAGGGCCTTCATCAACATTTAAATATCATAATGTTCTATTATTGGAGAAATATCCAATAAATAGTTTGATTTGTGCCCTTGACAACAGGCTCATTTAGTGTACAGTCATTTAAGCCTCTTTTTCTGGTTGTGATCCTTAAATAACACTTCACACAGTTGCTGACACTATTATCCCTCCATTAAATGCTCGGTTAGGCCCGTAATAGGACACTGGATTGTAACACATAGTTATGCCTCTCCAGAGCCATGATCGATGTCAACATAGAGGCAGGAGACCATTCGTCACACCTGTCCGTTACCTACACTCGATTCTTACAACACATACTCACAAGGGACTGGAACAGACATTTCACAATGAAAAGTAAAAATCCAACCACAGCTCTTAGTCTCTAATTGAATTTTTTTGTTTCCGAAAAAATTCACTATCCTGTAAATTGTTCTATTTAATTTCCTTTTTCTGCAAAGCTTAAAAGTATTGAAGCTATAGCTTTTTTCCTTCTGTAAATCCCATAATCCTCTGAAGCCTCTGCTGCAGCATCCATCCATCCTCGCCCCTCTTTCAGGGAGTGGTTGGTTTAACCCAAACATAATGGAGGAAGTCAACATGAAGCTTTGGATGACGTGCCGTCATGTGCTCTCCCTATTCACATCGCCAGCCCTCTGTGTGGGTTCATTACTTTATGAGTGAGTAGTTTTTTTTTACAATATTAATATCTACCTGCAGCTAAACTACAAAACAATTGATGGTTATTTGTTGAAAAATGACTAAATCTCACAATGTTCAAGTCTCCTTGTTTTAAAAGCTACTCCACAAAGTGCATAAACTCCGAACCAACACTCTCAGAGCTCCTTTCTGTGATGAGCACTCTGACTTGTGTTCAGAATGTGCATTTACTTTCCTTGTTTGTATATTTTTTTAATCCCACCACAGATTTCCCTCCTCCCCTGCATGTCAAGATGACCCCATGATGTAATAATAATCCACAACCATTCACAAGTCTTCATAATCCTAAATGCATTAACTGTAAAGCCCTTAGTGCCGCTTTTCTTGTCATTCGATCCTGTCCTATACAGTGTATACATGACACGTAATATTAAACAGAGGCCACAACCCTGAGAAATGAATACATGTATCAACTCACCCAACCAAAAATCCCTTAAAATCACACAGATCGCATGACCTCGTTCATGCCAAAAGTCTGACAGCGTGAAGCACTTTTATACCACAGAAGTCGTTTTCCATGGCAGGAAAAAGGCTTCGTTTGTGCTTGCAACCTTATATTTCTCCTGGGTCGATTGAAGAAAATCTATATATCCAAATCAGAGTTAAAAACTAAATACTTGTACTACCCATGCCCACATAACCTGTGCAATCATCTGATTCTTCTAATCTGATATTTGTATATTTCTTTGTAAACTTTCATGCATTCAGTATTTACAGGGCATTATTTCACTACCACATACTGTGAAATTTCATCTGTTAAAACCGCCTAAATTAGTTGACCTGCTTATTCTAAACAGATCTTGCATCTGCAGCAAAGGGTGCAGCACAGAGATGTAGTTTATTTTAAGTAATAAGTAATGACTACTGTACTGAACATACATAGGCATTTTATGACTCCATGTTCTTGGAAAGGATACTCTCAGTGTGGACATACCAGGACTGGAGCTGAACCTTACAATGACTAAAATGTCTTAACATTTCTTTAAAAGCCCTCAAGCTTCAGTAGATTCAAATGACCTGTTTTGTGCAAACCCTAAAGATTTACATTCAATGTGGCAAAGAAAAACAAATCCACATGAGAGGCTGGGATAAGGAAATGTTTAGCTATTTTTGCTTGAAAAAGTAATAATTCATGGTCCAAGAAGTTGCAGATAAAAAAAATGTTCTTTGATGATCGTGGGAATCAGCCCATCGAATGCTTGACTCATTGTTTGAGTTCTAACCAGGACACACTATTCAAAACTGTGTGTCCATCGCAGTTTATTTAAAGAGCGTCTATAATTAATGCTGCAGGTCTCTCTTACACATCTAGCACATAACTTTTGCCTATGTACACATATTTTATACAGAAATTCCTGTTCACAAATCACCTCTCGTTACTTCCAAGCAACCAACAAGGTCACAAGCTTAGCCCTAACTGTGATCATGCTCTTCCACATCACCACTGTTTTCATTGTCAGACATCCCAAACTCATGAACATACCAGTACATTTGATATCAGTTATATAATTTGCACATTAATTTGAATATACAGTAGCAGTGAAGTTTTACCAGCCACTGTCAGTGAGACAATAACATGTAACTAACAGGATGTAGAATAGCAGACCATGCAGGTTTCAGCCTCATTCATCAGTCCTGTTCAAACGCACACAATTGTTTATTACTGATCCCGCGATTTCACAAGTCTCAACCCACAGAAGAGGTGATCAAAGCCTGAAGCCACTGATCTGTTTTCCCCACTTTACTTTCTTTACTTTAAGTTTAAAATTGAAGCAATAAAAAAAATATATATTTTAGCTGAAAAACACAGAGGAAGAGAACATCCTCAGCTCACGTGACGCCCTTATTAACCACATCACAGATCACTCATTGTGACCACCACGCGACACATCTGGTGCTGATGCTGATTTAGTCAGTGTTTTGTCATCTCTGGTTCCACCTCTCATTGCAGGAATGATGCGAGGTTTTTTTTAAACACAATCAAGGTCAAACAAACGCAATTATTTTTCCGACCTTTGAGTCAAACACATTTCGCTCGGGATGCCAATTCAAACGCTACACTGTGAGACGACTTTAGGTGACTCAAAACGAGAGTTTAAGTCATAACACCAAGCAACTTAGACACTTCCATCAAAGCTGTGTGTGAACTTTCTGCCGGAATAGAATAAAAAAAAATAAAAAAAATCTTTCTCACCGTGAGTTTAGCAGCGATCAACAATATCCAAGATTTATTGTGAAGGGAAGTATCAGAGGAAATCTGCTGAGAGGCATGAATACATCCGCTGAGCTGCATGCACTTTAAGGTTCTGACTGAGCACGCGTAGGACACTGGAGGACGGAGGATCACATGCTGCCATGCCCACAATTCACATGCAGGGTGGAGGGTCGAGGCGCACAGTGACGCACAGAGCGCTTCCCATTAACATCAATGCAAAAATTATCACCCGCCACTCACTAGTCGTTTGAGACTGCCGGCCATCACAGCATCCCTAGACTGGCACGAGATAGAAAGAGAGAGGATAAAAAGCATGGCAAAAAACTGTGCGCACGGATGGGATTTGTCAAGGTTATCCACTCCTACCTGAGGAAGAGAGTGTCTGACGCAGCTTTTGTCATTCCCGCTCCGATTGATAAAAAATGGAAGAGATTCAGCACTGGCCTGTCTGGAAAAGCAGCATGGGATCCTAAAGGGGAGAGAAATAGTTTTAAGGTTTTGTTAGCATGTGATGTTGCTAAACAGATGAGCATGCCCGTTTCCTCCACTGCTCAACAATGAATAAGCCTTGATTTTAATAAATTAGTAAAACTTATAATAAATATATGAACAATACATTAATTATACAGTGAAAGCGACAAAAGAAGGACATTGTGCACTTGAAGAACAACATATATGTTAATATTACCATCCAACGTAGATCATTTATTGATGTAAAATAAGCAATAACATTCGAGTTAAATTTCCTGCTTTATTTGGATAGTTTCATCTATATGAATGCATCATACAGTATTTCATAAATTAATCATGCAGCATGTGTTGTATGTAATCTAAAAAGTAAAAACAGTTGTCAATAAATGTAGTGGAGGAAAAGCGTTCCTTTCTGGGAACTATCACCTTATTGTGGTGGACAGGTTTGTGTGTCCCAATGAACCTATGGGCTTTTTTGTCTTGAGCCTGGTGCTCCTGGTATGGTCTCCCAGGGCAAATTGGTCAAAGGCGAGCGGGCAGACTAAAAATGGTTCAAAAGACACCATGAAAGAGCGAGGGAAAGAAAAACTATGACTGTTGTCTGTGCATACGGACCAAACAGTAGCTCAGAGTATTCAGCCTTCCTGTAGACCCTGAATTGAGTCCTTCCATTGTTGAAGCTGCGGCAGGTAGCTAAAGGAGCCGTTACCCTCGAACACCTAGGTCAGGAAAGCCGTCCTACTGAAGCGGTTACAAGGTACCAGAGGCAAAGCAGTGGGTGTGGGAGTTCAGAGAAGAATGACTTCAGGCCGGCACCAAAGTGCTTCTGGGAGTGCAACTGAGAATTTTTGTGTACAGTAAGGTTGGGTCGTGTTGACCTCAACCCAGGAGGTAATGCAACAGATGAAGAAGGATATTAGGAACTCCTGAATCTGACTTATACACCCTCTATGGCAGAAGCAGAGCTAGAAGTTAATTGGTGATCATCATCAATTTCCCTGGTGGAAGTCACTGAGGTAGTCAAACAACTCCATTGTGGCAGAGCCCCAGGGATTGATGACATCCGTCCAGATGTGCTGAAGGCTTGGGGTGTGGAAGGGCTGTATTGGATGAGATGTCTCTTCAACATTGCATGGAAGTCTGGGAAAAGAGCCCAAGAAGTGAGTGGCAGACCAGGGTGGTGGTTTCCCTGTTCAAAGCAGGGCCTTAGCTCGGCTGAGAAAAAACTCCCAGTAAAAACCCTTTATCGGGATTAAAAAATTGAGAAATCTCAGGGAGAGTTGACAGACGGACAACCTGCAATAGATGTCATATGTAGAAAAAATCACAAAGGAGTCGGATCATTGACCAGATGTGTATGGTAATACTAAAGTAAAATATGAATAGTGTGGATGCAGGAGGACTTCAAGGCCATCCAATCTCTGTACACTCAAAGTGAGAGCTGTGTCTGGGTTCTCGGCTCTATGTCGAACTCTTTCCTGGTAGGGGTTGGCCTCCTGTTTGTGATATTCATGGACAGGATATCAAAGTGTAGTTGTGGTGGGGAGGGGTTGTAGTTCTGTGGGCTGAGGATCATATCACTGCTTCTTGCAGATGATGTGGTCCTGATGGCATCATCAGTCTGTGACCTTCAGCACTCACTGGATCGGTTTGCAGCTGACTGTGAAGTGGCTGGGATGAGGATCATTCTAGTCAATATCGTTCCTGCTCACCTATGGTCCTGAAGCCTGGGTGATGACTGGAATAAATAGATCGGGGGTAGAAGCAGGCAATATGGGTTTTCTTAGGAGGGCGGTGGGTGTCTCCCTTAGAGACAGGGTGATAGGGTCGTCCAGGACACAATCCGAAGCTGCTCATTTTGCAAATAAAGGAGTCAGTTGAGAAGGTTTGGGCATCTGGTAAGAATGCCCCCTGCCGCTTCCGTAGGGATGTGTTTCAGGCACGTCCAGTTGGGAGGAGGCTATTGGAAAGAAATAGGACTAGGTGGAGAGATTATTTCTCTGCACTGGCCTGGGCACGGCTCCTCGAGTCGGAGCGGGTTAATGTGGCCCGGGAAAGGGAGGTTTGGGTTCCACTACTGGAGCTGCTGTTTTTATTGAAATCCTCTTTGAGTGCAGAAATCCATTCATATTTACTGTATATGAATTTATTCATAGAAGATTACTCTCTAATAGTCTGACTATAACTGCTTCATCTCCCTGATCAAACTTTAAGCCTTGGGACTCACTTTGGGTGGTCACCTCTCTATTGAACATCGGACATGTAACATGGCGGCTGCAGACACAGTCACCCAGGGGACCATAAATCATGCACCAGCCGCCAGTATAGTCCTTAATGCCAGCGAGATAAGGGGAGACATGAGAGGCCATTTTTTATTCTGACCATATATGGAATATGTGGCAATAAGTGACTTTAAAGGTGCAGTGTGTAATATGACATCATCAAGAAAGTTCTACAAAGTTATAGAATGCAACGCTCCCTGGGTAACCCCAACCCTTTCAAATAATAACAGAAGCTACAGTGGCCTTCAAGGACAAGAACAATTCTAAATTTTAATCAATGCACCTGATGACATTCCAACTATGACACTTTCAAGATGGCGGCACTAGGCCTTGGTCCAAGATATGCAGAAATATGGACATATATGAGACAAAAAAAAAATTCAGCTATTATGCACTAAAATAAATGTACTTATGGATATTATAATAACTTTCTACAAAATCTGCTAGGAAATAAAACCCAAAATTCAACACACTGCAGGTTTAAAGTATCTTTGGGAACAAAATCCTTAAAATAAGATATGACTTCTGCTGCTCGTCTCATATTCTCTGTATTTGTGAGGCCTTGCAGTAAAACGTTGTACGTGCAGTTTTTATTTTATTCTATATAGGTTAAACTGCATCAGGGTGCAGCACCCAGGACACAATCAGGTTCTGATCAGTCTCTCCCATCTCTATACACATGGTCCTCACGCTGTGACGCTTAGTTTCGACACCCCTTCTTCGCACTTACTCCTGGGAGCATGTTGGTATGGCAACCTCCGGATCATATGACAGACTTTGTCTCATCTCTGCCCTATCCCTCTGCATGGGTCCATACAATGATTTTTACTATAGTTGGAGAACAATACAATACACTTTAAACAAACAGATGGAGATTCATATTTATTTAATCGCAATTGTTTGTACAGTACTGGTACCCCCTTATCCCACTATACTTCCTCTCTTTCCTCTATTTTTTCATGTTTAGTTTTAGAAGTGCACAGTTTAAGGATGTAGTGTTTTCTCAACCTACCTTTTCCCTCCACAACCTTTTTGTGACCTTGCCTACTCTGAATGTTGGAGACGAAGACAGGATGAAAATAGCTATTTTAAGAACATGGAGTAAAATCATGTAGCATAACAATGAAGTGATTATAAAGTATAATTTCTTCCACAAAGAAATTGGCACTGGAGTGTTGTTGACCAAAGCAGTGTCACTTGTGTGGACAGCTGTGTTTTACTTAGCACATATACACTTACATAATATTTTGTGGGTTTAATTAAGCCTGCGTCAGCAGCCTTGCAGGCCTATGGGACTGTTTGCAGAGCGGGTCTGCTGTCCTCTCTGGTTAGCAAATGACCGACCAGTCCCACCTGGGTCGGAGGAGCTGCTGCTTTGTTCTGCCTTCAAGCACACTGCGTCCTTTTACTCGTACCTGCATTTATTGTATATACTTTTAAACCTTTTTTTTCAGCTTCAATCCCTGTGTGACAATTTGCATAGTTTGTTTGGAAACCCCCGGATATCTGCTGTTTGCTCTTTCTCTTTCAGCACCAGATGCACAGCCCTGTTAGCTACCTTTTGAGTCTGTACTCACCACAGTGGTCGGTTGAGGTAATTCTGAATTTATTGACAACATGATCAGGTTTTGAGCGTGTTATTATTCTAACATTTGCTAATTAGCACTAAGTACAATACGATGAGAATGCCATTGGTTTTGCAGATATTTGATAATAAATCAACATGAATAGGCTATGGGACACAATTTTATGCAGATTAAAAGTCAGAGGATCGTCAGAGTGATTACTGTTAATCCTCAGGGGGACTCATCATAGATCTGAATTTAACAACACCAAAGCTGATGTATTTCCTGCCATGTTTTACATATTTACATTTCTACATACACTTTAACATGTCTCATTGTCAAGCTTCCCAGGCTGGGTGTTACTACAGTCATTTGTTTTTTCAACATTGTATTATTTATCTTGATCACTTCACATTTTTATCATCAGCACCCTTTCCATTGCCCCATCACAATCCCTGGTCAGAGCATCTTTCTTCCTCCTGTTATAAACAATTCCTTCTCTGGGATCTTTTCTTCACATCTTTCTGGTTGTATCTTGTGGACCTTGGCTGTTTGACGTCATCACCCTTCCCAGCACGTTTCTACTCCTCTCTGCTGTTCACCTTGAGTCGCCTCGAACTTCACGCCGTCTCCTCCGCTGCGTTGCACCACCTGCTTTCTCTAGTGCTGCCTCCTACCCCCCACACACCCACTTTCACTCACGTGCACTCAGGCATTCTGCATCTGCACCGCCACATCCGCCCAGTACTTTTCCTTCACTCCGGTCTCATTTATATTCCCCCTTACCCATCCCTCTCCCCCCTCCTGTTTCTCCCCCGCTATTTGTGCTGTCTGGGTCACTCTCAGATCCTAAAAAAAGCCTCAGCCTGCACTGGGATCTGTGGTTTCGTCTATGTAGTCCATGGTTCTGTTTCGCAGGCACTTAAACATAATTACATCATCAACCTCAGCATGAAAGTACCATAAGAAATGAAGCAGAGGAATGGATTTAAAAACCAGTTGTGTACTTTGGCAGACTGTAGTGACGAAGCACAGTAGGGGGCTATGAAAGGTCATTAGGGATTGCATACGAGTTCGAGCCAAACGGGGGAAGGACAGTCTGTCTTTTGTAGGGTCCATGACTGAAATGTACAAACAGATCTGTTACTACAGTAAATGTATGTCTCGCATGAAAGCCAGTGTGCAGTGGGAAAGCCCATGCCGTTCACCTTAATAAGGCACACAGAAATAGAAACTCATTATAAGCTGTTTTCCCTCTCTAAGCCTTGGCAGATTTCCCATTTGACAGCTCATTAACTTAAAAACCCTGTATGCCATTCTGTTTTCAGTGGTCACTGACGAATGAAACGACTAACTGTTGCAGCATATTGTTGGCATCATATTGCAGTAGATTCTTATTGTAGCAACAGGAGCAAATATGCTATTTAAACCGCCTATGAGGATCTTTTAAATGTTTATGAAACAGTCACATTTTTCCTCTGATAAATAAATGACCTGTAACAGCAAACAAGACCATCAGTGATAAGAATGCTGTTTTTACATAGTTGCTATGCCTCTGCACAGGTCCGACCTCCCGGGAACTTAGACAGACAGACTGGAACATCCTGTGTTTATGAACTGTACTAAATCCATATTTAATCTTCTTCGCCATCATCATATTACCATTATTAATCTTACATACATTACTCTCCGGGAACCATCACCTTACCGTGGTGGAGAGGTTTGTGTGCCCCTGTGAACCTGAGAGCTGTGTTGTCCGGAGCCTAGTGCTCCTGGTAGGGTCTCCCATGGCAAAGTGGTCTCAAGTGAGGGGCCCGACTAAGAATGGTTCACAAAGACCCCATGGAAGATCAAGCAAGAGGAAGTGTGACCCTGCCCGGAGGAAGCCCGGGGCCCCCGTCTGGAGCCAGGCCCAGAAAGGGGGCCCGCCTGCGAGCGTCTGGTGGCCGGGTCTGCCACGGGGCCCGGCCGGGCACAGCCCGAAGAAGCTACGTGGCACAAACTCCCTCTACAACTGATGGGCCCACCACTCGTCAGAGGAACCGCTGGGGTCGGGTGCGCTGCCTTATGGGTGGCAGTGAAGGGCGGGGACCACGACGGACCAGACCCGGGCGGCAGAGGCTGGCTTTGGGGACGTGGAACGTCACCTCGCTGTGGGGGAAGGAGCTGGAACTGGTGCGGGAGGTGGAGCGCTACCAATTAGATCTGGTGGGGCTGACCTCCACGCACAGTCTTGGTTCTGGAACCGTACTTCTGGACAGGGGTTGGACTCTATTTTTCTCTGGAGTTGCCCAAGGTGTGAGGCGCCGGGCCGGTGTGGGGATACTCACGAGCCCCCGGCTGGGCGCTACTACGTTGGAGTTTACCCCGGTGGACGAGAGGGTCGCCTCCCTACGCCTCCGGGTTGTGGGGGGGAAGACTCTGACTGTTGTCTGTGCGTATGCACCGAACAGCAGTTCGGAGTATCCGGCCTTCTTGGAGACCCTGAACGGAGTCCTGCATGGGGCTCCGGTAGGGGACTCCATAGTTCTGCTGGGAGACTTTAACGCGCACGTGGGCAATGATGGAGACACCTGGAGAGGCGTGATTGGGAGGAACGGCCTCCCCGATCTGAACCCGAGCGGTCGTTTGTTGTTAGACTTCTGTGCTGGTCATGGTTTGTCTATAACGAACACCATGTTCGAACATAAGGATGCTCATAAGTGTACATGGTACCAGAGCACCCTAGGCCGAAGGTCGATGATCGATTTCGTGATCGTATCATCTAATCTGAGGCCGCATGTTTTGGACACTCGGGTGAAGAGAGGGGCAGAGCTGTCAACTGATCACCATCTGGTTGTGAGTTGGGTCAAAGGGTGGGGGAAGACTCTGGACAGACCTGGTAAGCCCAAACGGGTAGTGCGGGTGAACTGGGAACGTCTGGCGGAGGCCCCTGTTCAAGAGATCTTTAATTCGCACCTCCAGCAGAGCTTTTCTAGCATCCCTGTGGAGGTTGGGGGCATTGAACCCGAGTGGTCGATGTTCAAAACTTCCATTGCTGAAGCCGCGGCAGGCAGCTGTGGTCTCAAGGTCTTAGGTGCCTCAAGGGGCGGTAACCCTCGAACGCCGTGGTGGACCTCGGTGGTCAGGGAAGCCGTCCGACTGAAGAAGGAGTGCTTCCGGGATATGTTATCACGGGGGACTCCTGAGGCAGTTGCAAGGTACCGACAGGCCCGAAGGGCTGCAGCCTCTGCCGTGACAGAGGCAAAGCAGCGGGTGTGGGAGAAGTTCGGAGAAACCATGGAGAAGGACTTTCGGTCGGCACCAAAGTGTTTCTGGAAGACCGTCCGGCACCTCAGGAGGGGGAAGCGGGGAACCATCCAAGCTGTGTACAGTAAGGATGGGACGCTGTTGACCTCAACTGAGGAGGTGGTCGGTCGGTGGAAGGAGCACTTTGAGGAACTCCTGAATCCGATTAACCCGCCCTCTATGTTGGAGGCAGAGCTGGAGGCTGATGGGGGATCATCGTCAATTTCCCTGGTGGAAGTCACTGAGGTAGTCAAACAACTCCACAGTGGCAAAGCCCCGGGGGTTGATGAGATCCGTCCAGAAATGCTGAAAGCAATGGGTGTGGAGGGGCTGTCTTGGATGACACGCCTCTTCAACATTGCGTGGAAGTCGGGTACAGTGCCGAAGGAGTGGCAGACCGGGGTGGTGGTTCCTATTTTCAAAAAGGGGGACCAGAGAGTGTGTGCCAATTACCGAGGTATCACACTTCTCAGCCTCCCCGGCAAAGTCTACTCCAAGGTGCTGGAAAGGAGGGTTCGGCCGATAGTCGAACCTCAGATTGAAGAGGAACAATGCGGATTCCGTCCTGGCCGTGGAACAACGGACCAGCTCTTCACTCTCGCAAGGATCCTAGAGGGAGCTTGGGAGTTTGCTCATCCAGTCTACATGTGTTTTGTAGATCTGGAGAAGGCTTATGACCGGGTTCCCCGGGAGATACTGTGGGGGGTGCTGCGGGAGTATGGGGTGAGGGTGTCTCTTCTCAGGGCCATCCAATCTCTGTACGCTCAAAGCGAGAGCTGTGTACGGGTTCTCGGTAGTAAGTCGGACTCGTTTCCGGTGGGGGTTGGCCTCCGCCAGGGCTGCGCTTTATCACCAATCCTGTTTGTGATATTTATGGACAGGATATCAAGGCGTAGTCGTGGTGGGGAGGGGTTGCAGTTTGGTGGTCTGAAGATCTCATCTCTGCTGTTTGCGGATGATGTGGTTCTGATGGCATCATCGGCCTGTGACCTTCAGCTCTCATTGGATCGGTTTGCAGCCGAGTGTGAAGCGGTTGGGATGAGGATCAGCACCTCTAAATCTGAGGCCATGGTGCTCAGCAGGAAACCGATGGATTGTCTGCTACAGGTAGGGAATGAGTCCTTACCCCAAGTGAAGGAGTTCAAGTACCTCGGGGTCTTGTTTTCGAGTGAGGGAACAATGGAACGTGAGATTGGCCGGAGAATCGGAGCAGCAGGGGCGGTTTTGCATACGCTTTACCGCACTGTTGTGACGAAAAGAGAGCTGAGTCGTAAGGCAAAGCTTTCGATCTACCGGTCGATCTTTGTTCCTACCCTCACCTATGGTCATGAAGGCTGGGTAATGACCGAAAGAACGAGATCGCGGGTACAAGCGGCCGAAATGGGTTTTCTCAGGAGAGTGGCTGGCGTCTCCCTTAGAGATAGGGTGAGAAGCTCAGTCATTCGTGAGGAACTCGGGGCAGAGCCGCTACTCCTTTGCGTGGAAAGGAGCCAGTTGAGGTGGTTCGGGCATCTGGTAAGGATGCCCCCAGGGCGCCTCCCTAGGGAGGTGTTCCAGGAGCGTCCAGCTGGAAGGAGGCCTCGGGGAAGACCCAGGACTAGGTGGAGAGATTATATCTCCACACTGGCCTGGGAACGCCTCGGGATCCCCCAGTCAGAGCTGGTTGATGTGGCCCGGGAAAGAGAAGTTTGGGGTTCCCTGCTCAAGCTGCTGCCCCCGCGACCCGATTTCGGATAAGCGGTTGAAGATGTATGTATATGTATGTATGTATCTTACATACAGTATAAATACATTAAGGTTTAAATTTTTTTTATTTATTTTTTTACATTTGCACATTAAAAATGTACAGAACTACAAAGATAACAAACAAATAGTGCAGGGAGAGACAAACAAACAGTGGGCTTATTAGAAGCCTCCACCTAATCTTTTTAAACATGTAATAACCTCAAAGAGATAAAAAAACAGAGAAAAAAATTGAATAATAATAATAAGAAAAAATTTAATTTATAGAAACGAATAAAATACATAGGCCTACATGTTTAAAGAAACAGTAAAAATGTGAGAATAAAGGTATTGATTTAAAAACGGATCAAAAGCATGTGTGTGTGCATGTGCGTGTGTGTGTGTGTGTGTGCATGCGCAGGATATTGATAAATGTATCTACAGTCATATGAAAAAGTTTGGGACCCCCTTCTAATTTTGGGGATTTTTGTTCATCATTAGCTGGGATTTCAAAGAAGCAAATTCCTTTTCATATATGACATACCTTAGGGAAACAGAAGCAATTCAGCAGTGTCATTTTGTTTATTGTAATAATAGAAAATATGCAATAGGCATCATAACAAAATTTGACAGGTGCATACATTTGGGCACCCCAAAAGAAAAATGACATCAGTACTTAGTTGAGCCTCCTTTTGCAAAAATAACAGCCTCTAGACGCCTCTGGTAGCCTGTGATGAGTGTCTGGATCCTGGATGTAGGTATTTTTAACATTCTTACATACTAAAGTGATCCAGTTCAGTTAAATGTGATGGCTGCCGAGCATGGAAAGCCTGCTTCAAATCATCCCATAGATTGTCGATGATATTCAAGTCATTGGACTGCAACGGCCATATCAGAACATTGTACTTTTCCCTCTGCAGGAATTTTAACCGTGTTAAGGGTCATTGTCTTGTTGGAATATCCAACCCCTGCGCAACTTCAACTTTGTGACTGATGCTTGAACATTATCCTGAATAATCTGTTGAAACTGGGTTGAAATCATCCAAATATCGACTTTAACCAGGGCCCCAGTCCCTGAAGTGGCCACAGCATGACCAAATTTGACAGTAGGTAGCAGGTGTTTTTTTTGGAATGCAGTTCTTCTTTTGCCATGCAAAGCGCTTTTTATAAAGACCAAATAACTCAATTTTTGTCTCATCAGTCCAAAGCATTTTCTTCCAATATGAAGCTGGCTTGTCTAAATGAGCTTTTGCATACTCCATGCAACTGCAACTGTATCTGGCGTGGGCGCAGAAAGGGCTTCCTTCTCATCACCCGGCCATACAGATGTTTTGGTGCAAATTGCGCTGAATTGTTGAACGATGTATAGATACACAATCTGCAGCCAGATGTTCTTACAGGCCTTTGGAGGTGATCTGTGGGTTGTGTGCAACCATTCTCACAATCCTTCACCTATGCCGCTCCTGTTTTTTTCTTGGTCTGCCATGCCTGGGTTTAACTGCCACTGTGCCTGTGTCCTTCCATTTCCTGACAACGTTCCCTACAGTCGAAATTGACAATTGAAACCTTTGGGAAAGCTTCTTGTAGCCTTCCCCTAAACCATGACAATGAACAATCTTTGTTTTTCAGATCTTTTGGGAGCTGCTTTGATGATCCCATTCTGTCTCACTTCAGCAGAGAGTCAAAGAGAAGTGCAACTTGCATTTAGGCACCTAAAATACCTTTTCTCATGATTAAACAGACATTTATATGAGGTTCAAGGCGTAACAACATAATCCAACCAATGTTGTGTTTAAAGTCCTCAGTTTTACATGCTGTTACATGCATTAAAATCAACAAATCCACAAGGGTCCCTATATTTTTGCACAGCCAGTTTTTCATATTTTATTTTATTTCATACAACCAAATACTGCTTTTCAAAAAATCTTTGTTTAGAAAACATCCCAGTACTTAGCTGTTCCTGGTAAATTAAAGACATACCACTTTTATATTTTTTTGTGTGAAAGCAGAGTCAATTATAATGCCGATTGAGAGGGGTTCCCAAACTTTTTCATATGACTGTATATTATTAACTACTAAGCAAAAAGTTTTGATACATGTAGTTAGCAGTGAAACAATTTAGGCATGGATACAAAAATACATGGGTAACAACCCATAACAACAAATATTAAACACCAGTTAATTGTTTTTTAGGCCTTTTTTGTAAGAATTTGTAGAGGAACAGTTTTTTGCCAGGTGGGAAAAGTAATTCCCGGTGTATCCTGCGGCCTTTCTTTCAATTGCCTCCAAATCAAATGCACACACCGCTGGCACGCGCTTAGGCAATTATGTCATGAAAACGCTACCACTTTTGTCCAAAAAGGTCGCTAGAATCAACAAAGACTGAAATGTCCTAGAGCTACTTTAAACATTAAAAGTGTAAGTATGTTGCTTCCAGTTGGCCATTTACTGGTGTCAAATAAACTCCTACTATAATTCCCTTTTAATAAGTGTGCCACCATTTTATATGTTTGCCCAAATGTAATGAAATATTTCCCTGATTGATAAAAGCTTTGGGTGCTTCATTTGAGGGAGACAAACTGATCTGGATATTGCGAAGATGTCTCTGTACGCAACCGATTTTAATGCTGGGTGGGCAGATTACCTTGTTGGGCCTGCACAGTGTCATGTGACGGTCTAGAAGAACTTCACCAGATGGTCTCTCAAAGAGGGGCCAGTTCAGCTCACGAGGTAAAGGGCAAAGCTCATTCTTTTTGGACTAGATAATCCCTTTTAAATACCCCATCACTAAAGGACACTGCATTGTTGATGGAACAAGGTTGATGCAATAAATAATAGCATCAGACTCAGAGAGACAGTAAAAAAGGGATAGAGTTTAAGAGTAATTGTGAGCAAAGAATTGAAATAAAAATAGTTTTTAAATTTGAAAGGTGGGTTAAATCCTTTTTGTTAACAACAATTTGTGATGTCAGCATCTTTTACATGTCTTCATTTGTAAAGGTACATTTTCTTAGAAGATAATATTTGAATCCAGGAAGATGTTCTCAGCAAGCTCATGGTAAAGAAAAATTAAGTTGAAGGACTAGAGACGGGTGAGCACATAGAGTGGGGCCTTCAGAAATCAGAGACCACATTGAACATCTCTGATATTTTCCCGTGAACCTATAATTAACGATAAAGTTCAAGGATAAAGGAAAAAAACACAATTTATGTTGTATTATGTAAAATGAGGAAGACATATGTAAGATTCTTGCTATATTCTAGGTCTCATTAACCTGGTCCGCTCGTGCGCGGCGGCGCGCCGCGGCAAGTTTATTTATATATTAAATAGAAATGATATGTTAAAAGGGAAACAGAAAAGTCTTCAGATATGATTTAAAAGAGCTGAGAGTTGCAGCAGACCTCAAGTTTTCTGGGAGTTTGTTCCAGATATGCTGTGCATGAAAGCAGTACTGAAAGCTGCTTCTCCTTGTTTAGTCCTAACTCTGCACTGTAGACCTGTCCTAGACGACCTGAGAGCTCTGGACGGTTCATAACATATCAGCAGATCAGATCAGAAATATATTTTGACCCTAATCCATGTAGTGCTTTATAAACCAACATCAATATTTTGAAATAATTTTTTTGAGTGACAGGAAGCCAGTGTGAATACCTCAGGCTAACACTTTACAATAAGGCTACACAGAATTGTAGTACCTACTGCATAGTTTTTTCATATATATATATATATTTGTTTGTTAACTACTACATATGTTTATTTTTTGTCACCTACCACATAATTTTTTTTTTTTAAAGTTTTTGAATTGTCAGCTTTTCAGGCAATAAGGCAACACAGCTTAATAACTGGATGACCACCTCTCCCCCCTGCTATCGTGCAGGCTCTAATCCTACGCGTGGGAGCGCCCTACATACATGCCTCAGCATTTTGTTCTTGTGTATTATCAATAATACAGTTTTTTTCAATTGCTAAACCACAGTGGGCACAACTGGAGCAACATGTGCAAAACTCTAACAACAGTATGCAGAGCAGCGGTTCATTCGGGCCAAACTCTAGCTTGTTTTTCATTGCTTAAACACAATTTTCAAAACTCTACACACCTATCTCATGGCTTAACCACAGCCTGCACAACACTGTGTATTTCCAGCCCTTTTTTTCAAACACTAACACACTACTGCCACAACTGTAAACAACACATTCAAAACAGAATGAATGCCTAGTGCATTTCAAACACTGCAGATTGCAATTTCAACTGAAACACTACTGTAAGATGTCTTGTTTTAGACTTGTTAGTGAACATATACAGTATAAAGGGAAAGCTCAAAAATATATATTTTTTGGAAATGGACCAATGAAGACAGGTTGTTGGAGGGAGAAGAGTGGCAGTGAGAGTGTGGATGTGTGGAGGAAGACATAGAGCTGTAATGTCTGATGAAATACAGTAAGGGCTACACTGATAGACCCTGTTGTGAATCATGGTCTCTCATTGAGAGAGGCAGGGTTGAGAGTGCAACCCAATCTGTAAAAATCTAAAGTGGCATCTGTAATACGAATTTTCCAGCAAACAAACAGCTTAGAGTTGCATCCTTACAGTAAATGACAACATTACAGGATAGATTTCTGTATTACAATTATAGAATATTTACACAGATCAATACTACATTTGGAAATGTTTTCAATAAAATATACAAAATGTGTATCTATTGAAGCAAATTTCTGATTTTCATTTCTTTTTGTTTTCGTAAAAAAATTGGTATGTTATAAAATAAACAATTTCACGTGAAAGAATTTCACCCTTTCATCAAAGAAAATATTACGTAATTTGTGTGAAATAACTCAAATTATTCAAACTGTAAAGATTAAAAGTTTGTCATTTATGTATTGGGGTTTGATGCTAGTGTTTGTACTCAGAGCTTATTCTGAGTGACAGTGTGTGTTATCTCAGTGAGGACAATTCATAGTGTTTGCTGCACTGAGCCTATTTTGCAGGTGAAGTGAACTGTTCAGCTCCAGTGACTGTTGGTAGTGCAGACTGTAGTTAGAGTTTTGCACATTGAGCTACAGTTGTGCCCACTGTGGGTTAGCAATCGAAAAAAACTGTAATAAAAATAGTCCACACATCCAAAAAACCCTGCTGATTTCACATATTGGTGCAGTGTGGATGATGTCAAGGTTTGTTACGGTATATAGCTTGGGTTGGGGTAGTGTAATAACTGTGAGAAAAACAGGCGTAAAATGATTGATCTAAATTGAAACATACAGTATGCAAGGTTGACTTGCCACTGAAACTCATTTCATCCAAATGGTGAGGCATGGGGGGGGGGGGGTAGACATTATGTTCTCGAACTACTGCTGTGAGGGGAAAATAGGATTTTGTATGGAAGTTATAGAAAGGAGTGAAATTGTTTAGAGTTCTAAGTGATATAATAATACTTAATGCTTAGCTTTTGGGATTTGTGAATAGGTACATGTAGGGGAGAACAGGGTTAGTAGGCACACTTTTTATTCTAGTGAGAATTGCTCATCACCAAAACATATTTCAATAGTCATTCCTACATTAAATTGAAGCTTAAGGTGTTGGGTTGAAATGTGTATCCCTCTCATTTTCCAACTTATTGTAATGAAGAAGTAATTAAACATCAAAGACATGCTGACACATTGTGTGTCCCCATCAAGGAGTCGGTTTTAACATACTATGGGGTTGTTTGTCCCAATGTTATCTTAATCGGAACAATTTTAAAAAGAAGGCAGAACTCAATTTAAAAGTTTGATTGCATTGTCAATTTGACAAATAGGCATAACTTAATGTATCTTAACACAAAATGAGCATGGGAGACGAACAGGAAACCCATATTAAGACCAGCCATGTAACAAAATAAATAACAAAACAAATAGGTCTAACAATAATAGCCTACTCAACTCAAGTTTTCTCTGTAAAAGGGACAACACTATGGAACATCTTACCCACTTACCCACTAATACCCACTAAACTAGAATTTAAACAATGGCTCAAGTCAAATCAACAGTGCTCACACAAATAATTTACAACTGGTTTATTGTCTGATCATGCTGCCTTTGCTTTACTCTTATGACTACCATTATATTGCTGCTCTGTACTCCATTGTATACTGCATTTTTATTCTTTTAATGATCAGTTTTTCCCTCATCAGTATTTGATCTTGTTTCTGTCTTGTTTAGTTTTGTTGTTGTTTTTAAAAAACCTCCTGTGGACAGGTGTTGAAAACTAGCATGTATGCTAATACACTGAAAACAATGCATCTGGTTCATCCAATGATATTGTCATGTCCATGTCAAATAAAATCTACAATACAAAAAAAAAACTAGGCTACACACATTCACTATCTGAGTTACAGTGGTGGCAAATGTAGGATATGCTCACTCCAACTAAGCAGAGCTTGTGTGCCCACATGGTTGCACATCCTCCCATACCTCCCCTGAACGGCTATTGAAGAACGTTTCCATACAAACCAAACAAAAACTATCCTCTTCAACTGATGAAGACTCCTACTCCTGTCTCTTTCTATTCTGTTTCTTCTTCTCCAGCTGCGGTGCAGTAGCCCTGGCAGCTGCTCTAGATTGCGATGCACTGGGTCGTTTTGAATTTGTTGCCCTTTTTTCTTTTGCATGCTAGCTGCCTTTTCCAGCTTTATTCTCTCCTTCTCTGGGGTGTCAGTGAGGATACAGATTGACATTGTTTTTAGTTTTTGGGTTCCTTTCCTGAATGCAGCCTTTGGATAACATGTGACAACCAACCCCAAAGAAAATGTGATGACCAACTCCAACTGGAATTTCTTGCTAGCATCAAGGCTATCAACCATTTAACAACTAGTTAGCTAGCTAACAACAATCTAAACTATAGCTTTCCCTTCACACTTTTTAAGGGTAACACGTGTTTTCTTATAAACCCACTGTGTAAAAGCCTAGAAGAAAAATACTAAGGGGCTAAATATTTTCAATTTGACATGAAAAACACAAAACGTCCTCTCACCTCAAATTCAGCTGTCTTACTCCAAAAAGGACTATGTAGGTGACCTATGATCCCAATTCTGGATATTTCCATACCACAATTTCAGAGAGTGCATTATGGTGCAGAGATATAATGAATGTGACAACCAACCCGTGTGACATATAACCCTTTTCTCCCCTACTACATGTAGCAATATGTGAGTTCATTTGCAAAAACAATACAAAAAATAAACTTATAAACACATTTTTTTAAAGTGAACAAACCAATAGCCTAGCAGTGTGAATAATATTCCCTGGAGTGTACTAAGGAAATCAAGGTTAAGGAACAAATCCCAGTTTTAGCAAATGAAACATTTATGTATTTGATGTATTTGTCTTCTGTTTTGTTTTCTATTTTGATTTTGTTTTGTTTATAGCTAAAGTTTTACAAATTATGTTATTAAATAAATAAATACACAGACCATTAACAGCACAATAATATGTATAACAAGTTAAAATGTATGTATGTAAATTATAATGTGTTAGGAACCTTTTTAAATAAACTTACTTAAACCTGCAGTGTGTAGAATTTTGTGTTTTATTTCCCAGCAGATTTTGTAGAAAGTAATTATAATATCCATAAGTACATTTAATTTAGTGCATAATAGCTGAAAAACATTTTTTGATTTTTTTTCCCCATAGAAAGGGTCTCATATATGTCCATATTTCTGCATATCTTGGACCAAGGCCTATGGCCGCCATGTTGAAAGCGTCATAGTTGGAATGTCATCAGGTGCATTGTGTAATATGACATCATCAAGAAAGTTCTACAAAGTTCTAGAATGCAACGCTCTCTGGGTAACCCCACCCCTTTCGAATAATAACAGAAGCTACAGTGGCCTTCAAGGACAAGAACAATTTTAAATTGTAAACAATGCACCTGATGACATTCCAACTATGACACTTCCAAAATGGCGGTGACAAGGCCTTGGTCCAAAGTATGGAGAAATATCAAGCCCCAACCTCAGCGATTTTACCAGCATCCAATAAGGAAGTGACCACAACTGTAGTAACCCGGAAGTGCCACTGGGGGCTGTATGCAGAAGAGAGCCCATTTCCATTGACTCCAATGTTAAACATGCCGTTTTCACAGCATTATTAAACCTATTTCAGGCCTGGATCAAAAAACCATTCTAGTCTGTATGTTTAGTTCATATCTCCATGACAACTCTGAGGGGGGTGAATTTCTTTGGACCACGCTAGTTTTTATTCTTTTGGAGGTTAAAATGTATTGGCGCGATCTCTTGAGTGACAGCTCTCCGCCCGTTGTCCCTCACTTTGCCTTGGAGGTATACGTCAGCTATCTCCCTCCCCCCGACGTGAGGCGGAGTAAAAATCTCACAAAATGGCGAAGTGCACAAACCAGGATTATTGGATGCCGTGTGAATAACTGAGGTCTGCCGGATGCTACATCCATATTATTTACAATCTACGAGAAATATGGACATATATGAGACCCTTTCTAAGGAAAAAAATAATAATTCTAAAAAAAAATAAGCTATTATGCACTAAATTAAAGGTTCAGTGTGTAATATGACATCATCAAGTAAGCTCTAGAATGTTATAGAATGCAACACTCCCTGGGTAACCCCACCCCTTTCAAATAATAACAGAAGCTACAGTGGCCTTCAAGGACAAGAACAATTCTAAATGTTAAACAATGCACCTGATGACATTCCAACTATGACACTTCCAAAATGGCGGTGACAAGGCCTTGGTCCAAAGTATGGAGAAATATGGACATATATGAGACCCTTTCTAAGGAAAAAAATAATAAGTATTAAAAAAAAATCAGCTATTATGCACTAAATTAAACGTACTTATGGATATTATAATTATTTTTTACAAAATCTGCTAGGAAATAAAACCCAAAATTCTACACACTGCAGGTTTAAACGTACTTATGGATATTATAATTATTTTCTACAAAATCTGCTAGGAAATAAAACCCAAAATTCTACACACTGCAGGTTTAAGTTAAACTTATTTTGAATACGTTCATTTGTTTTGAACAGAAACACATACGATGTTTATCTTGTTGTTTGTTTTTTACGATGTTTAAGTTGTTTAGTGGTTTGTTCATGTTCTATACTGAGTAGTGATTGGGCAGGACAGTATCCAATACTAGTCTTTCCAACGAGACAGACTGGACATAGAGACACACTGACTGTGGGGGATCCTTTGGTTAACTGTTACGTCCAGTCAATAATAGGACAGAACTGTATTTGTTGACAGTTTGCACCTTACTTTCCTGTTTCAGTGATGAACATCAGCTGAAGGAATTGTTAGGAGGAGTCTGCTCCCTGGTGGTAAAAAGGTGTGTGTTCAGTTACACACCGCCTGAACACAGTTTTATTAAAGGTGCAGTGTGTAATATGACATCATCAAGAAAGTTCTACAAAGTTCTAGAATGCAACACTCCCTGGGTAACCCCAACCCTTTCGAATAATAACAGAAGCTACAGTGGCCTTCAAGGACAAGAACAATTCTAAATTTTAAACAATGCTCCTGATGACATTGCTGGCCTTCCTAAAAAATCAATCAGACAGCTTCAGCTAATTCAGAACGCTGCTGCTCGAGTCCTCACTAGGACCAAAAAAGTGGATCACATCACCCCAGTTCTGAGGTCTTTACATTGGCTTCCTGTTAACCAAAGAATTGATTTTAAAATATTGATGTTGGTCTACAAAAAATACATATCTGACCTACTGGTCCCTTATGAACCAGTCAGAGCTCTCAGGTCGTCTGGGACTGGGCTATTGAAAGTCCCCAGAGTAAGGACCAGACAGGGAGAGGCAGCCTTTAGTTTTAATGCACCCAAGCTCTGGAATAAACTTCCAGGGGACTTGAGGTCCGCTTCAACACTCGGCTCTTTTAAATCAGGTCTGAAGACCGTTCTGTTTCCGTTTTAACCTGAAATTTTAATTTCTCATTTTGAATTATTTTTTTTTATTTTATTTATTTATTTATTTTTGGAATGTGTGCTCTATACTTGATGTATTTTGTTCTTACTTGATGTATTTTGTTATTGCTTATG
The DNA here is from genome assembly GCA_949357725.1 of Hyperoplus immaculatus. Taxonomy (NCBI): domain Eukaryota; kingdom Metazoa; phylum Chordata; class Actinopteri; order Uranoscopiformes; family Ammodytidae; genus Hyperoplus; species Hyperoplus immaculatus. The sequence goes on along the minus strand of OX442350.1, from coordinate 20,049,387 downwards.
TAAAGCACCTTGAATGGCCTTGTGTCCGAAATGTGCTCTTAAAATAAACTTGCCTTGCCTTGCCTTGCCTTCCAACTATGACACTTTCAAGATGGCGGCACTAGGCCTTGGTCCAAAATATGCAGAAATATGGACATATATGAGACCCTTTCTAAGGGAAAAAACTGCAGATAAAGTAAACTGTATGCTTTCTGTGGTGATTTACCTTCACATGCATAAGTTGGAAAGATGGAATATATTGCACTAAGCACTTTACTGGTTATGGGGAGTCTATGGGGTGTTTATGAGTAGTTATTATGTATAAAGTACTGGGCGATTGATTCATGGAGATTTAAATGATATATAAATGGGTGGATAACTAAAACTTGCCTTTTATTCAAAGTACGTTTCTATAGGACATTTGATGAGTTTTCTCTACACCACTCAACACAACTATGTCGACTTGATTCTTGTTGATCTTGTTTTTTCCTCCTTAGTTCCATGGCACTTTGTTTAATGCATCTTTTGCAGACACACTATACACTTGTATTACTTAGACACAGCTGGCCTGCTACACCGCCTATTTCATGTGCACTACTGGACAGAGGCAGACAGCTTGTTACATCCTTGCTCTGCAAAATCTTATAGCACACCCTTCCTCCACTATGTATATTCCAACATAGCATACCTTATTTATTTTTGAACTTTTCTACAATTTTTTTTCTTATAATGCTATTATTTTTTGTTGAAGAAGCTGACTCAGGGAAAATCACACAATAATCCCAATTTACCTGTACTGTCCTGTACCTGTGCAAATGGCAATACATATTGTATTCTATTCTACATGAGCCTATAGCTGAAACCATCTCATAATAAACTATAGCCTATTTTAATCACCTTAACTCATTAGAGATCAGATCAAGATAATATAAAAGGTACACTTCCGCCTGTTCGACGGTTCCTGCTGCTGTCACAATAACCTTTTATTGTCCATGACAATAACTAGCCTATCTTTCTGTCACTTTCAAATCAACCTATCTCCCCACATTGCTGTACTTTGACCCCACAGAGCCGCACCCTTCTATATTATAGGCGAGCGGGCTTCCTGCTCACGTGAGTGACAACCCACTCAGCCAATCGGCTTACTCTACAGGCGCGTAGGCGGGACTTCCCGTACAGTAGTGCAAGTAGTCCAACATGGCGGTTGTGTTGCTCGCATGAGAGTGTATTGCAAACCGCGCAGAACTTATACCAGGGAAAAAGTATTTCAGCAACAAACAGTTCTCATTTTAAGACCGTTTAGCATCTACAGACTGCAGGTATCGACTGGAGGAAATGAAGGGGAAAGAGCGATCGCCGGCGAAGAAACGCTCTCGGGCGCCGGATGACAGAGACCGAGGAGGAAGCAACAAGAAGCCCGGAGCCCCGCCGCCGACTGGCAGCAACAACGGTAACGGCTCTACTTCCTCCAGGAGGAGTTTACACAGCGAGAAGAGGGATATGAGGGACTCAGACGGACACAATTCATCCAGTCGGCCCGGCTACGACTACGGGGTTGTTTCCGTGAACAAGCCGTACAGCGGCGCTGACGTTGCCGCGGAATCCTCTCGGTCCGGCTCACGCGGCGGGGACCCGCGGCCTCCGTCAAACCCCGAGAACGAGTACAAGACCCTCAAGATAAGTGAACTGGGCTCTCAGCTGAACGACGAGGAACTAGAGGACGGGCTGTTTCACGAGTTCAAGAGGTTCGGGGAGGTCAGTGTGAAAATAAGTCGTGAAAACGACGGGAGGGTGGCGTTTGTAAACTTTAGGAGGCCCGATGACGCCCGGGCGGCCAAACACGCACGCGGCAAGTTGGTGCTGTACGACCGGCCGCTGAAAATAGAGACGGTGTACCTGAACAGACGCAGGAGCCGCTCCCCTGTTTCGAAAGACAATTTCCCTGCAGGACCGAGGCATCTACACTCTCAAAGACAGCTGTCTCCCACAGGTTTGGGCTACAGAGACTTCCGGTTACAGCAGCTGGCCCTGGGCCGTCTCCCTCCTCCTTCTACTCTTCCTCCTCCACCTGCCCACACAAGAGACCTGGAAAGAGACAGAGACTTTTCGATGTATGACGCCAGGAGTAGACCCCCTTTCATCCCGGAATGTGCTGTTTACCGCGAGGAGGACCTGGTAAACCCAGAGGATGACCACAGGGCCAACAGGACTTTGTTTCTGGGCAACCTGGACGTCAATGTGACGGAAAGCGACCTCAGGAGGGCGTTTGACAGGTTCGGGGCAATAACAGAGGTGGACATCAAGCGGGCAGCGAGGGGCCAAAACAACACCTATGGATTCATGAAGTTTGAGAACCTAGACATGGCTCACCGTGCCAAAGTGGCCATGTCTGGGAAAGTGGTTGGTCAATACCCAATCAACATCGGCTATGGCAAACCAACTCCCACAACCAGGCTATGGGTGGGGGGGCTCGGACCCTGGGTTCCACTCGCTGCACTTGCCAAGGAGTTTGACCGCTTTGGCACCATCAGGACTATAGACTACAGGAAAGGCGAGGTGTGGGCTTACATCCAGTATGAGAGTTTGGATGCCGCCCAGGCTGCGTGCACTCACATGAGAGGTTTTGCTCTCGGCGGCCCTGACAGGAGACTCAGAGTGGACTTTGCGGAGACGGAGCACCGCTACCAGCAGAAGCCGTACATGCAGCTTCCCCTCCCCCTGCCGCACTATGACTTAGCCCCCGAGCCCTTTGCCCACCGCCTCGCTGACCCGGTGAGAGTGAGGGACAGGTCCCCTCCGCTTTCTGCCCCCCGCTTCAGAGACAGAGACCCTTACCCCAGCGCCGACTGGTCGGGTCTGGGCGTCCACGACAGGATGCGGGGGCCAGGCTTTGATACCATAGACCGGTTGGAGAGGCGCTCCCGGGAGACCTGGTCCATAGAGCGTGACTTCCAAAACAGAGATCCGAGCCGCAAAAGGAGACATTTGAATGATCGCTCACCTGAAATGAGTGACTTTGGGTTGCGCCGCCACGGCGGCTCAATAGAGCGCAGCCCTGGAGGAAACAGCAGAGACGGGGGCCGCTACAGTGACCCTGAACGGCCACCTCGCGCTGGCCGAGCCTCACCTGTCAGAGAGCGGAGGGACGCCGGCTTTGGAGACAGGAGAAGGAGAACACTAAGCCCGACTGTGCCAGGCTCCTCCTTTGATAGGGACCGCAAACGCAAAGCCAGCGACTTGTCAAAGAGCCCGGCAAGAAAGGACGATCACCCAGGACACCCATCCTCCTCTTTCAAGTCTGGCCAGCAGCCTAAGCCGACAGCTGAAGGACACAAGCTGAGGCAGCTGTGGCAGGGCGTCCTCCTGCTGAAGAACAGCAGCTTCCCCACGTCACTGCACCTGCTGGAGGGGGACAGGGCTCTGGCTAGCAGCCTGCTGGTGGAGGGCTCCACGGGGCATCAAGTGTCCCAGCTCAAGATCAGCCAGCGCCTTCGTCTGGACCAGCCCAAACTGGAGGAAGTCTCTCGTCGCATCAAGGCCGCCGGCTCCAGCGGTTACTCCATCCTCCTGGCCATCCCGGGGAAAGCTGAGGACGGAGCAGCTCAGGACAGCAGCAGCTCCACAGAGAGGCCGCTCAAGAACCTGGTGTCCTACCTGAAGCAGAAGGAGGCGGCCGGCATCGTCACGCTGCCCGTTGGGGGCGGCCGTGACAAGGACCACGGAGGACTCCTCCACGCTTTCCCCCCGTGTGAGTTCTCGCAGCAGTTCGTGGATGCCTCTGCCAAAGCCTTTGCCAAATCAGAGGACGACTACCTGTTGATGGTCATTCTCAGAGGAGCGTCATGAAAACCAAGAAGAAAAAAAAGTGCAAAGTATATTTTCTCAGTTCACACACATTAACTGTCAAAACTGTGAGTTATAAAAACAGGGAGATGGAAATGACAGGTTTCAGATTTTTAAGTTCCCTAACCTGCATGGCAACCTGTTAAAGGTTTATAGAAATGAAAAGTCAGATTGAATTGGAATACATTTTGAGAAATTGATGGATGTGATTCTTAATCACAGCCTTCTGCTATTTAGTTTTTCGATAAATGTACATTACTTGAAGGGTACTCTGCTTAATTCAGAGCAAGCTACAGTTCTGTGAATCAGTGCTATTTTATGCCTTATTTCATTGAAAAGGAAACATGCTTCCTTTTTAATGTCCTTTCTCATAAATGCATGCCTACATTCAACAACACAGTACAAAAATAGAGTATTTAGTTTTCACTTTTATCTGTACTCAGCATATACTTTACCAGCGTCAACACATTTCCAGAACTATGTTTGTACAACCAGCCTTTGAAATAATTCAATTGAACTCAATGTACCTAGAAATGCTCTTGATTTAGAAGAACTATCTGTTTGCTTTAAAGCTTTACCCATTGCTCATTCATAGGCATATTCCAGTTGTGCATCTGTATTACTTTTTGCTGACCAAGTAAAGATTTTGAATACTTCCTAATTCAAAGTTTCATTATAAAAGCTTTTTTTTCTATTTTTGACAGTTTTGGCCAGTCCTGCTTAAAGCTTAAAACTTAAAAGGGGAACATACATTGTGAATCTCCTGGTATTGTCTTTATGGATTATTGTTTCATAATTTAATTTTTGGATATGTTAAAAAACATACATAAGAGCCTTAAGGGTTAAAGTATACAAGCTTACATTAATATCGATGCTCCCTTTGGAGCCAGGTGGATGTTGTAAGGTTGCGAGGTGAAATTAATGCAGATTTTCATGTCTGGTTTTCAGCACTTGTGCACATGTGTAGGGGTGGACACAAGTAGCAAGCACTTGTTACATTATAACACAGTTCAATACATTAACCTTGCACATAATATGGCTTATATGAAGCTAATCATTTTTAGTTTTTTAGTTAAAATTAGTTCCTGAGAGGAGATATTTAAGCTCTCTTTATTCCTACGCAATGTATTTCAGAGGTCTTGTATTGAACTGCGTTATGTTATATACTTATATTTAGGGCTGCAACTTATGATTTATTTGCATTATTAAGCTACTTGTTATTTTCTTTATATGTTGATTTAAGAATTTTGTGTACAAAACAGAAAATAGGGAAAAATAAATCTCAAAGTGCCTTTTATGATCCCACAACTATCCAAAAAGATCGACAGTGCACTATGGCGTAAGATGAGGAAAGCCAGAATTGCTACACATTTGAGGAACTGAAACCATCTCATATTTGGCAGTTTTTGCTTAAGATGTGACTGATTGATTCACTAATAATTGTCAAAGTAGTTGACTAATCATTTTACTTTTAATTTTGCTTACCACCTCTTATCCTAAAAAGATGTTACAAAGCTAATGGGTATTAATAGGTACGTTGTTTGTTTTGAATGGTATATATTATACAGGGTTGTTTCTGTGTCCACCCCTTTTTATATTGTACTTTTATTGGCTTAAAATTCAAATTGGTTGAACAGAAATTGGTCAATTTATAATTATTCACTTTTCTTTCATCTTACAATCAAGTAATTACAATAAATACCCCAACAAAGTATGTAATGTTTATAAAAAAAAAGATCATGTAACCTATAAAGTAAAAGCTGTATGTGTACCATGCACACCTCTCATAACTGATCAGGAGTCTTTGTGTAGAACATGTTGATTTATGTTATCAGCGGACTTTGTGTGATTTTAAAAAGCTCTGGATGAATCGGAGGAGAGAATGCCACATCTTCAGTGGCCTCACATGCTCTTTCTCTAAAAGGACTGTTATTGATTGTTTTTCATGCTTTGATTTGAGTTCTGTGTTTTCAAATGGAAAGAGGAGAAAAAAATTGTGTACTCAGGATATCTGGAGAGAAAAATGGAGAACATCAGTGCCCATGGGGCCTAAGAAGTATACCTGTCAGAAAAAAACGCAAAGTGCAAATCAATAAATTTACTCTTTCGTGGGAAACACGAGTGCCTCGGAAGACACCTTTTGTGACCTTTTCTGTTCTCTTGGAGTTGTCTCTCAAACTCTAAAGGCTTTATCACTTTGACAGCAGGAGCATGGCTGGCAGAAAGGAGAGGAAGTGTGGGAATCACGGGAGGTCACCCTCTCAGTTCTGTATGTTCCATTTGGTTGATCATCATTTGTTGAATGACCTCTTGTGAAGATCTTTTTATGTGATCATCACTTCCCAATTGAAGTTTGGTGATTACTAGAGTACTTTTTTTAAGCCCATCCAGAAGACAAATCTAGAGTCTTGTCAGATAGGTGGCTTATTCCTCAGTCGCCTCTGGCCTGTACATGCAGAAGTGCTCATCATTTGTGCCAGGATCAGCGTGGGTAGCCTCCGTCCGGCAGCCTCTCACTGGGTTGTGTTCGTCTCCAGCAGGAGCAGTGTCCAATTGTGAAATGTCTTCTTCTTGTTCTTGCTTTGGAGTTATGAAGAAGATCTATGTGCTATGGGGCCAGACTTTTAAATATGTCTTGGCCCGTGTGTCAGAGGAGAGATTCAGACAGTATCTGCTTTTGTTTGCCATGAAATGGAAAGGAAACGTGACAGAAGAGAACATGTTGCTGTGTGCAGGGAATCCTAATCTTAAATTAACATGCTGATATGATTAACGCACTCTTTTAAGAGAGGTTCTGTGCCATAGTGCACATTGAAAAGTGATTGTATCCTGCAATCAACGAGTGAGAATCTGCAGGATGTGCATCATCAAGACCGTGCTGTTCCTGCTCATCGCTGCTTCATCTCCAAACTTAAAGGCAACTTGAGCAGCTTTCCCTGCAGCTTCATGCGTCCACCCAGTGCCAAGGCCGGGATTCCAGCTGTGAGGAGTTAAAGGTCTGAGTCTCACCCTGGCTGTACCTGCTCCTGTCCCACAGGTAATGTATTCAGGGGGCCTGAACAACTGATTTGGGTACGTATTATAGTGTTACACTACCTCACACATACAAGCCTGTGCCTAAAAGCTGGTGAGGAAGAGACAAGAGAACAAAAAAATATCATTTAATGACCCTGAAATAAATACGAAATTAGTGCCTACACTGCAAAAATCTTGTGGTAGCTTTCAGTCAAGCAATGTTAAAAAAAAGATTGTCAGTGACAGTGGTGGAAAACATACTCAGATCATTTACTTAGGTAAAAAGAGCAATAGCACACTCAAAATACTCCCATGTTAGTACTTGTATGTATGGAGGAATTAGCAAAATGCTGATCATGTCCATTGTTTTATTGCAGAATGGAATGGTATTATATAATTTGATTGCTGTCATATTAACGGCTTGACATCATGACACGTAGATGGTAGAGGGTGAGCTATTTTTTTTATTGCTTCAACCGTCAGGTAGTTTCAGGTATAGTCAGCATGTCATTAATTAACTGATCTTTATTTCCCCGACTCTGGTTTCCATAGTTTCTAAGTATCAAACAAGGGTAGTGTACGCTGCACATTTGCAGTTTAATTTGTGTTTGAGCTGTTAGTGGCATGTCCCATTCAATGTTCAAAGTGCAGAAAACTGTGAAATCTGAACATCCCATCATAATCAGTAATCCTTAGTTTTCTACTTGCTGACAGTCAGCTACGACCAGTGGTGGAAGGTATCAAAGTACATTTACTTGAGTATTGTACTACTGTAAAATCACCGGTCATTTACTTGACTGTTCTTCTTCTTGAGATTTCCAGCTGTTAGACACTTTGCAGATTAAGATTATAAAAAACGAATCTAATAAAATACACAGTTTTTTCATTAAGCGTTAGTGAAGAAGGCATTTAAACTTTAGCTAATGCCTATTAGCACTACCAGGTTTTTCGGTTTTGTCAGCAGTTACCTCCCTATTCTTGGTTCAGCAGCCCTTGATTTTTTTTCTCTAGTCATAAAAACTTCAAGGACTTTCTTGTAGTATCTGTGTTTTTAGAAAAGAGACAATGTCAATCATCCAGATGTTTAAAGCAAGATATTTGAAACAGGATTTGATGCAGCACCTTTAAACAACCTATGTTGTATTTACTGTGTGTCTAGAGTTGTATAGTCAAATTGAGTGGAGCACGTTCTCTTTATCCTAAAGCAGATATACTATACGCGTAATGGTGTCTTTTTTTTAATGACAAAACAGTGGCCAAACACATTTTTTGGAACATGGGCTGTACATCATTAAAGTGTTGAGTATTTCAGGTGGTGACGTCAGTATGGAGATGAGGAAAAGGACATTTCTTCTGCTTGTCCTCTCTGGAAGTCTCACAGTCAGGGTACCTGAACAATGTGACTGAACAAGCTCTGCAGAGCTCTAGTGAAGTTATAAGCACATATCCAAGGTTATACACATTCAAGGAATTCATCAGGACGAGAAACTATGCCATGGTGAGTACAATATAAACTTGCTTTTTGAAATGTTGCATTTGTCATATGTTCTTTATATTAATAATGTCATTTTGCATTTGTCTTTTGCTTGAATAAAGTCAGATACTTTCAAAACACATTTACGTCTTTTTTTGTTGTTGTGACGTCCATCCTGTTTCTGTGAAAATGTACAATAGTATTTAGAGATTGAGAAGTGACGGGCTAGGTTTTTATGATTCCTGTTTTTACATGCTCAATCCTGTAGAGGGCAGAGTTGGATTTGTTGATGTTAAACCATAGTGTTAAACTAACAGAAGAGGGGAAATGATACAGTATCAGCAGGTTTGTATTATGTAATGCCTTAAATGTATTGATTTATAGTTGAGATGAGGAATGAATAGAGACATCAACTTATCTCACACGAATTTCCCCAGCATTTGGCCAACAGGCATTTAGTCTATATCTTTTAAAAGCTATTGAGAAACCCCTCAATGTGAAATGGGTTTGGGATGTGGTGGCATGCAAAGAAGAGATTCATTCTAAATTTAAATGTAAGATTTAGCAGAAAGTGTATTTTTTAAAGTAAAGGCAGCAACACATCAACGGTTGGTTGGGATCCACTGTCGATCAGAAAGGTGATGCGAGTGTTCTGAATACTCTGCCTTTGGTAGTGTATGATATTAAAGATGTTTACTGACCTGTAAAAAGTGCCATTTTGCTAATCTGCCTCATAGGCTGCAGTAAGCTGCAGTAACTCAAATCTCTTGCCAGACATTGTGTTCAAAATAAACGGCTACGGTTTCACCCTTCCTCCGTCAGCCTATGTCATAAAGCTTGGTGTTTGAGGCACAGTGATCATTAAATAATGTATTAATATGGACAACATTTGGGTTGTAGAAATTATTTTGGGTATTTTATATCCTCATGCACAAGCTGTAGAACTTACTTTTTCTTTTTAGCTCTTTAATATACCTGAATGACCCCCACAATAAACAATGACCTTCTGCAGGGCATCCAAATAAAAATTATTAACAAGCAGGGCCGGCGCTAGCCAGGGGCCAGGGTGGGACGTGCCCCCCCAGATGTGGGCTATGCCCACCCAATCATAAAAAAAAAAAAAAATGTTTTTTTTTTTTTTTTTTTTTTTTTTAAGGTGGAAGTCCAGGCCCACTATCGGACGGACCTGTTCATTCGCTGTCCAAGAAAATGTCAAATAAAATTCAGACAATTAATTAATACTAAAGAATATACCATTGCCATGCATTGCTTCTAATTGTATTATTGGGTGGGCACTGGGCAGGTCAGCCTGCCTCCAAGTTACCCACCCGCTTATAGTGGTCACTGGTCAGCAGAGCCGGCCCGAGGCATAAGCGAATGAGCGGTTGCTTAGGGTCCCGACTGCCAGGGGGGCCCCACTCAATTTTTTTTTTAAGTTTGTGTGTTTGATATCAACATCATATTATGTAAATGTAAATTATCATACAATAAAAGTAATACAATGTTTTGGTAGATAGTTAATAGCTTAATAATTGAATCAGTTCATCTGGGAGGTAATCCGAGGTTAACTGATCACGTCACGTTCAAGTCCATGGCATGCACAGTGTGTATTGAGTTTATTTAAAAATATTTGAAAATGGGGCTGCCCTCAGTTGCCCATGCACTGTGTATACTATAGTCTATAGCCTATTTCAGCCTCGTCTGTGGAAAAAAAGATAACTGGACAACAGAGTTCTTCTGCTTCGTTCCTCTCACTGCATTTAAATTGATTCATTATATTACAGAAAAATATGTCCCGTAAAAGAAAAAGTGCACCAAGCCCATCCCAGAGGACCCTGCATAATATTTTATTTCAAATTTATATTTCTACGGAAAATCCATGTGTCTTTCTTCAATAGCTTCTAATTCATCCGACCCAGTGTCTCCAAATTATTTGTTCACACAAAATTCCTCAGATTTAGCCTCTTAATGTTCCTCTCAAAGTGCACCAGATTCATGCATTTCACTTTAAAAAGGCAAAAGAAAATCTCCCCGGGGTCATACCCCCGGACCCCCCTAGCAGGGTCGTGACCTCGGCTGGCTACTATTTTCACCCAGCTGGACATCGGAGGCAATAGTGGAAAGACTATACATCTATATAGTGTGTATAGTATATAGCTCTGGACTACCACCATCCAGGTTGCCCAGTCCCAAAGCTTTCTCTTCAATCAGCTCAGGCTGCGATTAAAAAAAAAAGATACATTATGTAGTATATAATGTATATTATATGTTATTCATAAACATTTTGGAAAAAAAAACATCCAAGAATCAAATTTCCCACACAACAACACTCAAAGTTTATTTGCATATTGTGTTCTACACAATTCACAGTAAATGTGCCAAAAAGCAGACGCAGATATCTTACAAGGGCAAAAAATTCCGGCTCGCGCGCTCTGCGCGCGCTCGTCATCTTTGGTCTCCCTGCCCAGTGTGCCCCCCCAAAATTTCTACAGGCCCACCCAAGTCTGACTTTCTAGAACCGGGCCTGTTAACAAGATGTTAATATTTACTACTCCATACTTGATGGCTTTATATAAATAACCCTGTATTGTTAGCATGCATGATAAAGGGATAATGTTCTGGATGTTCTGCAGCTGGTTGAGGGAGGGGTCTTATAGATTGATTAAACAGTAAACGACAACCCAAAAGTTTTATCATGTTTATAAATGAGTTATGCCTTTAATAATCCAAATCCAAATAAACCTTAAGTATGTTCAAGAATATTGACATATGTAAGACAAAAACAGTAAGTCTCAGTTTGCTTAAACACAGATACCAACACCCAAATATAGACATACATAAACATATACTGCTGCTTTGCTATTATACACAGGCAGGTAATACCTCTGTAGATAGTATTATTTGTAAATGATTTAAATGTATAAAGGATTTTTCAAGCATTGATAAATGCGTCAGCCGAAAAATATAAACCGTTTTTGAATGCCATGTTCCAGGATCCTGGGTGAGGTCTTCATTCAGCAGTTCTACACCGCCTTCGACATCAGCAACAACATGGCTGGCTTTGCTCAGGCTGTGTGAATACATATGAACAACCATGGTCTTGTCCTAAGAGAACCCGAGATGTTTAGAAAGTTACTTCATTTGGTCAGGTAAAATATTGCTTTTCAGATATTAAAGTCAGCATGTCCTTTTTTGTAAAGGAGGAATACAAATGTTTGTAAAGTCTTCATGGAATTTTCTCCAATTTTATTTTGGTAAGAATCCACCCAAATGTGAAACTCTGGTCTAGATCAGCGTCATTGGCGACCACTAGATGGCAGAGGACTGACTGAGCTGCTCTTACAGTGGCTTCATGTGATCCTCTTGGGAGGGGCCTGAGGAGAGAATGAGTCATCTATATTATAAATTCACTATCTGGAAAACACAGACCCAACTGCCACTCATTCATTGTCAACAGCTGCTGGCTTGCAATTCATGCCATCTGTGTCTGGGATGTTAAGTGATCTGAGATTTACAGAGTGATCTACAGCGTTTGTTCCAATTATAATCTGTGATTTAGTATATAATGGAGATGCGTCATTTAGCTCTCCTTCATTACGGTAAAACACCTTCAGGGACACATGCATCAGCTATGGTTAACCCCTCAGGTGCCTACTACTTTTATATCTGTTTAACATTTCAATAATGAAATACTCTGAATTCAACAATGCACTGTTGCAGAGCACCTGAAGTCTAGTTACACACACACACACACACACACACCTGGCAATTGTTGTATGCATTGTGACTAAAAATGGTAACACGAGACAGCAGCCACTGAAGTAGGAAGCGTGGACATCCCTGCAGTCCTCTTGAATCATGCATTTTGCATGAGGGGCGGCAGGTGAGGTCTCACACTGCAGCAACTGTCAGAAAGATGGTTTTACTTCTTTACAAAAAAATTACCTCTAAGTAATGACTGCACTGTTACATAAAGAAATGGTTGTAGCATGTTCAATATAATGATTACGCTTGTTGCTACAACAACACAACATATAGCCAACTTTTTCAATTAAAAAGTGAGACCTAAATTTGTTGTCAAACTTTACCATGACCACTGTAACACTGACCAAACTGGCTGTTCTGTCCTGGACAGAAGACAGACAGAGGATGCTGAATGCAGAGCAGAGCACTCACTCCATATCCTGAACCAAAATAAGGGTGAAAATATAGAGACAGACACCGAATGATGCCAGAATACAGTAAGTCTGAGGGACAGGTGCAATAAATACAACTCCCTGGGAGGACGGTTTCTGCTCCAGTAATCTGTGTTGTCTCTTATTTTACCCACGCTAACTCGGCCAACTGAGGCCGACTGAAGCCTTATCTCAGCTTTAACAGACATCAACATCTGCTCGTCAAAAGCAAAAGGCGATCTGGGACATGCTGTTGTAACTTTCTGGCAGAGTAAGAGTTGTGCTTTTACAGGTTATGACTAGTTCATGGGCTAGCACAGTGACGTACTGAGGTTTTGGCCTCAAAAACATAATTCAAAGGAAATATATGTTAAAGGCCTACTTCACCGGTTTGAATATGAAGGTGTATTGAATTCTGAGATCCTATGTAGTATAAATGTGCGAAAAAAATTGAAATCGGTTCATCCTAGCCTGAGAAAAGGCAGAAAGAGTGTTTTTTTAACCCTATATTTCTCTTTCTCGTGACATCACAGAAAGAGAAATATAGGGTTAAAAAAACACTCTTTCTGCCTTTTCTCAGGCTAGGATGAACCGATTTTTTTTTTTTTGCACATTTATACTACATAGGATCTCAAAATTCAATACACCTTCATATTCAAACCAGTGAAGTAGGCCTTTAATCTGCATTAGAGGTGCTGGTAGCGGGATTTTGTTCTGGGTTTCTACGCTAAACTAAGCCAAATGGCTGCAGGCTGTAGGTCATATTTATCACACAGAAATGGGAGGTTTTAATTCTCATGTAGGCTTACTCCTGACAAGAAAGCAACTAAGCATATTTCGCAAAATGTCAAACTTTTCCAGAAGTACACAGCAGGCATCATCCAGTCTTTGCTTCCATGTTTTTGTTGTTGTTTATGAAATACAGGAACAACACAATGATAGACAAGATATTATACAGGAAATAACAATCTACAACAAAGTCCCTATAGAGGATTGCATATATTAAAATAAAGTTTATAGGTGACCTAAACATACTAATGACAATGTAAGTGTACTGACTGTAAACACTGAAAATGTGGGTTATTTATTATTAGCATGAAACTTGTCTTTGGTTATAAGAAACTTTCAGATGAAAAATAAATACACAGATTACAATACAGTAGATATGTGCCCCTTAAGAGAGATATAACTCATTGAAGCATTATAAAGTGACATGGCTACATTCTAATGCAATCTGCTCACAACATTTCCATAAAGACATTTATTGATGTGTTGATTCACCTAAATGATATTTAAAAATAACCCCAAACGTGGAAGGATAAAAATAATAGTTCCTTCAAAATAAAAGTACAATTATCGTACATTGCTACATCTACCATCTGGGATGGATGGTTGTTGACTTGCTTCACTATTTAATCTAATAATAAGATTTAAGTATTCGGCTATTTGCACGTTTAAGAACATTTAGGTGTTATCATTCTTATTAGATATGATTTTTTTTGTATGATAAATAGCTGTTCTATTCTTATGAGAGGATTACTTTAAACAATGTGTTTTATGACAATCATTCATTAGCAACTAAGGCAAAGTGAAATAAAGCTTGTGAAAACATCCTTTTCATGGGCATTCTAGCTGTTTAACCAAAGTTAAGATGTGTTTGTTTTTCTATATTTATATTTCAGATGTGTGAGTCAGCCTGTGTGTTGGCGGCACTACTAGCTGCTATTTCTGCCTGTGTTTATTAGACTGGCTGGCTGGCATATGCTGAATAGTTCAGGGTTGGGCTGAGGGCTCTAATACCCCTGAAGCAATCCACTGGAGGCTACTCGCTCTCAGTCTTTCCCCCTGGGTGACGCTTCCCGGGTGCTTTTATCTGTCCAATATGGCAGGATGCACATTTATGTTAGCAGTCAGAATCTCACACTGAATGAATCATTTGAACTGTGTTGTAACAATATACAGCAAGTTTATTTTTGGAATTTGTCATCCATCCAGTCTAAACTAGTATTTTTCTGAACATAGTAAATCCTTACAAGACGGTATAAACTGAAGAACTGAAAATTAAATGTGACAGCTGGGTGTCATTGTTGACTTTGTGGAAGCTTCAAATGAGCTCCAGCTGATTCCAAGCTGCTTATTTCTCTGAACCAGAAAGTGTGATGTCTCTGAAGACCCAACAGGTAATGTTAAGGTACTGATGAAGTTCTGAGAATCAGTCCCTTTACACTGTGCTGTAAAACAAACTTCTTTTTGAAAATAAATGCCTTTTGCCTATCAATCAGAGGCCAATTAATGTGCACAGCATTTGATATTTCATATACATGACATTTCATATAGTTGTATTTATATTGATATAAACAACACGGTAGATATCAGTTTCAGTACTACCAGCAGTGTGTCTGTGGTCAGTGTATAACTGCAAAAAGACCGGATATAACCTAGTTTATCTGAAAACACTGTTATCATGTTTTTCTTGTTTAGGAGAAACAATTTAAACTAACTTGAATATTAATTATGATTCCTTAGAATCTGAATGAAGTGAATTACTTTCAACACACAATTTATCACAAAAAGGTTTGGTTTATGACGCTATGATAATGCAGAATCTACAATGACCTAAAAAAAGATGTCTGCATACAGGGTTTAAAGTTACACCAAAGCTATATTTAAAGCACTTCAGAAGAAGTTACTGCAAACATACATATTACAAATTGTGCATTAAACCCCACACAAATGTTAAATCATATAAATATATGAACTTGCATAAGAGTAATCAGTAGGCTATAATGTCCTGTGAAGGCTCGCCAAACCAAACAGGAATGTAAAACATGGTATGAATATTAAACATCTTGCAGTAATGATTAAGTGGGCTCCAAGAGCTCTGCATAAAACTTTGCTTCTTTTTCAATGCAGCAGCCGCCATCCAACATCTTACTAATGATCCCCAGTGCACAAGAAAAAAGCTGGAAAACTTTAATCAAAAGAGCAGCCTTGGGGTGTTCAGAAATCAGCTGAGGAATAAATAACACCAAAAATGTTTTCATTTTTTTTTGTCGACTATGGGTTGGCATTTTTAAAATGTTTGACATTCCATCAAAAAGGCAAAAAACATTTCAAACTTGTGCGTTCTTACTGGCATAGCCATTTTTTTGCAGGGTCAGGCAAACCATTTTTAGGCAGAAACAGAATGCTTTGGAGTGATTTCAAATTGCCTTTATCAAGACATTGCACTGATCATTTTATGTTTTTATATCAACAGTTCATGCTACTGCAACAGTGCCAACAGCTGACGGGGCCAACTAAATATTTAACTTAACTTGAAAGATACTATATTTTGAATCTTGCACACAGTCAAAGCATACAAATCTCGGTGGAGCAGCAGCGGCTACATGGGGCGAGCCAGCCGTCACTGTGCCTCTGACTCTTTACACCACCATGGGGGTATCGGAGCACACGGAGCTGACAGACTCTGCGTCAGACCTCCTCCTCTCCCTGCTATCCCCCTGCCACTCCTCGTCTTCCTCACCTATCGGGTTCAAGCGGCCGTTCTGCTCCAGCTTGGGTTCCTGGAAGGCCACGTGTCTGGAGGGGAAGCCTCCCCCGCCTTCCCCTCTCTCTGGCCCTGTCTCCTCGTGAGCCTGAGAGATGCTGACAGTGGACGAGCGGAGGCTGTCTCTGGGGTCACCTTTCTCCAGGCCCTGACTGGGGCAACAGGGGCAGCGACAGGGTGTGAGGTAGAGGTAGATGAGAATCATGACTGCACTGAACAGACATGCTATGAGGGTGGTGTAGGCCGTTTTGAGGTTCTCCAGTCCGCCACTCATGGTGGAGTTAAACACCACCACAGTCACATACAGAGTCTCGTTGGAAATGTCGCTGGTGGCGTAGCAGGTGTAGACCCCTGAGTCCTCTACCCTCAGGGGCCCGATCTGGAGGCTGCCGTCAGGACGCATCTCGGCCGTCTTGTTTTCTGGAGACAATGGGATGTTCCCGGGGAGCTCCCACCTCTTCTTCATGTCCTTCTGCCTGGTGTCACAGTCCAGGACCAGGTACTGCTCCAGGTGGGCTTTTTCATCTACAACACTGACCTCGCTGCAGTTCAAAAAGACCTTGTCCAGATTCAGTACTGGCATTTTTTCTTTCTGCGGGCCTGGTAACAGACAAGTGTGGCTGTCCTTGAAGTCAGTGGCGGAGCTGAGCTCTCTGAGGTGCCAGCGGCCCACCACCTCATACAGCTCACAGGTGCAGGGCAGAGGGTTGTTGTGAAAGTACAGACCATTCTTGATCCAGGCGGGCAGAGCCTGAAGCTCGTGGAGGGGCAGGGTTTTGATCCTGTTGGAGGACACATCCAGGAGACGAAGGGTTTCCAGCCGACTCCGGTCCTTCACCAGCTCCAAGGGGAATCGTGAGATCTGGTTGTGGCTCAGGTAGAGGTGCTGCAGGCTGTGGAGGTTGGAGAAAGCGGTGCGGTCCATCTGAGAGATGCGGTTGTTGTAAAGCAGCAGCACCTCCAGGTGCTCCAGTTGCTCAAAGATAAGCTCGTCCAGCAGGCGGAGGCCGTTGGAGGAAAGGTCCAGATATCGGAGCTTGGTCACGTACACAAAGGCCTCAGAGGAGAGGAAGGTGAGGCCGTTGTTGCTGAGCAGTAGACTGTGGAGTCTGTCCAGCTTGTCCGGGACCCACTCGGCTCGTAGCCTGCTGATGAAGTTGAAGCTGAGGTCCAGAACAGCTGTGTACTGGGGAAGAGCGCTGGGAACGTTGGTCAGATTCATCTTGGAACAGCTGACGATGTTGCTGGCGCACACACACGTCTTGTGGCAGTCCAGAGGGCTCCCAATATACTGTGCACTGACTCTCATCGTGGGCAACAATAAAGCCAGAGGTAGAAGGCCGATGATGCTCCTTCTCAAGGACATGGCGTCAGTGGCGCGATGGGAAATCCAGAGCAACCCCTTCATTATGTCAGGGTTAGGCTATGCACTACAGGAGTGGGATCTAATCTTCCCCGTGGAGAGTCATGGAGCTGCAAGGACAAGTGATACAAGGGCATCAATACATTTTTTTTTAAAACGATATTCCAAATCAAAGCTGTGATCTCGTTCCCTAATATAAAATGACTATGATGCTCACATTAACACTCATAGTGCGTCATGCTCCATACACCCAAGGGTGCATTGCAGTAGCCTGCACACAATCAAAACAGTCAAAAAGTTATGGGGTGCTCGGCAAAGAAAGTCATCATAATGCGACGATTAATGTATTAGCGAGATTAGTGCCTGCATCAAATTAAATACATCTGTATGTAGCCATTATGGTTATTAAAATGGCTTCTGTTGTTTGTTATGTCCATCATCACATTATTAATATTTCCTCACTGTGGCAGAGACGGTGTCCTTCCCGCGACTACTTTACCTTGTTGTCGGCTTCTTAGGATCCTAAGACTAATGTTGCAGCAGTCCGATCTTGGATATGATCCGCCACAGGACAGTCTCATATCCTCTTCAACACAGTAGGAGTAACAGCAGCGGTGATCAGCGATACCTCCTCCTGTCTATTACCGGGACGTGCGAAATGACCGGAAAACGCCTGCTTCACTGATGAGGAAATGCAACCGTCTGATACTTGATCTGAGGGGAGCAAACAACAGAGCAGAGGATGTGCCAAATGTACCCCCCTCCCTCTCCCTCTCTCTTTCTCTCTCTCTCTCTCTCTCTCTCTCTCTCTCTCTCTCTCTCTCTCTCTCTCTCTCTCTCTCTCGCTCGCTCTCTCAAGACACGTGGGCAATTTAAACACCGAAGGAGGGGAGGGGTCAACCTGAAGTGTCCGACAATATGAGTGGTATATTTATTTGCCTACTATCAGCCATAACGACATGAAATGATGTGTCTGAATACAGCATGTTGAATGTAGATTACACTTAGAGGGCATTGTTTTGTGTATGTGTGTGTGTGTGTGTGTGTGTGTGTGTGTGTGTGTGTGTGTGTGTGTGTGTGTGTGTGTGTGTGTTTGTGTGTGTGTGTGTGTGTTAAACATCTGGGGAGATTAGCTGCTGCAGGAGGATTGCTGTCTCTTTTGTCTTCAGTTCATTGGATTATTGAACCGTCCTTCATGATGCATTTTTCCCAATACAAAGAAGCGTCCCCTGTGATGTTTTGGGAAGCCTTCACCAGCGGTGGCTGATTCAGTAATGATGTCTCTGATAATGGAGTCCTTGCTCCTGGTTTGGTCGTATTGTTGTGGTGAAGGACAGGGCAAGTGCTCAGAGAGTGTATGTGGGCGCTGCAGCTGCAGTGGACGTGATGTGCATGCAGTGATGGATCAACATGAGAGTTCAGAGCAGTGGGCACAGCATTAACATAAACAGCCATTATTGCCCTTAACTGTGTACTGGATGAAACCATTTTGTAAAAAAGGAGCACAGTTACTTGTACCATTCATTAGAATTTTCATGTAATACAGACTCTTTGCTGGTTATACCATCTATCTTTCAGCTCTGTTTTGGTCCTCACCCTCAAAAAAGTAACTCATTGGATGAACTCAAATAAATTGTGGGCAGAATTTTCATCCAATAAATGTATGTTACCCCAACCTAAAACAAGTCCATCCATTCAATGTAATGTATTTGAGTTCATCTACCAATTTTTTTTAAAGTTGGTCCAGCTGAAACTAAATTAATCTATCTGATGCAATGAAATTGAGTTACCTCCAATTGACCTAAATTTTTTTGGGTTGAAAGGATAGGTCAACAGAGACGATGAATACATTTTAAGTTACACATGTTAAACTAGTTAAGTTTTTATTTGAATTAATATATATATTTCATTATACAAATATAATATTAATGTGTCATATCCAAGAAGGGCTTGAATACTTTTTTGAGTGCATCTGTCTCTTGTGTTGCTAAATGCTCATCAGCTATTCCCTTACTGTGTAGGTGTGGCATTTGGTGCTGGGAGGGTTTTCCTTTGGCTTTTTAAAGCGAAGACAGCTGCCTGCTGAACATAAAAAACAATGCTACGAGAGCAATCACAGTGAGCCAGAACAGTGTAGGATGCAGCCCGGACAGCTAAACAATGGTCTGGAGTTCACTATAAACCTCTGTCAAGCTGAGGACAGCTGCACATTCTGGTGATCATTCTCTTTGGGTTCATCACTACAAACAAACATTTAGATTATTTATTAAATTGGATTTTGGCACTAAAACTCTTTAGGATTAGGGCCTCAAGATAAGGCAATGAAACAGGACCAACAGTATGACCTTGTCAACACAATGAGCTAATGAGGGCAAAATGACAGGGTGTGTAAACCAGACTTAACACGCTAGGACTATGTTTGGAGTCTAAAGCTGAAGAAGGGGAAGCGAAAGGATGACAATGCACACGTCCTCATGATGGATGTATGACCATCCAGGCTCATATAGCTGTTCATTAAATGCCATGTTATAAATCTTCGGAGCTCAAGGTCACTTTACACAGAAACCCTCGCATTAAAGGGGATGCGGAAATGAAAAGGTCCACAAATCTGGTTGCTATGGGTGCAAATAGGAGGTGATGATGGTGGAGAAGGAAACACCGTATGTGAAGGGTATAATGTGTGTGTGTGTGTGTGTGTGTGTGTGTGTGTTTGTTTATAAGCACATGGTGTACAGGGCATGGACCTGACATCCAATTACATTAATCAACATGGGCATCAGTAACAGTGACATACAACACTGTTGACCTGCATGTCTTTGAATAAAAGCTTTAAACTGTGACAAGAAGCGGGGCACAATTTCACTGTTGGATCAGGTCACACTGTGAGCTCTGAATTACAGGACAACGTTACCTTCTCCAGATAGCTAACAGCCTAGAGACTTAATAAAAAAATCACCCAAATCTACACCACCACATCCGGTTGACAGAAATCCTGAAAGAGATTGAAATTCAAATCATTCTTTGTTGCTTCGAACAACCAACGGAATTGGCAAACCAGTGCAACACAAAGCTTTAAATGCAAAGTCAAAGTCATTATGAATAATTGTACTTACTTTCCATTACTGGTAAATGTTCCAAAGTGTCTATCCTATCCTTAACATTTCCTCCTGACACATCCTTTTTATTCCACAATGGAATAAATATTTTCTAAAATAAACTCTTATAAATTAGAAAATGACTTAAACCTTTTTAAATGCGATGGTGGAAGATGCAGTGTATGGATCCGCTTATCACAAAATCATATTCAATAAGATACATGTTTTTTTTATTTTTTTTAAGATATTTTTTGGGCATTTTTATGCTTTATTGATAGTGTAGAGACAGAACCCGGGTCCACTGCTGGCAATCCCTACCAACTGAGCTAAGTGCGCCCCCGAGATACATGGTTTTCACCAGACAACGGTAATTCAGTTCATGATAACTGAGCTATGCATATACAGACTCCACTGTAGAATAATGTGACATGGATCATGGAGTAATTACCCATCATTACCCGAGTGTTTCTGGTGTTAGGATGCGGAATACACATGCAGAATACTCACACCCACATGAAAACAAGCACAATATGCCACTTTTGATGCACAAATATACAGCATTTCTGCCATGATAGAATGATTGTGGCCTGGTTGCCTTATTTCTTCTGTTAAAATTCATCAGTGCTACACACAGGCTAAAATCCAAACTAATTGTCAAAAATAATCAATTGAACTCACAAACATTATCTATGTGGTCAAAGTTTGATCTTATTCCTCTGTCCTGTAGAGCTCTGTTGTTGTCCAAGAACATATTAAGAAACACATAAAGGACATGTTCCTTTATATGATAAACATTTGAGCTATTTTGAGTCCATAAATTATTTCCTGTTGCTGTAGATACTCACTAGCTAACCAAATGCATAGTCCCTGACAAATACAGCATTTTCTAGATCTTAGAGGAAATGACTGAGCCTAAAATCTAAGCACATATTGTATTTGTGACCTGTCTCTATTCAGTGGGAACCAATGGGCTTCAGAATAAGAGCCACATACATGCAGGTTTGGAGGTACTGAGGATTTTTGTTTATTTAGTAGGATTTGTTGTCAGCATGGATGTGGATCACTTCCAATTTCCTTTATATATGATGACACTCTTAACAATGGGCAAAACAGATGCAGAAAGCCATAATAGTTCCATGCAGTTCCATGCAGTTACAGACATTACCTGATGAATGCAGTATTTACATATGGACAGTCTTTATTACTGTCTCTTGGCATTTGAGCTCGTTCCAGGGCGAGTCATGTAAACTAAACTCTTGCTGTCAGAACAACTGGTTCATAAGGCCCACTCAACCTGATGCCTGCTTGATTGGGAAGTATCAGATAGCAGAGGTGATTTAGGATGCTGCCTGGTGGAGGGGGCGTTGTCTCTCTGGAGATTTACAGTCCTCTTGTGAATTATAAATGAGCTACTGCATCGGGTCTCATGTATCCAAATTTAGACATATTTTTCATAAAAAATAATCATGACGTTGACTTTAGAATAAATTAAAACATATTACATGGATTATATTTACATATATTTTCAGAGCATACTTGTGGTTTTACATTTACCCTTTAACTGAATTGAAATTACAAAGATATTGGAGCACAGAGCTGGCCTATTTATGTGCTTCTTAAGGGGTTTTAGTTTCAAAGCTTTTCATCAGGTTTCTTTTAAAGATATCCTCGTAAAGTGCCACTGAAAGATCCAAATTAATTCTAATAATATTTTACAGTAGAATGATCTCACAATGATATTCATTTGAAGTATGTGCCTTTTCTTCCTTCTCCTTGGCGCTGATGTATCACAGTTATGTATGTATGTATGAGTACATCCATATTCAATTGAGCTTTCTCATGTGTATACATGTGTGTGTCTCTCAAGTACTGTAATGCCATACTAAAACAGTGGGTGAAGCAGGCAGCTACTGCACAGGCAAATACATATTATAGTGGACACACTGCCACCATCTGGCACAGCCCGCATGTTCAGGTGCCTGTAGAATAGGCAGCTTCGCTGACTTGCCTGACTAACTGTGCTGATTTGAAACCCAGAACACCTCTGAATCCAAAAGATGCACTGAAATAAAAGATCTGCTCGGGGATTCATAAAGATTTATAAAAATAACTCATTAAACCCGCTTCTTTTAACAGTGAATTATAACAGCCTAAGAGAATAATCTATTTTTTTCTCTTAATAAAAGAATGCTTTTGTTGGACTACTTTTCAATGTCTTCCTTCACTCACTGCTAAGGATCATCTCTTCTCCTCTGTCTACCCCTAGTTCACCCACCAACCCAACTCTACATGTTCTTTTTGTTTGTTTATTGTTTTGTTTTTGTAAAGCGCTCTGAGTGAGAGAAGAGCTCAAGAGAAGAGATAAATAACATTTGGAATGCAGCATGCTTTCATGCATTTTTGTGGAACACACAATCAAGCAAATAAATAAAGAGACAGGGCTACCATGAGGTGTGAGACTAAAAAATCTCTCTTTACTTTTGATAGACCTTAGTGCTGCATTTGACATCATTGACCATCACATCCTGCTAAAGGGACTAGATCATTGAATTGTCATTAAAGTATCTTCATTACATATTACCAATGTCAGATATCCACGAACTCATTATTCGTATTCTGTATTCCTACAGTCAACATTATTTAAATTCAAAGACCTGGTGGAATGTGAGCTGGGAGGATGCCTCAGGGAAGACCCATGACTAGGTGGAGAGAGTAAATATCCACTCTTGCATGGGAACGCCACGAGATCCTGGTTGATGTAGCCCGGGATAGGGAAGTTTGGGCTCTCCTGGAGCTGCTGCCCCGCGACCCAACCCCAGATAAGCGGTTGGCGATGATAATGATGATGTTGATGATGATATAAAGCAAGTGTAAGAGGGTTAAACTTTGACCATTCGGGAAACACAGGCTTTTCTGGTCTGCCTGCCGTTTCGTCTGAGTTGGCAGGGATTCAGACCCGAGCAAAGGCATTAACAATAACTATACAAAAATAGCATTATTTTCGCTGATGGGCTCTTTCGCTGTTAAAGCTATAGTACGTAACTTTTTGTGCATAACTCTGTATTTCTCAGAATGGCTTGGTTTACAAACTGGTATCACCCTCCGATACTGCCGCAGGAACTCAAGAAGCGCCCACATGTTTCAGTTGTTGATTCTACTGCTAAGAAATAACCTGGACGTACAGCAGAAAGAATAAAATCACTCGCCACTTTAAAGATGAATCCCCCATGCGTGCTAAAGTTAGACATAGAGTTCCACAAGGTTCTTTGCTTGGACCAACTCTATTCACTGTATACTTTCTTCAGTTAATATAATTAGAAAAGACACCATACATGTTCACTGTTATTTATGCAGATGATACCCAGTTGTATTTATCTATGAAACCAGAAAAAACCATCAGTTAACTCAAGTTCAAGCATGTCTGAGGAGGACGTAGCTGACCAGCTACTTTCAGCTATTAAACTCAGAATTAAGTAAATTTATTTTGCCTGGCCCTCAGCAACTTAGAAACACATTATCAAATGAAATAGCTACTCTGGATGGCATAACTGACATAGCTTTCAGCACCATAAGGAATCGTCCTTCCATGTAAAATAAGTTCCAATTAATGTTTTTTTCCCACATACATTACATTGCAAAAATCAGACACATCTTGCCTCAATAAGATTCGGATAAACTAGTCCACGCATTTGTAACTTCCAGGCTAGATAATGCAAATTTGTATTATCAGGCTGTCACAACAAGTCACTTTTCAGTTGAACTAGAAAACCTGCTCCCTGTCTACTTACAAAAACTAGGATAAGAGATTGTTTCCCTCCGATACAACCTTCTCTACATTGGTTCCCTGTAAAATTCGGAATAGAATAAAAAAATTATTCTTCTAACGTAGGCCTACTTCCCTTAATAGCACCCTATAATCCCATTGGAACAGTGCACTGCAGACTTCCTTGTGGTTCCTAGAGTCTCCAAAAGTAGTAGCCTTCAACTATCTGGCTCCTCTTCAAATGCTGAGGTATAAACATTCCTCCCCATTGACCAGTTTTGGTCCTGGATGTAGACAACCTCTTAGAGTAGACTTTTTGATCACGCTTATTGTTAGGGCTGGCACAGGCTTGCTGACCAGCCCTTAATTATGCTGCTCTAGGCCTAGAAAGCCGGGGGACTTCCCATGATGCACTTAGCTCCTCTCTCTTCCTCTCCCTCTCCATCTGTATGCTTGTTACTAACTCTGCATCATCCCAGGAGCTTATGTGCCACAATGTCCCTGTTAAGAATGACTCATAATGTCTGATAAAAGATCCACCATCAATTTATGCAACGTTGTGTTTATGCCAAAAATATATGCATATTTCAGGAATGATAACGCTTTCAGACTCAATTGGAAGCATACCACGAATATGGTTACAAGATATTATTGTGCCTTGGAAACACACAACGTCACTTTGTACATCCATTCTCTGTTTGACTGTGTAGCAATTCCTCACACGGCGGCACCAATTATGTAGTAATTTCTTACATTGGGGCAATATTTATGTAGCGATTACATGTGGTTCAGATTAATTCTGCTATTAGAAATTAACTGAAGATTAATAATAATACTTTAATAATTTATTAAAGTTCAAAGGGGCACCACCATTCATTTAAGAATGGAAAAATAATAGCAAATTGTCTCGTTTAATCAATGATTTATTCTCAAATGTTAATTAGTTTAATGTTCAGTTAAATAAATCAATATTAATAAATCCTAGTCTCAATGATCATTTCCATAAAATAATGTAATCAAATAATCACTATTATACATTTGGTAATATGATCTTAACACTGAAGGCTACAGAATACTTGACTTGTTGGTTGCGGACTTCCCAATAATATTCACACAAATGAATGACAGAAACTTCTAGTTACAAAAGAAAATGCATGTAATTTATTTAACAGAAAGTAAATAAAATCAACACATTTAAAAACCACTAAAACTAAAGCACACAGTGTGTGTGTGTGGGTGTGTGTGTGTGTGTGTGTGTGTGTAGGTGCAGGTACGTGGATGCAAATTGAGTGTTCGAGTGTGTGTGTGTGTGTGTGTGTGTGTGAGTGTGAGGTGTGAAAAGCCTTTGACTGTGGGGGGAAGAGCTTGAGGCTTGGTTAGCCTGTGTGTTCCCCTAAAGGCCAGGACACACCAGTCCGACTACCCGAAAATGGAGACTGCCGATTCAGGGAGCTCCAGTCTTCCCGTCGCGGCCGAAAAAGTGCAAAGAACACACCAAACCGACTGCTGACTTTCAGTACGCTCTGTGCTTGCGCGGGACGTAATGTCTCCATAACAGCAGGCGGCGCTAATCTGTATTGTGGCCCTAAAAAATACGGAAGCCGGAAATGATGGGACGGCTCTCTAGACCATAAACATAGATAGAAATATATTTATAAATAAATAATAAATAATACATTTATATTTATGGACCATAAAGAGCACAATTTTTAGCAGAGAGTGTCGAGCATGGTGTCGAGCAGTCAACAAGGGTTGATGCATGTGAGTACTCGCTGAACGAAACAAACAAACACATTAAAACGATGGCTAACTGTTGTTAGTTGTTTGTGCTACCGCCTCACTTCCGGGCTTCACTGATTCTCTAGCCCTCCACAAATCAAATTGCTCCAACTGAAAGAAGCCTAAAGACATCTACGACGACCGATTTCACGGCACACACCAAACAGATTCGTGTCCCCGCCCCCTCCCGACTCTATACGACGGCGATTATCGGGCCGGTGTGTCCTGGCCTTAAGGTTAAGGTCTCAAAGTATGTAACAAAACAACAATGAATAGTTGAACTAAGTCAATATACATTTCCAAGTTAACAGTCTTTTAAGCCATGTGTTCTTGTCAAGCTAGGCTAACTGCCCAGTAGCTCATACGATACCAGATGATGATACACAGCTTTTGTTGCAGTGTGAGAGGTTCTGGATCCTTTGGCATGGAACAGGGGTTTTGCTTGGCAGGGTCGGTCTTGATTCAGTTCGGATGAACTGGTATCTTCAGTAGCCGCGTGCTAACTTGCGTTGTTGTCTCTGGTAGTTTTGTTGCCAGCTTGGTCTGGTCTTTGGTTCTTCTGGTTCCTCTTTAGTTGCTTGAAGCAGCAGGGTGGATCCTTGTTCCTCTTTGGTTGAGAGGGGCTTCACGGCTGTTTGGACAGGCCATGCTGTAGAGCCTGGATCAGGGAGACCAGAGCTTGTCTGGGTCCAGAAGGTTGAGCTACCCCCGGTCTGGGGTGGTTAGCAAGGCAGGAGAGAGCGTGCTACCTTCCTTGAGGTGCGTAGAGAAGAGCGTGGACCTCCTTCCTCTCTGGGTGGAGGCGAGGAGAAAAAGAGGGTCTTCCAACCTCTCTGGTGGAGGCGAGGAGAAGAAGAGCGGGCTGCACCACTCCGTTCGGAGATGCAGAGAAGAAGAGCACTTTGCACCTCGGATGGTGCTTGAAGAAGAGAGCGAGCTGTACTAGCTCACTAGCTGTTATCAAACAGCATAAGACTTCTGATCAATGGCAGAAGAGACAGGGGGACACATCCTGGGGGGGTTAGAACAGAGGGACTGATAGGTGTGGCTTTACAAACAAAAGCCTGGCTTCAGGCAGAGAAAGGTGTCAAAACACAGATAATGCCTTGGCTCAAGGCAGAGGAATGTTGGGGGTTTTGACAAACGCTATCCGTATTTAAAGTCACAAGGCCAGTGAATGAAATACATGTACACATTCACTACAACTGTTTGCTGAGGTCTAAACATTCATCCCCAAGTGTCTCCAAGGCAACATTCATCACTTTACCTTTTATCTTCAGTAAAGTCACTCCACCACAATTGCAAGATATCTGAAAATATGACGGACGCTTGTTATTGTAGCATGATGGATATATTGTTAAGAATGTCTCCTTCAGTCGTGTCAGGTATTGTGGAGCTTCACTGAACAGATCTCTTTAGTGCTTTAAGCTTTGATGTTATTAAACACAAAGCTGCTTAATGTTCTCCCATGCCTCGGTACGCCTGTGCTAAATGTGCATTTGAATTGGAGTTGATTGTTTGTGTAGGTTGCAGTAATTATGTTTTGGTAAATGTAATGGTGTGATTATATTTCTGAGTGCGGCTGATATTTGCGCGTCCATATCTATGGGTAGTTATTATTGGCAGTAGGGGCTCTCTGGGGTTACTGCAGCGTCCTCTGCTATTTCTGAGTGCGAATGTGAAGTCTATTTTCAAGGTTGCCATGGAAACCATTGTATTTGTGGTGGCAGCGATTGGTGCTGCCGGCCGAGCAAGACTCTGCTATTTTTGTCATGAGTCAACACCTGATGTACACACACACACACACACACACACACACACACACACACACACACACACACACACACACACACACACACACACACACACAGGTGTTAATCCCTTAATACAGATAAAAACAGACAGAATAACACATGAACAAAATCACATACTCTAAAACATGGACACAAGTAGATACTATATATACTGTTTGGAAGGCATTATGTGTTACACAAGCATAAGGCTATGTTTCATCTTTCCTCTGTGTTACCAGACATCTTGATACATCTTCACCATGACAACAGCAGTAATTGCTGTCCATTAAATCTCTCCACCCAAGCGCATCATGTTTTCTTATGTTTTGCAGTAAAGGCGTGTGTCATGTTTGAAGTATTGACAGGGTGAGACAGCTGATACTAGCTTTTAATCAGTTAGGTTAAGCCAACGTTTAAAGAACATTGGTTACTATAGGCTCACATAAAGTGTAAAATAGAGGAATCCGACTATAAAATTGGTACTGGTGTAATGTTTGATAGATAAATGTTGATTGTGAGTATAACAACAAAATTGCTATTTTACACTCTGAAAATATGGTTTACAATGGCGAAAGGACATATTATTTTTGTGTAGTAATAGTAAAAAATGGCTACATAATGTCCCAATTTAGAGGTTTAAAATATTTATTTGGCAGTCCAAAATACACATGACATTGTATTGTTAACAGTTTCCCTTGTAATACGTGAAATTTAATCTTAATGATCTTATCTCATGTAAAAAGTATTCACTTCACTATCACAGAAGACACATATAACAAGAAATTCCCCACATTTGAGAAACCGGAACCAGACACTTTTTGCCATTTCTGCTTGAAAAACAAAACATTTTCAGAATAGTGGCCAATATACCAAGAATAGCATTAGGAAAAACGGCTATTTGGGAACTACAATAACCAATCCCTTCAAGACATGTGCAGCAAGTTAAAGCATGCTTTTTAATGGTGCAAGATGTGGTTCTCATGAAATGCAAATGCTGTGTTTATTATCGCAGGGAATCTTACAAATGCAAATAAAACCCAGGACCTAGCAGCTCCATCCTTGCTTCTCCAGCAGAGTAGCCTTAGCCATAATGGCCCAGATTTCATTGTCCTCCACAGACAGAGCAATGAGATGGACTGTATATGAAAAAGATCACCGTGGCAACAGGAGCCCCAGTTTGAGAAGCTGGGACAGTGGAGGCTGAGGCTGGGCCTAATCAATGCCTCACTGTCTCAGTAAATCTTTTACTGGAGGGCACTAAAATCCATGAAATTACTGCCCGTATCATTACTGACTGACAAAAATAAATAAACTGAGAGAGGAGCAAGAGATCAAAGATTATATGTGATAATTGTTCACATTCCTATTAGCCTAAGTAAACATGCTTAAGTCACTTGGAGATAACCTGTTAGGCATTTACCTGCAAGTCAGTGTAAACCAATACTAAAAGTTGCAAGCTGTCCTATTTGGCTGCTATTTTACATTACGCACCAAGTTATCATAAAAACGTAAAGGTTACAGTTGAACTTAGCTACTTAGGCACAGCTGATTTGTTGGGCTGAGAAGTAAATTTAACTAGCTATCATGCTGACTGTCTGTCTCATCATGCAAACAGTGGCATACAGTACGGTTAGCATTCTAACCATGGATGATGCATATATGGGTCACATGCCAGCATTTAGCATGTTGGCATGATACATCTATTTGATGTATATATTTGTTTTTAAATGTTTACTGTAATATACTAGCCTGGCATTCCCAGACCTGCCACTAGGCGCTGGCAAATTAAATTTGCTGCGCGTGTTGGTCTGGAGACGCTCCGTTGAAGCTTATCAAGACTACCAGAAATCTGGTATAACGTTTCAATTGGTTCTATCTAATATGGGCGGACCAGCCCTATGTATGGTGCTCTGGGGCGGACGTAACCGGATGACGACACATGCTGCGACTATAAGTCCTGATGGTAAACAAACAACATATGATAACAATAACAATGATGGATGCGGATGCGTTGTTCGAAACAGCTTTGGCCTCAACGCTAAAGGACTTGGACTTAGCTTTTTCTTTGAAAGATGAACAGAAGACGGCACTCACATCGTTCGTTAGCAAGAAAGATGTCTTTGCTGTTCTGCCGACCGGGTACGGAAAAAGTTTAATTTACCAGTTAGCTCTGTTCATTGCTCTGATTGGTCGTAGGGCTATCCAATGCATGTAGTGGTATTTAAAAAGGGTGTGTTCGTGCCGGCTCTGTTGCCGCCCCTTGAGTTGGGAATTATATTGATCGTCGCCAGACCCTCTATCGTTCAAGATATCAGGGTCAGGATTTCCAGGCTAGTAATATACTTAAGTTTAGGGCAAATATTTTTTGACATGGTTGTGGAATAAAAATAGGCAAATCACATTTGGCGATTTGATTCATCCTTTGAGGATGATGCATGTCTGTAAAAAAGGACATGACTATCTGATTTTTGTTTTAATATGCTATATGCATTGCTGTTCATACTTAGTACCATCTTTTGTGAGAGTTGGAATGGCAGATACAGTATATTGTCATCCCTGTTCGGATGGCTACAAAAGGTGGACTGGTAAAATTTGACAATGTCGTGAGGACACTAGGACCCTGTGGAGGCACCAGCTCAGGTCCTGTTTCTCACTGCCTCCTGCTCCATCTCTGCAGTCACTGTGTGTGAGTGGAGGGGGAAAAGCAAAGAGTGAGCTGGTGTCTTTGCAAGCATTTACATCAGCAGCGTCTGAGAAAACCTCTACTGCCACAGCTGAAGCCATTCAGCGAGGAGGATGCAAGAGGCAGATCAAGGGATGTACAGTGAGAAGTACCTAAGCAGCATCCACAGTGATTTATGTCCACTGTGTACCTCAACAATGGGAGCTACACCAGCTCTTCATCCTCAGGGACCAAAGCAGCAGACATCTGCATCAGGAAATACTCTGATTCAGGTACATAATGCTCTCTGCCTTGATCTCTCTTCGTTTTCTTCACCTCCCCACCTGATTCTCACCACTGATTCTTCCTTGTTCTCACCCTGTTCTTCTAATCTGCTGACTATATACTGCTGAGTGCAGCTATACATCTAATTAAATTGTGGTGTGATAAATATAATGTGTGCCTTGCTTCATACAGTGGGTGTACTGCATTAATGATTGAATGAGTAGGCGGTAAGACATGACTAAACCAGGCAGGAGGGTTCAACAGAATTGGGAGTACCCCTATGTGGGATTTAGTGACGTTACTCACCGAGAGCAATCATTCATAGGTTATGAGGGAGGATAGAGCTCAATTGTGACCTGATTGGTGCTGTTATCACTGCACACAGGAGACAGAACATCCAAGGCTTTTGTTATATCTGTGGCATTGAAAGCATTCATGGCAGTAAGCAACTGGATTTCCTTGATCTAACACAAACATATTGCAGCGGCTATCAATGTCTGTTTGTTAAAAGAAAGGCACAGTTATATGCAGACAGTCCTGTGTAACCTATCAATTCCCTCAGGTATTCCATTTGAAAACTCAGCCCAGCAGGGCTTGCCTCGTCAAGTGTGCAAATGCTATTTTAGAACATCTATACAATTAAAAGCATACGTTATTTTTAATCGAGGAACTAAATACTGGGGTATACAATGGCATTGACCTGTCAGAAATCTGCATTGTGCCTCCTTTTTTGTTTTTAGAATAGCCATTTACAATCAGTTTAGACCGTGGCTATACATATTCAACAAGAGCTCTCACAGCTTGTGCAGATGTGACTGAAAATGACCATCACCTATTTGGTCATATGATTAGATTTGGGAAATTAGCAGGCATCCATGCATTACCAGGATTTTTGGCTAAAAAGAGCAGGCTGAAATAATATTTGAGCTTTAAAAATGAATGTGTGTGTATATGTATATATATATATATATATATATATATATATATATATATATATATATATATATATATATATATATATATATGCTGTATATATAAAGATATATATATATATATATTTTAATATTAATAAAAGTGTTTAGAAGTTAAGAACACATGCACCTGTGCACCTAAAACTTAATCCAAGTGAATCCATTTTAACGGTAGTTGGGACAAGAGGGGAATTCCGCACAAGCAAGCTATTGGAAGAGTTATTTCATATAACCCAGTAGTGTAAATATGCATTCACCCATTACAGAAATACACATGCAAACTCACCTGAACATCTGTTTTCCTCTCTTGTTTTAGGGTACTTAATGACTGATGACAGAAATGAAGTCTCTCTAAATGGACTGGAATCATAAAATCTCCCGACAAGCACAGCATCACCCTGCAAACTAATATAAGGCAGCTTTTAAACCTTTTTTAATCCGCTGTTTTCTGGCCGTACTTCCTGGCTTTGAAGGATGGGTGATGGGGCCTTGACTGATCCTGCCTGCCCACCTCATCCCACCCATCAATGGAGTCAGTGTGGAACTCCTCCCACCCACCTCCACAGCCCATGTCCAACGTGTCCGCCTCCTTTCTACCTGAGGGCTGGGCTCTGTCCCAGTCACTAGCCCTGCTTGCCATGCTGCTCATGGATCTGCTGGCTGTGGTGGGCAATGTGTCTGTCATGGCCGTCATTGCCAAGGCCCCACAGCTCCACAAGTTTTCCTTTGTGTTTCACCTGTGTGTGGTGGACCTATTGGCAGCCCTGGTGCTGATGCCCCTTGGCATGCTCTCAAGCCGAGCCTTCTTTGGGGAGGCCTTGTGCCGGAGCTACCTCTTTCTCAGTGTGTGCCTGGTTAGCGCTGCCATCCTCTCCATCTCCGTCATCAATTTGGAGCGTTACTACTACATCATGCACCCAATGCGCTACGAAGTGAAGATGACAGTTGGCCTAGTGGCCTCAGTGCTGGTGGGGATATGGGTCAAGGCCCTAGCCATGTCTGCTCTGCCACTGCTGGCTTGGTTCCTGCAAGGTGGAAGAAGTCCTCTTCTGGAGAGCAGTGCTGTTCCTGAAGTAGGAGGGGCAGGCCCATCTCCCCCTGCTCAGGGTCATAGGCGCTGCTCACTACATTGGACCGGGGGAGGGTCAAACCGCATGGCCTTCATGGTCCTGTTTACTCTGGTGTATTTCCTTTGTCCACTTCTGGTCATTCTTGTTGTGTACTGCAATATGTTTAAAGTGGCTCGGGTAGCAGCCATGCACCATGGGCCTCTTCCTACCTGGATGGACACACCTCGTCGCCAGCGGTCAGAATCCCTAAGCAGCCGTTCCACAATGGTTGCCAGCTCTGGGACGGGGACTGGGACGGGCAGAGCCACTCCGCAGCGTCCCTTTGGGGGCGGAAAGGCTGCAGCAGTGCTGGCAGCAGTAGGTGGGCAATTTCTTCTATGCTGGCTGCCCTACTTTACTTTCCACCTGTATTCAGCACTGGCTGCCAGCCCTCCAGCCACACTAGCCTCTCTGGAGGAGGTGGTCACCTGGATTGGCTACTTCTGCTTCACCTCCAACCCCTTCTTCTATGGCTGTCTGAACAGACAGATTCGAGAGGAGTTGGGCAAACATATACCTTGTCTGTTTCGTCGAGCAGGCGCTGAAATGGAGGACAGGTTGCCCAGTCGTGAAGGATCCATAGAGGAGAATTTCCTTCAGTTTCTTCAGGGCACAGGCTGCAACTTGGATCCACAAAACTCTCACAGTACCTCAAGTCCTAAAGGGGAGGCCTGCTGCCCCGGGGCTCAACCACAACCACCCGAGCCAGCACAGCCCATACCAATTGATTTTCGTATCCCCGGACAGATTGCAGAGGAGACTTCAGAATTTGTTGAGAGCGAGCAGGCAAAAAACAACCACATATATACAGACAATTAAGTTTTTAATGTCTTTATTTCCTGAAAACAATACACATTTTAAACATTCAGATTAAAACATTGATGAACTGTTTTAAAAGGTATTTCAGTAAAAAAAAAGAAAAACTTTTCTCTATTCCTACTGACGGCTGTCCAACAGTTCACTTAAAAGGCTTTACATTGTATCTTTGAAACATTGCACTCATCAGATTCCATCAAATAAATGGTCACGATGACAAAATTACATGTAGTTGTTTGAGATGCATTTCAAAATTTTGTTTGTGAACAGGGAAATGACTGCTGGATTTGAAAACATTCCACACAACCGCTCAGCTCTGTACAGTAAATGACTCAGTTAATTAATATTGATGTAACTTGTGAAAGGCTTTTTTTATTTTTATTTATAAAAATCAACATGAATTCTTCGTTTGATTCTAGGTAACCAAATAGTTTATAAAGCAAAATGTTTTCAGAATATCTCTTTGATCTCAAATGACGAATGAGTGAACCCTTCCTGAAATACACTGGCTCCCTCTCGTTTAATTTCTTTTGTATTCTGCGGTGAAGCAGTGCTATTAGACAAACTGCCTTTGGTATTCAGAAGTGAAGATTAAATGGTTCCGCACACCAACTGATAATATATTTGTGACTGACAAATCAATCATTTAGGAGACTGGTAAAAGGATTATTTTTGAAAAGAGTTTTGTAAATTACAGCAAGAAAGGTAATGTCAAAGCAGACAGCAATAACATACAAACAGTTATCAGTAATTAGGGACTCTATTGAGAGAAAAGCACTGCAGTCACTATTGATTGATAGTAAGGCTTTCATCAATGACAATAACACTCTTAACTCGTATGCCAATCTGATTATAATCGATAAGGAGACGTTCATATTTAGACTCTCATGGAATATGGAATTGCTTTGAGTTGTTTACAGCTAACATCTGAATTTGGTACTGCTTTCTTTGGTGCTTGTCCAAACCTTTTTTATTACTAAGAAAAGGATCAAACAGTGTTCTGCCATGGGATATATTTATCAGTGCATTTGGATATAGATATTTAAAAAAACAATTTTTCTCTTGATGCATTGCATCCAAATGTGATTTTGTTCCTTAAATTTGGTATATGTACTAAACTGTATGTTTTTTTTAAACTATAAACTGTATGATGTTATGGTTGTGTGTTTCATTTAACATCTTCATTTTATTCAAGTACTTATGAAAGTATTTTGACACATATGCGGTAGCTGCCTTCTTTGTTTTGATTTTTTTCAGCTAAACAGATTTGAAGGAGAATGAAATTTAGATTTGTTTGACTACCCTGATTAGGTTTTTGCAGTACCTCACATATGGGAACGAAAGAACATTATTTTACAATCCTGTGCAGTTCCGTGTCAAGTACGACTCCTGCTAATGTTGTAAGGATATGAAAGTGATTGGCTTGATGAAGTTTTATTAGAAATGAGGGTGCAGACTTTCGATTGATGAGGAGCTGAAATGTTTGGTATAAATATGATCAAATATAAATGGAAATGTTAGATTGAAACAATATAATATTTCTTACTTAATGTGGATAACAGGGTTTTTCAGATATTTTTTCCATGTTTTTTGAGCAACAATGCCAATCCATAACTCAAAAGCTTGTTCAGCTTGATATCTTCTTTTCATTATGTCTGAAAATCCTTGTGTATGATGTGGAATGTTTGTGTTAGGATTTTTTAACTTTTTTTAATGCTGTGACAAAAATAAAAAAATAACTTATGCTGGACTACAATGATATGAATGTGTTTAGAAAAACACGTGGCTGAAAGTTGAATGAGAAATACTGTTGTAATAAAGAGTTTCTCTGTTTGTTAAAACATTTTGGATGCATTCTCATAATTGTACCAACGGTATTGAGGCTGCTGTCACGGATAGGGTTGGGTGATACCAAATGCACGTTAACGTTTAGGGTCCTTACAGCTTTTTTCTTACGCAACAACTCAGTGCTCTGTTACTGTATAACTGTACTGATTCAATATGCTAGGCATCATCTCCTGGCTTTGCTTTGATATGCCATTGCAAAAAGGAGAGTGGAAAGATACAGTTCAAACGCTTTGACCTTAAGGTAATTTGAACTTCAAAGGCCAAAGCCAGTGATATGACCTTCAACAGACCAGATACTGGGATGAATGGATGGATGGATAGATAGATAGATAGATTGGTTGATGTAAAGAAAGAACTGCAAAGAAATATGAAAAAATGCATCCTGCCACTGTTTAATGCTGTGATTCTGTTGGAAGATGCTGGTGTGCGACAGGCCTCACACCTCAACGATGGCCCTCAGTCAAACCACCCCCAGCCCTCGCCAGTTTCTGCCATCCCCATGGCAATTATTACCAAGTGACATTTCTTCATGCTGTAGTGGGCGGTAGGAGGAGCTTATTCTATTGGGAATCCAGCCAAACACCCTCCTCTGTGACTTCTTAAAATAAATTCCCTAGACTAAACCAGAGCTGACATTTAGTTTTAGTTACCCCCCCCCCCCGCCCTGCACACTTGGGATTGCATGTGTGAGTATTTCTCACACTGTCATCATGTTTCCCACAGTTGTTATGAAGAAGTGATGATGCCGATTGACAAGTAGGTTGCCGCTGTATTCTGTGTCAGAAGCAAACCTATTATGAGGAGCAAGAAAACAACAATATAATTTCTTTATTTCAACTAGATTTCTAGGCACATTAACAATATTTCAGAAATTACAGATACTGCTGTAAGAACAACAAGGGGACAAGGCAAATGCATGCCGCATGCTGAATTGATTCCAGCCGGTACAAAAAGAGTGACATAGTAGACATCACCTAGAAACTCACCCCAAGTTGTCATTTCTTATCTCAGACTATATGACAAATTAAAACTGCGAGCAGTGATGACCGGGTCCTCGCACTCCGGCTGGAAGCCGTCCCGGCCGGCCTCGGCGCTCCGGGTGAGAGAACGCCGCGGTCTCCTCCTCTTCGGAGCGCGCGGCACAATACCTGTCACCGGAAGCGCGGAAGTTGCCCCGACGCGCTTGATACGGATGCAAGGACGTCCTCAGGACTGGGCTCTTACCAGGCAGGTGAAGTTTGGAGCACATGGGACATTGCAGAGCGAAATTACAGCGACTTCCTGTTTCGTGGCGATGCCGCCGAGAAACTACGAAGGCCACGGAGCCGACAGAACCGGCTTTCCGTGTTATAATTGTCTCTAGACCTCCCTGAGCTGCTTTGAGGTTGATTTGATCAAGTGTGTAGGACTTGAATGTACATAACTAGCATGCAATATTTACTTGACCCAGTAGTTGGCGCTCTCACTTTTTCTTAATATTATTGTGTGGGCTTACTCAGGCCTTGGGTCTCATTAAGAAAATCAAATGTTGAGAAGATCAGACTGAGTATAGTGGAGTTACAGCTACTTCCTGTTTACTGGCGAAGGCGTTTTGACAGGTGGCGCTCTCACTTTCTATGAATATTAGTGTTTGGGCTTTTAGGCACTAAATCCAAAATGGCCGACTTCCTGTTGATTTTGGCCCTGGACATAAAATTGCATTTATGTGCGGCTTAGGCCATTACATGTTGTCCTAAAATTTCAGGCTTCTAGCCCAATTTTTGAGCATGCATTTCCTGAAAAACTGTTTGTGGCCATAGGGGGCGCCGTTTTTTTTGGCCCGGACTCGAAACCAACGATAAGTTGCAATTTATTTTTTTGCAGGTCTGATGGGTACGCAACACATTTTCAAGTTATGCATGACGGGAAGGGGGTGAAAAGTGCCAAAAATGACTAAAAATAATAAAGAGGAAGAATAAAAATCCTTTGCATTTCAATAGGGCTTCGCACCGTATTCGGTGCTCGGACCCTAATAACCAAACTAATCAGACTCATCAAATCTAATATTTCCACACCCACAGGGTCTAGTCAGAGAGCTTTTAGGTGCCTCCATCGATGTCCATAGTAGGTCACTATATAGCTAAGAATCAAACTGGGCCTACTGTTTAATTTCTCCATATCTAAAATAGCATTTGGTGTTAAATTGACAATTATCATAATGACTATAGGCGACTGCCTCTTATATGCAACCAAACTAATTTTGAATAGCCTAGGGTTCCCCAGGACAGGACGCCCTTTTCTGTGATTTAATCGGGCGACCTTTGAACCTTGTAATAGGTCCATGCTTTGAACAAACACAGTGGGCGGGGCTCCTTTTAAAGTTCAACTTTAGAGAAAAGTGCATTTACGTCAAACAAAAACCCAACTATCTGAGCAAAGGTGCCGACAAGGCCTACCTCTGTTAATTATTTGCAAACCCAAATGATTACTTATTACTTGTTTTCCGTTAGTTTCGGTGTAAAGCAAAGTTGCATTGGGGAAGTAACGAACGTAACTTACCCTGAATCATCAGGACGTTAAACTAACGTTAGTGCTGTCTCGTGACGTTATAGCCTATTGGTAAATTTTTACTGCGACGTTATTCATATCTAAAATACCACAGTTGCTCAGTGTAACTGACAGCGTATCAGCTCGCGAGCTTACGGTTGCTGCTAGTTTTACATACGCTCTTATCTTATCTGTACTGTGCGAACATCCTCCTGTCCTGAGCAACTACAGTCTTGACTACTTCTCCTCCCAGCTACGCCTCAGATGTCAGGTGGTAAGTCAGCAAACAGTGACACAGTGCATGACGACGCAAGCATGTTATGCTCAAGGTTACATTTCGTAATGCACTTACTGTCAGTAGCCTAAATCAGAAGTCTGCCGTGGCCTACAAAGTAGCTTTTACATCATCTTGACACAAGTTGTAGGTTATAGGCTTAATGGTAGTGAGTAGGCCTACTTAGCCTATTATGCTGTCGTCAGTTGTGTAAGTTATAATGCATAAATCTCAATTTCACCTAAAATTGCGTAACAATCTATGCATCATGACATCCTTTATCTATCTATATGCGACTTTTGCTTTGGTTTCAATGAAGTTTGTGCCAATGAGTCCATGGGCCAGACCCATGGACATATAAAGATAAAAGCCAGACCAGGTATCAGTAGCCTACTGGGTGGGCAAATTCTAGTTGTGATTTTTTTTTAATATCCTATAGGCCTACATCCCTAGCAGAGGTTTTGATGCAATAGACCTTTTATATTGGTAGCTTTTTAGTGGTTATCCCCTCTTAACATAGAGGCTACTGTACTGGAGGTGAGACACTGCAGGTAAATAGGGTACAATTTTGAACTTATATCATCATAAACCTTGCCAGTTGATTACTTACATTAAAACAATAATTCTTTATATAACAATTATGTAAGAAATGTTTGAATACATTTGCAAATTTGGCCATATCTAAATAATTATATGTAGCTACATTTGCATTTTTTTTAAACCTCAATATTAGGTGTTGGAAATAGCCAGAGTTAAAATCATTATTTCATTTTGGCACCTTATATAGGTGTCCAAAGATTTTTCAGAACAGAATATGGCCTTTTTTAAATTTTATAAATCAAAAAATACCATCAAAAATAGTGTTGCCTTTTCGGCATGTTTTTATGAAGAAAATGTATCATAAATCACACAATTACCAACATATAGGCAAGGCAAGGCAAGGCAAGGCAAGGCAAGTTTATTTATATAGCACAATTCAGACACAAGGCCACTCAAAGTGCTTTACAGGGGCA
Organism: Hyperoplus immaculatus; assembly: GCA_949357725.1. Taxonomy (NCBI): domain Eukaryota; kingdom Metazoa; phylum Chordata; class Actinopteri; order Uranoscopiformes; family Ammodytidae; genus Hyperoplus; species Hyperoplus immaculatus. The sequence goes on along the minus strand of OX442350.1, from coordinate 20,010,054 downwards.
AGATTAGAATACATAAAACACATTATAAAACATTTAAAAGCGAATAAAAGAAGCAAATAAAAAAAAATGAAAACTCGATTTAAAAACATTTAAAAGCAAATAAAAGAAGCAAATAAAATGAAAATTGCAGGTTAAAATGGAAACAAAAAAGTCTTCAGACTCGATTTAAAAGAACTGAGAGTTGCAGCAGACCTGAAGTTCTCTGGGAGTTTGTTCCAGAGATTTGGTGCATAATAACTAAAAGCTGCTTCTCCTTGTTTAGTCCTAACTCTGGGGACTGTAAGTAGACCTGTCCCAGACGACCTAAGGGCTCTGGACGGTTCATAACGTATCAGCATATCAGTAATGTATTTTGGCCCTAAACCATTTAGTGCTTTATAAACCAACATCAGTATTTTGAAATCAATTCTTTGAGTGACTGGAAGCCAGTGTAAAGACCTCAGAACTGGGGTAATGTGATCTACTTTTTTGGTCCTAGTGAGGACTCGGGCAGCAGCGTTCTGAATTAGCTGAAGCTGTCTGATAGATTTTTTTGGAAGGCCAGCAAGGACACTGTTACAGTAGTCAAGTCTACTAAAGATAAATGCATGGACAAGTTTTTCTAAATCTTGCTGAGACATAAGCCCTTTAATTCTTGATATGTTTTTTAGGTGGTAGTAGGCTGATTTATTAATTGATTTTATGTGTTTCTTGAAATTCAAGTCGGAGTCTATAACAACACCAAGATTTCTGGCTTGGGGTGTGGTTTCTAACATAATGGATGTGAGCTGTGTGCTGACTTTTAATTGTTCATCTTTGGCACCAAAGACAATTACTTCAGTTTTATCGTTGTTTAATTGAAGGAAATTTTGGCACATCCAATCATTGATTTGTTCAATGCACTTACTCAGTGCCTGTATCGGACTGTAGTCTCCTGGTGATATGGTTATGTAAATTTGCGTGTCGTCTGCATAATTATGGTAGCATAATTTGTTCTTATTCATAATCTGAGCTAGTGGGAGCATGTAGATGTTAAATAGAAGAGGGCCAAGAATGGAACCTTGGGGGACCCCGCATTCAATATTTGTCCGCTCAGATGTGAAATTGCCTATTGACACATAGTAGTCTCTATCCTTTAAGTAGGATTTAAACCAGCTTAGTACAGTTCCAGAAAGTCCAACCCAGTTTGCTAGTCGATCTAGTAATATGCTGTGGTCAACTGTGTCAAAAGCGGCACTGAGATCCAGTAAAACTAAGACAGAACTTTTGCCACTGTCTGTGTTTAAGTGGATGTCATTGAGGACCTTAACCAGAGCAGTCTCAGTGCTGTGGTGTTGTCGAAATCCTGACTGGAAGACATCAAAGCAGTTATTCATTGCTAAGTAGTTATTTAGCTGTTGATAAACAGCTTTTTCAATGATTTTACTTAAAAATGGTAGGTTAGATATGGGCCTATAATTTTTCATGAGTGATGTATCAAGATTGTTCTTTTTTAGGAGTGGCTTGATGACTGCTGTTTTCAGGGCCTGTGGGAATACACCTGTCTGAAGGGAGATGTTGACAATTTGTAGAACATCTGAGGCCATACAGCTAAAAACTGTTTTAAAGAAGCCTGTGGGCAGAATGTCAAGGCAACAGGATGAGGAGTTCAGGTGTTGTATAATGTCCTCCAGGTTTTTGTGGTTTATAAGATAAAATTCTGTCATTGCATTTGAATTGATTTTAAGAGGGAACACATATGTTGAACTTGGTATTGATGCAGTGACAGCTTGTCTAATTTTGTGAATTTTCTCAGTAAAGAAGGAGGCAAATTCATTGCAGGCCCTCGTGGAAAGATGCTCAGACGCTACTGGCACAGGAGGGTTTGTTAATCTGTCGACAGTAGCAAACAGGGCACATATGAACAAATCCTTTTGTAATAACCTTCAGAATAGTGCTAGAAAATATTATGGAAAGTTTATACAATAAGTTGATTTATGAAAGTGTTGGAAACATTAGCGTATGAATGCAGAGTGTACAAAATGTACTGTATGTAAAATTTCTTTTTTCAGTTGGGTTTGATGGCATTTTACATTACTGATTGTATGACAGCTTTATAGGCTTCATGAAAGGAGAGAGCCCTGTGTTTTTTTTCTTTTCTCGGTGTACGGCCTCTGCAAACAAAATGCTGAATTCCATGAGCTTTGCTCTGAAGGAGTGGGGGGAAATCCTCTGGCAGCCAGTGATATACAGTGGTCTCATTTTTAGCGAAGGGGTGTGTAGACAGAAAAGCTGGACCAAGCAGCCGAGATTAAAGTGAAAAGCAAAAAAGGAATAAAAGATAACATCAGGCTGACATTGTTCACCTCGATTTCCAGGTAAGACTTTGAGAATGTGACGGATTTGTTTTTTAGATAATTGTATGACATTCTTGAGGGTGGTAAAGATTTTTGTTTCAGACAAAAGTAAGCCTCAAGTTATTAGCCTTTGCTGCTGCTGCACCAGATGGTGAGCGTCAGCTCTCTAAAAAACTGGGTCAGATTTCTTAAAAGGCTGGAGACAAATTGAAACATGATTTTTGTTTAAACTTGGCAGAAGATAAATCTTTCGTCTGCCGCCACACTTTTTTTTAAAGGTGTTGTTGCCAAGCTCCTGTAACAGAGAGGTTTAGTTTGAGTCATTTGATTTTTACATGTGCAACTTGTTCTCAATCTTCAAGGCATAGTTTGAACCGGTTTGTGAGTGGAGTTAGCCTTTGTTTTGGCCTTATTTCCCACTGATTCAAACATAAAATAATTTAAAGATTGTGTTTTACAGTTTTACAGATCAACGCAATCTAATTATATTCTGAAGTCTTTAAGTGGAATTGATTGGATTATGGTTGAGGAAATTAGTGAATGACTTGACAATAAAGAGGTATTCAGTGCAGGCCTGTTAAATGGACAACACTGTTTAAATATCAATTGCCACCTCTGTTGACTGTGCTATATAATGTTGTATGTAGAAAGTTAATTTTATTAGTATGTTGATTTCAAATCATGGCAAACCCCCTTTTAAGCCTGTGTTTTTGTCAATGAACAAGTCAGATGTTTGCTGTCTAGTGTCTGTAGGCCTACAATGTAAGGTAAGTGAAGCTGCTTGAAAAGCATTTGTTTTCTCAGAAAGGACAGATTTTTGCCAAACTGCAAAGTTTCATACCACTAGATGGAGATCTTTACCATCTTTTGTGGCTCTCATGCTCTAAATACCGTTGATAAGTTCCAAAATACACTGCAGGCCAATATGAGAGAGTCAGGCAGTGTTGAGTAATATACAGGAGATATTATGAAGAACAACTTCAACTTTGTAGTCTATAGGGATTTTTCCAAGAGTGTGGAATTTTACAGTTATCTTTCAATAATGTGATGAATATGCCACCAGCAAGAAGAGTCAATAGAACAAAGTTTAGAAAAAGTTAATTCTGGCGTTAGGAAGCGTGTGAATTTTTGCAAATGAAATAATGGTGTGGTGATAATTAATGCTCCTAAACTACAGGAAAAACACGAGAGGAAGTTTTGTACATACTTAATTTCTAGCCTTGCTGGGCATTGGTTGTCACTATTTATATTACATGATTGCAGGCAGGCCTTGATATGTGTGTTTAGGCAGTCTGTTCCTGTTTCAGCATTCCTGCAAAGAAGATTGAGAGTTCACTAGTTCAGCTTACACACTAAGCTTGTTTCTGTGTTCCTCCACTCTCACCGTTCTTCTACTCTCTTATTTTTGTGCCACTTGCCGTTGATCTGGATCCTGTTTGTGTTGTTCTCTCACGATTGAAAACACACTCTCGTGATATCTTATCTAATTAGTATTTTTAGATTGGTGGAAAAAACTTTTGTCCTTCACTCACCTTGGGGCTCAGCTTGTGGGTCCAAGTCGGTCTCCAGACTTGCTGGCTGTCATGCTAACTGCACACTTTGATCAGCAATGCCCTCCTCGGTGGCTGTTTTCCCCTGCATTCATTCATGAACAATTATAGGCCGATATCCAACCTACCATTTTTAAGCAAGATCATTGAAAAAGCTGTTCATCATCAGCTAAATAACTACTTAGCAATGAATAACTGCTTTGATGTCTTTCAGTCAGGTTTTCGACAACACCACAGCACTGAGACTGCTCTGGTTAAGGTCCTCAATGACATCCACTTAAACACAGACAGTGGCAAAAGCTCTGTATTAGTTTTATTGGATCTCAGTGCTGCGTTCGACACAGTTGACCACAGCATATTGCTAGATCGACTTGCAAACTGGGTTGGACTTTCTGGAACTGTGCTAAACTGGTTTGAATCATACTTAAAGGAAAGAGACTACTATGTGTCAATAGGCAATTTCACATCCGAGCGAACAAATATTACATGCGGGGTCCCCCAAGGTTCCATTCTTGGGCCTCTTCTGTTTAACATATACATGCTACCGCTAGCTCAGATTATGAACAAAAACAAATTATGCTACCATAATTATGCAGACGACACACAAATTTACATAACCATATCACCAGGAGACTATGGTCCGATTCAAGCACTAAGTAAATGCATTGAACAAATCAATGACTGGATGTGCCAAAACTTTCTTCAATTAAACAGCGACAAAACTGAAGTAATTGTCTTTGGTGCCAGGGATGAACAATCAAAAGTCAGCGCACAGCTTAAATCTGTTATGTTAGAAAGCACACACCAAGCTAGAAATCTTGGAGTAGTGATAGATTCCGACTTGAATTTCAAAAAACACATTAAATCAATTACTAAGTCAGCCTACTACCACCTTAAAAATATATCGAGAATTAAAGGGCTAATATCTCAGCAGGACTTAGAAAAACTTGTCCATGCATTTATTTTTAGTAGACTTGACTACTGTAATAGTGTCTTTGCAGGCCTTCCTAAAAAATCAATCAGACAGCTTCAGCTAATTCAGAACGCTGCTGCTCGAGTCCTCACTAGGACCAAAAAAGTAGATCACATTACCCCAGTTCTTAGGTCTTTACACTGGCTTCCTGTCACGCAAAGAATTGATTTTAAAATATCGATGATGGTCTACAAAGCCTTAAATGGTTTAGGGCCAAAATACATTACTGATCTGCTGATACGTTATGAGCCGCCCAGAGCCCTTAGGTCGTCTGGGACAGGTCTTTTAAAAGTCCCCAGAGCTAGGACTAAACAGGGAGAGGCGGCATTCAGCGTTTATGCGCCCAATGTCTGGAACGGACTGCCAGAGAGTCTGAGGTCCGCTGAGACTCTCAGCTCTTTTAAATCGGGTCTCAAAACGTTCTTGTTTCCCTTTTAACCTGTAATTTTTTTTTTTTTTTTTTTGGTAAAATGTTTTAATTCTTTTATTTAAATGTTGTATTTTTATCCATGTTTTAAATTTGTTCATTTTTTTTTTTTTTTTTTTTTTTTTTTTTTTTTTTTTTTTTTTTTTTTTTTTTTTTTTTTTTTTTATTCTTTATTTGATTTTAACCCTGTGAAGCACCTTGAGTGGCCCTGTGCCTGAAATGTGCTCTATAAATAAAATTGCCTTGCCTTGCCTTGCATTAGCTACAAGAGGCTAATTCCCTGGTTGCTAGGGCAACCAAGGAGGATGGCCGCCAGCAGGAGCCGGGGAAGCCTTGGGCTGCCTTTCAGCTGGGCGCTGCGCAGCACGCCTGCTGCTCTGCTGCGGGCTGGGAGGAGGAGCCAGCTCTGCAGAGGAGCTTCTCCCAGCACCACATGGGTCCTGACGCCCCACTACTCCACCATGAGACAGAGCTCCAGCAGCAGAGCTCCTCTCTCCCTCTGCTGGCCACGTCACAGCTCTGACTCCATCGGCTCCGCCACTAACAGGATCACAGGCAGCAAGATGTCATCCTCTTCCACTTCTTCCTCCTCCAACGATGGACCAGGGAAACCTAAGCCTATATCCCCGTTTCAAAAGAGGGGGAGCCTGCAGAGCACCACCAGCCCTGGTGAGTGTGGGTATGATGGGGTCCCATACAAGAATGAGTGAACTCCTCAGCCTTTAAGTGAATGTCGAGCGAAAAGATTACACAGAGGCTTGTGCAATGGCATTTAAGAATTCATATTGCTCTCCAGGGACTCTAAAGGATGGAGGTTACAGGGACAGGGAACACTGCGACTCTTTCCCCTTTGTTTCTCCCAGTTTAGCTTTATTTCTGTTTTTGGAGTAATTTTTTTTTACTGATGTATATTTAGTTGATACTGCTTTGGGTGGAATTGTAATGAAATACACTTCACTTTACACTTTACAATACACGGCAAAAAATATATTTAATACTAGAGCTGCAATCAAGTTGAAGTTATTCTTTTGATATTTGCCTTCTTATCAGAAAATATAGACAAAAGCACCTTGTGTGTTCTTATAATAGAAAATGCTATGAGGTTTATTTGTGATTGTGCAAAATAAACGAGTCATTAATTAATCAGGAAATTTTGTTTAAAATGATTCTGGATTGATTGAAATGTTTTCTATAATGGTGCACTGATGTACAACCGAGTCTTGATGCGCAGTGTTTTCCCGGGTTTACCAACTGAACAATGGAAAGCTATTATTTTTAAAAATTTATTTTGCTTTGGCAGTTTATGAAGGTTTAAGGTTAGGGATATTCGGATGATTCTTTGAATGTAAACAGATCCCCAGCCCTTAATGGGCCCCCTCTGCCTTCTGGTTGTAGCTGCTTATCATGGATCTGGCTTGGGCTTCTTCTTATCTTGCAACTTCAGCTCTCTGCTCATTAAAACGACACCTTCCCCAAAATGTCATTATATTTGCTCAGGCAAATTTGCACTGACAAGTAAAGCTCTTTTTATATCATTGCTACTTTATTACTAACCCCATACGTTCTAGTTAGATTTTTCCATTAGCACATGTTTAGCTTACTTTAGTGACAAATGCAAAAAAAAGTTTGTGCCACAACATTTAGGAAATTAAGTTATTTACAAGATTAATATGACGGAGCAGTTTAATTTCAGATGCTAATATGTATTCTTCTTTGTTCACTTCTTTGTAAGTTATTTTGCTAGCTGCACTCCTTCAAATCTTCAGCTAACTCAACATGTTCGCTCTTTGAACACATTAATGGATGTTTTTCTATCGTTTTCTTCTTCTTCTTTTTTTTTTAAATATTCAGCTTTAAAAATATTATTTAACAATTTAAACCAATGGGGGCATACTTCAAATCCTCTAAAACATTCTCCCCCTTTGAAATGTATTTCATCCAGCATACTTTTGAACAAGTCCCAAGGCATCCAGCTATTCTGTATTTACTTTTCTTCTTGAAATCTTCTTTACTTTTTGAAATATCACAGTTTTAGTTTCATGCTTTTTTCAGCATTTTCTGAATTTATAATGGGTTTGTATTGTTCTCCTTAGGGTGCATGATTTCACCAGTGATGTCACCGTCTCTGCCTCTGCTGCTCTTCTGCTTCTTCAAAATGTTCTGACTATAATTCTTCTTTCTCCAATACATTGCATTTCAAAACGTAGAAAAATATATCACCTTTCAGCTCATATACATATTTAATCTGTAGGATTTGCAGTTTTTAAACAGTCTCCCTCAAAAGCAGAAATAAAATCTTTCAGCTTTCTCATTGACAGCCATATTATTCAAACTCTCACAGTCCCTGCCAAAAACACAAATGTGCTGATATTGAAACGGTGATTTCTCTGTCATTTTAAACGTTATCCACACCAATAATGAGTTTTCATCTTTAACAAAACTTTGTGGTGCTTTGTAGTGAAAACATTTCAGCAGTATTACTTACTTTTTTCATGTGATACTTTGGCAGGATTTCTTTCTCTTTCTCAACAAGGACTCAGCACTTCAGCCCCCCACCTTACCCACTTACAGTACACACAACTCATGCTGCTTGGCTGATTAGACGTTTTGCAGTGCCTTTGACATTCCTAAGTTTTCAGCGATTTTTATGTAGCATCTTTTACGTGTCTGCATCTTCAGCTATGTTTTGAAGTTCTTGCATTTTCAGCAAAGTTTTGCAGTTCCTTTTCAGAATGATTTCCATTGCAAATTTTCAATTTGTAAATCTTCATTCTCCTTCAGCAATCCAGTTTAGGGTCAGCTTTTCAGCATACGCATTCACACGCATTCAGCAGGAAATGCATTTTCTAGTTGACATTGATATTTGTATTGGATACCACAGGTCTGTACCTTATGGCATATGGTGGTGTAATAATTACTATTACAGTAGTGTCAGTTAAGAAGTAGCATGCAGTGGTTCATTAACATGTTGTTGTGTGATGGGATACAGGCCAAATGATCCTAGCTCTATCTATGGTTACCTTTTGAAGTAATGCTAACTGGTCTGGGGTTAAGCCAGAAAGTCAGACCAGCAATCTATCTGTGAAGCAATTAAATGTTGATATTAATTGGATTTGAAGCCTCTTCCCCAGTGTGCCAAGGCATAGCACAAACATTGAATGTTTGGAGGGATGCAGCAGATCTCAAGCAGTAACTCATGTCGACAGACACTATGCTGTATTTGCAGAGGAGGCCTGTCTTTGCTGCAGTAATAAATAACTTAGAGGTCTCTCCATCTAAGCAGTCATTTAAGTCCTCTCAATTAGCCGCTTGGCTGAGCCCTCTGCACTCCCAGTCCGTCATAAGAGCCACATGTAGGCCACCCATCAAAGTACCCCCATCTATTCACACCAGTCGGTTGGTGTTTTCAATGCCACATTACTGCTGTAGCAAATTCTCCTGCAGCTGCAGCATGTCATGAAGACTTTCATATTTCCTGAGTTACATAACACCAGAAATAACTCCAAAAAAGCTTTCCTTACAAGTCTCTCGGAAGTTTAAAAAAAAATCAGTTCCTATCTTCAACATATTTAAAACTGTTCTCTTGTGTAAGTGTTGGTGTAGTTTTGCTGGTGGAAACATTGATTACTCAGTAGGAATGCAGGAATCCGTCTCTGCCTGTCGGCTGCTCTCTCCCACTGGACTTCCATTACGTCACATGAAGCAGAATATGTGATGCCGTTGCTTTGCAGGCAAAGCTATATGACGTGATATATAGAGGCTATTAAAGTATCTGCCAGAGAGATGGAGGGAATTCCTCTCTCCAGCATGAGTAACTGCTGCGCTTTCCGTTGGGATCTGTTGTGATACAGAGGCTCTTACCTCCTTACTCCACTGCTTACCAAATCATTATTAACCCATTGTTGCCCTGTGGACTTTAAACTGTAAAACAGGCAACCCCCCTGCCCATTCACTGCACAAGCAGGAAACCCAAACATGCGACAAGCAAACACTGAGAGTCCCTAAGGCCCCATGACCTCACAGCTGTGGGTGTTTAAGCATATTGTAGGTGTTGCCAAGTACATTTACTCAAATCATTTTCTTAACTACATTTTCAGGACAGGTAATATGTTTTATGCTCCTCTGAAAAGAGCCATTCTGAATTCTGATAAATTTTACTTTTGATATTTAAAGTCTATATTTTGATGCCTATAGGCTAGGCCTACTTATGTACTTATGTTTATGAAACAGGTTATTTTTTTCCTCTGTTGATTTATAAATGACCTGTGCCATCAAAAAAGCCATCAGCAAATTTAAAGCTATTTTTGTATAGTTGTATAGTTGTATTAATGCCTTTGCACGGGAAGAGCCTGTCTTTATGCACAGAACTTAATCAAAGTTTACTTTGCTTCTCCATCATCATATTTCCATTATTAATCAGGCATAGTGAAATATAAATTAATTTACTCATATCGATGCATCTGTGGTCTCTCTTCATAGTCATATTCACTTGTTTCCTTAGCAAATGCACTCGCCACGGGCTATCGCTAATGTGCCTCTAGAATCAGCAAAAACTGAAAACTCTTGTTATGTGTGAATGTTTAAAACATATTCTGTGAACTGCTTTTCTACATTTTTAATAGCCCAATTCAATACAGTACTGCAATTTTTTCATCTCACCACTAGAGGGCGTTTCTGTCACAAAAGTGTTGATTACTGAAAGACCATCAGTCTGAAACAAGTGGCTGGTTGTCAGTGTTTTGGGTCTTTGGTTGTTCTGCAGTCAGACGTGACTAAGACCAATTTGCTCTGTGTTTGGGTGAAAATGTCCTGGGCTTTCCTCTCCTATGAATAGCAGTTGCTTCCCATGTATCCGAGGAAGTGTGTCAGTTCTGGAACAGGGAATTTGTAGAACCAGCAACTAAGGCCTTGAAAGCCTTAACACCAACAGGTGGGCCTGTTGTTGCTGGGGTTGAGTAGGTATCCAGCAGAGCCACAATATCTGTCCCTTTAATTGTCACCACAGCATCAAAACACACGCACCCACGCAGCAGTCGGACTCAAATCCAATTGTGCCAAATGGACACACTGTGGACACACCATTGGTCTGTCTCTGCTCTCATCATGGTTCCAAATTAAAATCAGTTTTCTAGAATTCACTTAATTTGATCAAAGATAAACCTTATTTTTTTATACATACACATACTCATGCACACACAAGCACTTCAGAAAAATGCAACACAGGAAGAAGACATGTACTGTTTCTACACACTACCCCCACATCGCGATGTATTAATCTTAAGGGAACTCTGTGGATGAACAACACATTCCTGGGAGGGGGCAAATAAATTATCTTCACAGTTGGTCAACATTCACCCAGTCGGACAGTCCCCCCGCAATTATCTTAAATTAATATCAAAACTGCTAAGCAAGACTGAAAACGGAATGACTCTTGTTATGTGTTTACATTAGTGATTCTTGAGAAGTGGGACAAAAGACCGTCTTGCAATAGTAACTGCTGTTATGTTTAAAAATAAAAATATTTAAAATTGTAGAATGTCTGGATCACAAGTATCCCCTTAAATGTAATTGTATCATTATTATGTCAAATTTATGAAACTTGTTATTGTCTCACGACGTCCAAAACAGTGTGTTCACAGAGAAGGGTTCAATCATTCATATGCAATAAAACCTATTAAAAATGTACTTTAATGACTAAAAAGAGCTTTCCTCATCAAAAGCAACACTAAATAATCTCTCATATCCATAAAAACTGTTTTTCTACAACACATACATGTTTTATAAGAGATATGAGAATGTGATTCGAAATTTCATACACATCTTGATTGCTGTTAATTTTAAAGTACAACTTCTATTACACAGTTCAAAAGAACATAGAGGAAAATCGATCTAAAAAATGTATATTCATATACATTTTGAAAATATTTTTGGGGCCTCTGTCAGTCTTAGTGAATAGTTGTGATCACTATACATCTCATTGGTCTAGCATAAGTTGAGGGGAAATTAATTTGTGTTTTTGGTGTCTGACGGTGTTGACACAAAATAAGGAATGGCAAGGTAAAACGCCTATTTTGATAAAAAAGACAAAAACTGGGAGTTTGTATCATAGCGTAGCTCAGTAGCTTAGTATGTGTTGGATACGTATGTAATTTTAATTTGCCTAAACATAGGGTTTGTATTTTTTCAACATTGCACCCTGCTTTGTCCCACTTCTCAAGAATCACTGATTAGCACATTCCTGTGCTTATTAGTCCACTAAAATGTTCCCCACAGCGAAAAAATTTAGCTTTCCTTATTAAGCCTAAGTTGATTGCTGAAATCAGTAGGCAACTGGATTAATCGATTATTCGATCTACTCAAAATAGAACAGCAACTATTTTAATAACCTTTCAGTAATTTTTCAATGACTGGTTCCAGTTTTTCAGATGCTATTTAACTGCTCTTCTCTGTTTTATGTCACTGTACATTTTTTATCTTAGGCTGTTGGTCAAGAAATCTTAAGTTTTCAACTTGGACAACTTGGAAAACGTGATGGACAATTTACTGGACGATAATGATTAATCAATGTGTTGACAGTTATGTAACATTATAGTTGCCTAGTGAATGTTCAACTAAGTCACTCAAAAGCTCAAGCAGTGTGGTTATAGAGCCTAACATACTTTGATTTAACCTTGAAACAGATTTTCTTGTATTTATAGCATTCTGTATACAACAAGCAAGACACTGAATCAAAGCAAGAATGATGAGTGTGAACAGAGTTAAAGAGGACCTATGATGCTTTTTGACTTTTATGACCTATAAACGTTGTTATGATGATTTATAGTCATGCTTAACCATACTAAATTATCAAATAATGACTTACATGCATTTCGACGTATTCCCTGCTGACCGTCTGGGGTGTCTGTGCAGAGCACTAGACACTATTCTAGCCAGTCGAGAAGTCACGTGTTCAAAGCGGTTTGAGGCTTTGTAACTTCGTGACGTCGAATGTAACTTGGTGTCGTCACCACGCGGATGTTTCCATGTATAGTAATGCTGTCACTTCCCTGTTCGCGTCTGCCTCGCACCCTTATAGGTCCATGCTCGCGCTTCCCGCCACTGAAAGTGTTCCGGAAGGAAGGTAACCAATCACAACGGAGTGGGGTTTGCAGGGGGGGGGGGGGGGGGAGCGGAGATGGCCGAAGCACAGGCGGAGGGAGCGGAGATGGCTTAAGCACACACACTCAAGTGTTGACAGGACGTGCTGGATCGCCAAAATAAGAGAAAGAGCTTCCCGAAAATCTACATAGTTTTTTGTGATGTGATTCGTGTCAGGTTGCTCTATAGCAGTGTAAAACAAGAAATTAAGACCAGAAAAGTAGTATAATAGGTCCTCTTTAAGTAAAAATAGTCATTACCATGTGTGTGCATGTGCATGTTAGTCTATCAAAGTTCCTAGAATCAGCACTGGTTATCGGAAGCCTCCTCACTTAGTCATGGAGCAAGCATTCCTTTTATTGCCTCCAGCTTTGATCCCAGACACACCTTTGGTCTAAGGAATGAGATATTTGCCCCTTGATGTCCAAACAGTGCTAAGCACAGTGTGCTACATGTTGGCAGTGTCAAGTGACACAGTGCTCCTCTTTGCTATATTCGGATATGATGAGAGCCGCACTGACAGTGGTGGGTGACTGGACAGGACTCTGGATAATCACAGAGGATCAGAGTGTGTGACTGTCAGTATGTACATATGTCTGTACATGGGAGGATACAGTTTTGTGTGATGGGCTGCAGGCTCAGAGTTACTGTTTCTATGCCTTTCCCCATGGACTAATGAAGAGAGATACACAGCATATAAGTCTACATGCTTGGTTTGCGTGTTTGTCCTATTCTATTCATATGGGAAATTATGTGCAGAGATAGAGAGATTAGGGTTTGCCAACAACGGCCTTAAACATAATACCATCTTCTGTGTGCCTAGCTATTAGACCCCAGACTGCTTTTTTGAAAATGTAATTTAAAGAAAATAATCACCTTGTCTAAATTGACATTTATGCCGTCCTGTATCTGGCTTTTGTCAGCAAACATCTCAGCTGGTTCTGATTCTGTTAAGGAAGAAACGTCAAAATGACAGAACAAATACTCAAAAGCTTCTGAATAGGTGAATGGTTTCCTTTTAGACACAATTGAAATATGGCAGCAACAAAAGATTGGAGGGTAATTACACATCCCATCCTTATACCTTCAAAGTTTTTGACACACGCAAATAAAGTTAATGAACAAAGCTATTGTACTTTGCACACACAGTCAAGTTGTTTACTATCCTCTCGTTTGAGTCATCTATTCCAAACATTTAAGATTATTTCATATTTTATTTTGCCGTAATATGTTTAAAATCATAGTGGGTTCAGTGTTGCAAATCAACACAGACACATCACATCATGTTCCTATGTTGCAGCAACAGTCTGGAATCTTTTGCCATGAAGATCAATATGGCAAATTTTGAACATGTTAATTTTCTCACAGTGCCAGGATCTCAGAATCCTGTTAAAGCCTTGCACTCCACCACAATGTCCATGCCAAGTCATGAGTAATGTACTTCTAGGCTTTCAAAATTCATTAAAAAAAGAATATTGTTTATCTTTTATCCCTACATATGCACTGACATTTTTCAAATTTGAGATGAAGGCAAATGTGGCAGTTCTAATGTACAATTATTTTAAACTTAATAAAACATGTATTTGAGGACACTATATTTATCAGAGTGCCTCCTATGTTTGCTCGAATTGTTGATTTAGGATTGTATTTTTAAATGAAGTCTTTTTCCAAGCAAACATCTCCAAATAGATTGTTTATTGCCTGTGGATTCGTTAGACCTGTTACATTCTGGCCCACTTACTGCACAGCAGACAGGATGTGGGAACATCAATGACCACCACATTTTGGGTGCCTCATGGAACAGGCCGCCTAGCTGCAGTTATGACAGTATTGTGTATCTAGGTCAACTTTTTATTCAATAGCTGTTGTTGGTGGTGAAGTGTTTACTGTGGTGAGAGTCAATGATATTTTTAGTATTTGCTTACGTAATTGAGGTCACATATCTGTTTAAATTCATTTAAAATCTAACTCTTTCTTTACTCTGTTTTTCATTGCAATGCTTGTCTACTAGTACGGCACGGTTCATGAGCGCATATCAATCTTTGTTTCCTGGCAAGCTCCATCAGTCAAGCAACTTTGGAGACACAAATATCCATATTTCTTAAAATTAGGATCTGTCCAGAATACCGCGCCTATAAGGTTTGTTTTGGCCTTATGTGTGTTTTGTTTGTGTGTGTCTACTGTATGTGTCCTTACATTTTTTTTGACCTTCAACTGGAAAATTCCATGATGGTATTCTTTCAGGTTCACTCTAAATGGAACTCAAACAGAAGCTAAGCATATGTGTAGTTGTGAAACCAAGTAAAACAGGCTTTCTGTGTGCCGTTTTGCAGTCACGTGAACTCGGAAGGAAACAGCCCCCCATTGAATCATGTGACCGGGAGGAAGGAACATGGCTTTGTAAAAGCACAATCATATACCCAGACCTGCATCTACTCATTCACACAAACATCTTGGCCTTGTGCAAGTGATCACAAATGATTTAACCATCTGGCAATTGCAATCAAATGACTTTAAAGACCTACATTTTTAAAATTGTTTCATCCTAGCCTGAGAAAAGGCAGACAGAGTGTTTTATGGTCTCACTAGTCTAACCTTACATTTTACTAGTGTGACATCACACTAGTAAAAATGTAGGGTTACGATTTAATAGGACAGCTGGGCTAGGGAAGATTGAGGAAAGACTGAGGGAAGAAAAACCTCATTCATTATATTATAATAGCGATTTTATAATGATAGAACGCCGGTTCCATATGGGTAAAGTTATCCCTTTAATCTTAACAATAAAAAGTTTAGTTAAGTCTTTATTTCCCCTCATGTGCAATTTGGCTCACAGCATCAACAGCAAAAAGAATCTAAAAAAAAAAAAAAAAAAAAAAAACAATAAGCGAGACTAGCATAAATCCAAGTTCATATATACAATGTTGAGTTACCAATGAGTAATGGTAACATAGTGCCAATTAAGTGAAAGCATTACACAAACTTGGTAGATATGCTTGAATCAATACACGTGTATTAAATGTCTCTAACATAATTTATAGATTTGTAGTCATGAGATGATTGAATTTGTGCATTCATGAATAAGAAATGGGAGTGACCATAGATGCAGGGCCTCCTCCATTTTACACAACACAATAGAGCCTGAATTGGTTCAACCCAGACCCTCCCCTTTTTTCTGCCACGTGGTATGTTCTAACCCAGTATTTAATCCGAGAGCTTGAAGGCTGTGTTGTTCATGAACTGAAAACCGGTGCAATACAGGAAGCAGCTGAGAGGCAGAGAGAAAAAGAGAGAAAAAAAGAGAGAATCACAGGAAAGAGGGAAAAAACTGCTTCACCAGCAGACTGGAGGTGGCGTCAGTAATCGCAGCAGAGGCAAAGAAAAGAGAAAAAAAACAGGGAGGGATAGTGTGTTCCTGGTTTTAGAGCAGCCTGTGTTTAAGAGAGAGTGTATCCTGTGTCTCTCTTCTCCTGTCTTTTTGCTGTCATTCTCTCTCTTCCACTGTACCGGCGGGGGAGGGTACAATTGGCCGTCCCAGGCCTAGTTACATGTCCCAGCATCCTGCAGGAGCTCAGACAGGGCCACTGCGACCGTTACGGAGACTCTGAAAACAGGACAAGACAGGGAGATAGAGGTACTGTACTATGATATGCATATACTGTGTGGATCCTTTTGAATGTGAATGCTGTGTTACTTAGAAGTTTACGCAGGCTCATAGTGACGGATGAGGTGCTAGTAAACACATCATGCAGTAGACTGGGAGGAAATGTAGAAAAGAGGAAGGGGGGGAAAGCATAAGCAGATGCAAGAAAAAAACCGCCACGCATTTGGTTGCTAAAATGCTGATATTGGGGAAAAGCTTGGTGTGTTACGTTGCTTATTGCAGAGTTTGGCTGTTGCAATGAGAGGACATTCGGGGTGTCTATAGCATTTACTGCCTTTCTCTACAGTCCTGTATGATGCAGCAATATTGGAATAATAACAATGTCACTGGTTGTTGTGAGTGTGCCTTCAAATACAAACAAAGCAAGCCCAAAACATTTATAGCATGTGACTCACGTTCTACAAACGTTTGCATTTCAATCAGAGAGGTTGCAACAGGGCTGATAAGGTGCCTCTGGATATCAATTCAGTATTGCATTTTCATTAACACTGTACTCAACAGACACTAAGTGTGAGCAGACAGATACTGCTTGGGTCTTTTTTAAAACTGCTGACCTAACGCTTTAAGGCTGTTTATCTTATTCAAAGTTGCAGTGTAGCAGTACATGTAGATTTCCACAGTACTGTGAATTATCTTGTTTTTTGCATGCATTGACATTTATTTTTGTCTCTCCAGCAGTCCTTCATTAAAGTTTTTTTCTGAAGAAAATAATGGCTCAACTCTCTGTTTTTAAAGAGTTGATTTGCAGTGAGTAGCTTTTAGATCACGAAATTCATCCCCAATGTTTGTTTCTTTGTATCCAGCCTGTCGAGTAGCCATGAGGTTTTTTTTTCTTCTCAAGACGAAGGCCTGAAGTACAGGTTTATTCTCATCTGTGGTTGCTAAGGAACATCATTCTGAATAATGTGTCATCATCACTCTCCCTCTCAAGGAATAAAGTCAAATCTGTACTGGATAGAGATGATCCATTACAATAAAATGAATGTAGCAATTGAACTGGGAGATAACTGACTCTAATAGGAAGGGAATAGCTCTACATGTCTACAGTGGCAGCTAAATCTCATTTGTTCTCTGGATGTTTATCTCAAGGTAAATGGCTCAGCCAGTATGTCTGATGGGAAGTTTTTTTCTCACAATGTGGAACTTATGGGGCTTGCAGTTTGTTGTGTACAAAAGTTATTTTTTTGTCTAGATTGTTCTGGCACTGTAACATTTTCTGGAGATACTTTACAATGTTTCATTTGACTTCTGCTTCAGTATGTATTAGGATGGCATTGAAGATAGAAGGGTTGAGGCATTTCATTGTAAATAAACAAACACACACACAGAGTGAACAGCGTGTTTGGGGCTAGAAGTATTGGCCTGGTTCTGCACAGTGGCTTAAAGCACATTTAAAAAAAGTTCTCATGTTATTGATCCCAATAAATAATACCTTACCCAGTTGACTCTCCTTTTACAAGTGACTCACACGTTTTATTTTGTCAAGGACAAGACCACAGTTTACTACAGTCTAAAGTTCTTTCTAGGGTTGGACTCCATCTTGGCACTGATGTCAAAGACATTTATCTTTGTTATTCCTAAATAATTGATAAGACATTGTCAAGACAGATTAGCCATTTAATTTTATTTATGTGTCTAGTTGATATTTAGACAGGTTTTCTTTCTGACTGAATGAATCATACATGTGTTTATGACCAATAAAAGTATTTCTTGAAGTTTCTCTATTGTAGATAATGATTCTGTTTTTGTTTTAATGTTCAGCTCTCGTTGGCTGTGTTGATTTTTGAAAGAGGTATCGGAGTGAGGAGCAGACTATTCACAGAAACTGGCAGGGAGATGCCGTGCAGAGCTTCATTCTTCAACCTATTCTTTTTTAACTTGATAGTCTGACACATTTTCTCTCAGGTTCTTTGTAGAAGGTATGTGCTACTACCATGAAGTCACAGAGATAAATAGAGTTGGGGCTGGATTAAGAGTCATCTGTGGTGGAAAAGCTAGGGGATTACATGGATACTATACTAGGGACATACTGTGTGTGTGTCAACTTGTATGTCCATGTGAAAATAGACATTGTCCTTATATCCACATACAGTACATGTGTATGCTGCAAACCATCTAATAAATTGGTCAAGCTGATATGACTATGGTGGCCGTTAGTATGGCGCAAGAAATTGAAGTACTGCTAAAAAGTCAGCTCAGAACCAATAGTGATCATACATCTTTATGAATTCAATCATTTGGAACCCTTGTAAAAACAAATGGCTTAGTCATGTGTTAATGTTAGAAAAATACGCCAGACTAAGAGGATACGCATACAGTATACACTCAGCACGCCTTCCATGCCCTTGATTGTGTGATTGTCAGCAGATTGTGGCACATCCTTTTTAAAATGTGACCTATTGAAATGTTCCAGTGTCATGTCAATGTGAGAGTTACCCTCTGCTCACTCCTATCTCCACAGCCTCGTAGGCTGACAACAGATGGTGAAGGCTATTTGTCACAGGCCGGACACTGCACCAATATTACAGCAACTATTTTAGAGGAGGGTAAACACATACCACTCCGAAGCCATGGACCTTATCATGAGTTGCTGTGTGTGCACACAACAATGGTTCTCTTTAAATTAGGGTTCTCTGTAACTTACATTTTTGTCTGTGTTGAGAAAGGACAAAAGAGTCAGTGAATTTGACTTTCCTTCTTCAGCTTACCTCAGACCCGGGTATTTTGTCTCTTGGCATTCTCCTCTAATGTGTTTGGTTCCGTCTGGAGTGGAGCTGGCATCATCTGTTTCCAGCAGGTTGAGTGGAGGGAAGGCCCCTCTGTGTCATCTTCAGGTGTCTGTGTACACACATGTCAGCTTGTAAATGTGTATTAAGGTCATTCAAGTATGTGCATGTGTGCTTGAAGTGTCACAGTATCTGGTACAGCTGTCTTTCCGTAAGCCTACTTCTGTTCTTGGAAACAAAAAGGATTTTCATGCTCAGTCAAAGTTTGCAGACCACCGTCACTAGAGCTTCATGGGATAGCATGATGCCCTGTTTGCATTAGTTTAACTTATGTCTGATTTGTTTAGTTTTTGTGAAATATGTCTTTTTGTTTGATGTCTGCAGCATTGTAAAATGAAGTATTAAAAAGCATGCAGCTGTATGTTTTATGTTTGTTTTAAATGCTCTCAGCCATCGTGTACAGTTCACTTAGTCTGAGCTATAAAAATCATATTTTCCTCATTCAAGCTACCACATGCTGCAATCTTTGGTAAACCGAATGTAAATTGCTTTCTATTTTTGTCCATGGTACTTGTTAGCCTTGTCTGTCTCTGTTTTCAATAGACTCTGAAATTATGAAAAATTGTAGAGAGACTGACAGCACCGCAATTGAATTAGCTGTGAGCCTACAAAGCACCCAGATGGTCCATGTGTATCCCAACCCCAAATAATTTCTGTCAATGACTGCACAATACACATCTCATAACGTAGTCTGTGGTTGTCTGTACACCATGACTAATTGGACTCTGTAAAGAAGTAACGTGTGTGGTGAGAGGTCTCATTGATTGTTAATCATTTACGGTCAGAGGCTCAGAGCTATTTCAATACTAAATGTTTACATTGAGAACTACAGATCTTATCAATCAAATACTTATTTGCATGAGCATACACAATGCATATAATCTTGTTAGTCTTTACCTGTCAGGCAAAATTCAAGAGGCTCAATTACATAGACACTATGCAGTAGTGGAATGATTTGTTGTCAACTGGAGGCACTTTTTGACATTTTACTTGATATATTTCGCTTCTTTGTGAACTTCAGTAATGGATAAATATAGCTTATTTTAGGTTGCCAAGTTACTTAAGGTCTTAACATCACCACCCATATCGTCCGTCCTGGGGACCTGCCCAGCTGACAATTTTTTCTCTTTTCTCCAAATACACTGACAAATGACTGTTACAAACAAATTGGGGAAGAGAAATAACAATATGCTCTTTATATCCCAACTAGTGCAGTTGAATAGGATAATATCATGTACTGTATACAAAAGCAAAACATCTTATGTATTAATTTGTTGCACCATACACACTAGATCTCATTGATTCAAATAAACATACAGGATGGTAGACTGGGCTGAACAGGCTTCTAAATACAAGCAGCCCTCACAAAAGATGGGCTAAATGATGGGTCAGCATGATGCCACTTTAATCCTCAACTGTCAAATAATATTAGAGGGGTATTTTATTTGTGATAGTGACATTAGAAGATCTAGCAGCAGATACCACTGACCTTATTACCTGTTCCACTTAGCATCCTGTCCGTCTCTGGTCATCCTGCATGCCCTGATGCTACATTCACCTTCTTTGATCTGATGATATAAGGGATACAACTTAGATATAGAAACTAGTTTTAACTAATATTAGGAAGATAACCACAATAGGCTAGTTGCTTCAGTAAAAGTAGTCTTATTATATGATGGCTAATATTAGCCTAGTCAGCTAACACAATGACTTGGCAGAAAATACGACTTTTAAATGATTTGACTCATTACTGCAGGGCCATAGCAGTATCATGCACAACTTCTTTTGGGAGGAGATTTTTCTCTTTTTGTTGTTGACCAAACGTTTAGATTTTGCCATGATCAAAAGGTTCAGTGTTTGACGCTTGGTACATATTATCCATGCCCTCTGCATTTACTGGGCAATGGACCTAAAGAAAACACTCACTGATTTGGAAGTTATAGTGACACCATGTTTTTGATATGCTGTAAGTGTTTTCTGTGTCATCCTACAGATCTGTGTGGTGAATCTGGGCCCAAGCCCCTCAAGCCCCAGAGATCCCTCCCAGGGACGCCTGTTTCTCTCACACACATCCCAATCGACCTGCGAACATCCATGGAGGAAAAGTACAAAGAGATTGCTGAGGTAAGAATTCAAAGCAAGATGGTTTGAATTTTTTATTTTATTTATACGTATATATTTATTGACCATGATTACAATAGATATTTAAGGTACAGCTAAATATCTGAATAATATAAAACTAAATAATAAAACTAGGAGCTAAGAGAGAGCATGCTTTGTTGATCGACTGAATGAATCCATGTAATATCAAACAGCCTTATCTTTTAAATCAAATGTGGTGTCCTATAAATGTAACAGTCGTTTTTTATATGAGCCTCAGCGTCGGCCATATCTGTCCATAAGTACATGGGAATTGACCCCCTTTATGACGCCACAAATTGTTATCACTCATGTTTGCACCAGGAGCTGTTCACACGCAGCATGACCGAAAGCGACATGCGGAGCGCTCCGTACGAGTTCCCGGAGGACAGCCCCATCGAACAGCTGGAAGAGCGCCAGCACCGTCTGGAGAGGCAAATCAGCCAGGACGTTAAGTGAGGAAAAACAAACACGCCACTGACACACACACACACACACACACACAGCTGCTTAAATAAACAGTTTACATTACCCTCGGATGGACAAACAGCTCTTCCCTGCCCACACCTATTACACACAGTCTTGCTTTCATCCATGCACACATGCTTATCAGCTTCCAACATGCCAGTTTGTGGGCTAACTAACCCCAGCCGTCAGCTAACTGGGCTAGCCAGCAGTAATCACCTGTTCTGCTGTTGAATATTTTTCTTTACAAACGTTTACAAGGAGGTGGGTTCTGTCTTGGTTGCCATGTTTTTTACACTATCTGCAACACTAAGCAGCTCGTTGAGGTGGTAATCTGACCGCAAGCAATCTCGGTGCACTACTTCTAACTGATGATGTTTTTCTGTTTGTGTCAATCTTTTAGATTTCTTAATATCTAATATGCTTTGTGTGGTTGTGTGTGTGTGTGTGTGTGTGTGTGTGTGTGTGTGTGTGTGTGTGTGTGTGTGTGTGTGTGTGTGTGTGTGTGTGTGTGTGTGTGTGTGTGTGTGTGTGTGCTTAAATATGCATATATTTGGTCTCTCTCCTTTTGTGTGCTTAACTTCTTCTCACTGCCTCTGGTGCCCGTTTGCCCCTGCCTTGCCCACACTCCCCTGCGCCGCTGCATATCACCGCAAGGCTTGAGCCAGAGATCTTGCTCCGTGCCAAACAGGACTTCATGAAAATCGACAGTGCCTCAGACCTTGAGTGAGTGAGCTCTGCGCCAGTATGTTTGTTTTTGCTTTGTGATTTTCTCTTTCAGTTCTTCTATACTGTACTGTGCAATGAAACTTCTTACCTGAATTTTCTTGTATTTAACAAAACTACATACTTATCACCGTCTAGTCTCCAGTATGTAGGATCCCTACACTACTGTAAGTACTCTTTGCCAGGACCACTAACAGAGATTATCAGCACATTTAGACATACTTAGCCCCAGCCCCTTGCTGGTGACTTGATAGAGGAACAAATGGGCACCTTAATCTTTTGCTTTTTAAATGTAACAGTGTAAAACCTGCGACTTCATTTGCATGCTCTATTTTCTTTGATTTGAATGTGATTTCTCTGTAATGAAAAACTATATCCTGTGAACCCAGAGAAACCATTAACGTTCATCGAGCTGTTCTGTAGGTTAACTATTAAAGATTACAGCACAGATACGTTGAAACATTATCCTTTGTGCACAGTGGGTTTGGAACGTTAGTATTCGTATTCACTTTTTGATTATTTTTCTTAATTCAATTTGTTCTTTCTTTTTCTAAGCTTGAAATCCCAGTATCCAATGGAAAAGTGAACATTTTGAGAGATGATTGCAAATGTATGTAGACAACATTTCTAACTGAGTTTGGATGCCACCTCCAGAACTTTATTAGAGAGCTCAAATTCAGTCAGTTGGACATGACTTTCCGAGGTTCACACCATTTCTATTGAAACAGAAACTGCGCACCTACAGTTAGAAAAGGTTATATATATATTTTCTTCTAAAGCATGCAAAGTGTGCAGCAACACACTGGAACTAAACCACTGAAGTTCTGTGGAGAGACTTGCTGTTCACTTATGTCCAGCATCCAATCTCTCCACATCCAAGATGACTCCAGGTTGTAAAAACTGCTTGTCATTTGGTTTTATAATTTCTCTTAGTTTCTATGTGACACTTAGTGACTTCTGAGAAACCTTGTTAACTTTGTGTTGTGTGTTGATTGAAGTGAAGGGGTCTGAATACTTTCCAAACCCACTGTTTCAAACACTTAACCGTACTGACTTCTGATGCCGCTGTTTTGACTTCATAAAACCAATCACATTTGGATTCTCTACAGTGACGCTTTCTGCCACTCTTCCTTCTCATATCCACATGTTTTCCATCTCTCTATGTCCTCCTCCATCCCGCCTGCGCTTTCCTTTCTCGTTTAAAACGATCGTTTTCTCTTTTCAGGTACATGAAAGACGACGACTTGGACTCTGTTGACGATGGCTTTATGGGAAGGGTATTGCCCATGGAGAAAGAGTACCAGCGGGTCTCAATATCGGGAGAGGAAAAGTGCGGGGTAAGGAGATTTTTCCAATGTTTTTATTAATGTTTTCAACTGTATTTAAACATAAACTCTAGTAAGTTAAACAGCCAATTTCTGCCCTTTTTTTGATATCCTCCTAGGTGCCCTTCACTGACCTGGTAGATGCTGCCAAGTGTGTGGTGAAGGCATTATTCATCCGCGAGAAGTACATAAATCGATCTATGCAGAACTTTTGTAAGACCACAGCTCATGCCCTCCTCGAGCTCGGAATGACGCCTCTGGATCTGAGAGTCTATGAAGATATACTGGAGACCCCTGTAGATGCTGGTATGACATGGACAAACCACACAGATATTCTACTAAAGTTGGGACAACATAGAAATTAGAAAATATATCAGATATGACAGAACCTCATTTGAAGTCAACAAATCCTTCCGGTTGTTGTGCTCAAGTCAAAGGGCTTTGTTGTTGTTTTTTGTACCCAACAAATATAAGCCGTTATGGCAGTGTGACATACTTTGTTAATATGCAGTACCATTGGAGACATTTTATTAATTTAGACGTCTTCTTACTTTGGCAGGGAAAACCAGTAAAAAAGTGGCTGTTGCCATTTTAAGTACACCACGTGGCCCCTATTCTTTTGATAATATTCCTCAGAATACCTGGAATGAATGCATCAGTTCTACAGGAGGTGTCGTTGGGCTGTTTATATACATGAGGCATCAGAAAATTGCACCCTTATCCACCTGATCTATCTGTAATGATGAATAGGTAATTCGATTAGTCGATCAACAAAATATAAATATAACTTTGTTATTTGATTTAATTCTGAGTTATTTCAAAGCATAAGAAGCAACACTTCTCTGGGTCCAACTGCTTCTTTTCCATAATTCTCTTCCATTTTCAAAGACAAAACCTATTTATTGCATTAATCAATCTTTAAAGTATTTATAATAAGCTTCAACTCTAAATGTAGTATATTTGCCCATGAGAACCAAGTGTCTTTCTATTGAAGTCTTTATACCCCCTCTTTATTGTATCAGGAGTTAGAAGTTTTGTAAGGTGTTTCAGTTTTCTACATGCCTGTCTCATGTTGTGATTAGTGCCAACATAGCTGACATACAGCATATTCCATAGGGGTTTTCCTGTACCAAAAGTAATGAGCGGTTTTAAGCTTGATGAAGGTTTGACACTCTCTCAGATGAGCCTTTCAGACATGATATAAAATAGGTTCAAGTTCAAGTTTCTTTATTTTATACCCCTGGGTAAATTTGGTTTGCAGTTCAAGAAAAGGCATTCAGCGTAGCATACACACAATGAAAAACATACAACAAAAATAATAGGCATATGTTAATATTGAGTCAGCAAAGACATGCCAGAAATAAAGTGAAGAACTGTGTTAACCTTTTAATCAAAAAAGCCCTCATTTGCAAACTGAACTAATGTGTGAGAAACACTTGCTGAACAGCTTTTAATTTTTTTTTAAATGTTATTAAGCTCCCCAAATTCAAATCTAGTTAAAAAAATAACATTAGTAACCCTGATCCACTATGTAATAAACTACACTTTGTCTCTTTTGTCTGACCATCTACCGTGTTGTAATATTAGGCAACATTGATTATATAGCCTCATTATTATTCCAGACGCCCCTGTCCACCCACCTGTTTCGGAGACCCACCCCTATGACAATCAGGACCTCAAGAATATGCCAGCAGACACAGGATATGGATGCAAAATGGTGGACGGAGTAGTCCATGTCTACACCAAAAACAACAACATGGACAAGTATGTGTGTTTGTACCTATCATAGTAATAATTATAAGGGTGGGTCTCTTTGTATTCTTGTTATACTGTTGTCCATTTTTCAGAAGTACAGAACTGGACCTACCCTATCCTGACCTGAAGGAGTACATCGCAGACATGAACGTTATGATGGCGCTCATTATCAACGGACCAGTGTGAGTGTTCCTTTTGATCATTCAACATATGTCATTGTTTTCAAACTACGTGTTTATTTGAATTAAAACAACACCTGTGCTTCTTTCTGTATGGTACAGAAAGTCTTTCTGCTACCGCCGCCTGCAGTACCTGAGCTCTAAATTCCAGATGCATATCCTTCTGAATGAGATGAAGGAGTTGGCGGCTCAGAAGAGAGTTCGACACAGAGACTTCTACAACATACGAAAGGCAAGAGCCAGCCGACGTGTGTGACGTGTGTTGCAAATATTTCAATAAGAGATTTTGAAGTGATGGCAGTAGGTATAGAGCCGTAATGTAACTCTTGCATCTTCTGCTCTGTCCTAACTCCAGGTGGACACACACATACACGCGTCATCCTGCATGAATCAGAAGCACCTGCTGAGGTTCATCAAGAGGGCCATGAAGAAAAACCCAGACGAGATTGTTCACATTGAGCGTGGTCGCGGTCAGACCCTCATGGAGGTGTTTGAGAACATGAACCTGACGGCCTTTGACCTGAGTGTAGACACTCTCGACATGCATGCGGTGAGAAATACGGGAGTAGAAGTATAAACAAATATTTTGAGTGGTCATATACAAAGGTATGCTGTGTAAATACACTTGCTATCTACACAAATGAGGTTTCGACTGATTTCGTTATTGCTAATCAGGACCGTAACACGTTCCATCGGTTTGACAAGTTCAACGCCAAATACAACCCTATCGGAGAATCCATCCTGCGAGAGATCTTCATCAAGACTGACAACCACATTGAAGGAAAATACTTTGGACACATATGCAAGGTTTGAAATAATTTCGTATTAAAGTATATTTTGTTCCTCAGCTAAACAATTCATCAGTACGTACACATACACACACACACACACACACACACACACACACACACACACACACCACACCACACACACTGATACATCCGTGTCTCTTGTCACTGTTTTGTCCAGGAGGTGATGTATGACTTGGAGGAGAGTAAGTACCAGAACGCCGAGCTCCGTCTGTCCATCTATGGTCGCTCCCGAGACGAATGGGATAAGCTGGCCAAGTGGGCCGTTAAACATCGTGTGTACTCGGACAATGTGCGCTGGCTCGTCCAGGTGCCTCGTATGTTGTAAGTACTCCACAGACTTATTAAAGCTGAGCCGAGGAGAACGTAACCCCCATATATTTGCGATTGGTTAGTGTAAGAAGAACCAGTCGAGACAAAACATTATAGCAAGTTGTCTCTTTTTGCAACACATGTATGAGAAAACTTAATTTTTTCCCATAGGCATATTATATCACGCAGATGGTAAGAGTGTGAACAAATATAAAAGCTGTGGATTTTAGCTCGATAGAAGGACCTTTGCTGTTGTTAAAGGTCAGCGCTTGTTGATCAAGCCCTGGAAGGAATGTGTCTGATGCAAGCAAAAGAAGATATGACTCAACCTGTAACACAGTTTGATTACCGTGGTTACAACCCCATCTGAGAGCAAAAGTGCATATCATAAGACGAGATAAGTCTCCTTCCTGCCGCTAGTTTAAAAAAATCAAAGAAGAAGCCACTATATCTAACTCCTTAAACAGTGTAGACACGGTTTATAGATTATAGCTTCTAGCCTCTTCAATGAAACTGTAATGACATTAATGATCATCTCTTTCACCGCATCTCCAGTGATGTTTACCAAACAAAGAAGCAGCTGGCTAACTTCCAGGAGATGTTGGAGAATATCTTCATGCCTCTGTTTGAAGTCACGGTTGACCCCCGCAGTCATCCTGAGCTGCACCTCTTCCTGGATCATGTGAGAAAATCCCTTCACAAGAAATCCAAACTGCTATCTTGATGCTTCACACTGAGAGAGAATGAGTTATTGTTGTTGTTTTCTTGTGTGTGTGTGTGTGTGTGTGTGCGTGTGCATGTGTGTGTTGTTAGGTGGTGGGCTTCGACAGCGTTGACGATGAGTCCAAACCAGAACACCACATTTTCAATCTTGACAGTCCGCTGCCGGCTGACTGGACAGAAGAAGACAACCCGCCCTATGCCTACTACCTCTACTACACCTACGCCAACATGACTGTGCTCAACCACCTGCGAAGGTAAGGGGCACATTTGTAACACACACAAAACTTTCAACACATTATCATTCACAAAAAAAGGCACACTTAATTACGAGTGTTGGAGCTATGCAGTTGTAAGATTTAATTAGAAAACATTTATTTAGTTTGTTTACTTAATATAAAATAATATGATTATTTTGTGTTTATTTTCTCGTTTGTATTATAAATTAAAGTTAATTTGAGTTTGTTTATGCTTTTGTTTTAAAATGATTACTATCCTATATGTATATAGAGGCACCAGGAAGGGCCATGTTTTTTTACTAGCTGTACGAGAGAGACAAAGGAGATGAGGCGGCAAGTTCCCACTGTTGCACATTTGTTTTGTTTGCTTGCAAGATAGGAAAATAAACCTTCAGAAACCCAAAATCCCGACTGGACAGTTGACTCTCTGCCCACACTGCGTAAGAGTCGCCCCCTTGTGCCTCAGTGGCTATTTTGATTTCTTTATTTTCCAGTTATAGTTTTATTGAGGACAAATTGCCCCTACAACAAGGTTTTATGTTGTTCTTGTAAAATATTTTGGTCTGAATCAGGCGGCGGGGCTTCCATACGTTTGTGCTACGACCTCACTGTGGTGAAGCAGGGCCGGTGCACCACCTGGTGTCAGGTTTCATGTTATCAGAGAACATCTCCCATGGACTGCTGCTCAGAAAGGTCAGGACAGAGCACACTGGATTGTTTGTAAAATCACCCAATGAATATGCTGCATTTCATTTGAAATGTCATGTCTTTTGTCCAACAAACAACGACAACCAAACAATATTACACTGGACCAAAATAAAAAATAAATGTTGCTGTTTTCTCTTCATCAGGCTCCGGTGCTGCAGTATCTTTACTACCTGGCTCAAATTGGCATCGCCATGTCACCGCTGAGCAACAACAGCCTGTTCCTCAGCTACCATCGCAACCCGCTGCCAGAGTACCTGTCCAGAGGCCTCATGATCTCTCTGTCCACCGACGATCCTCTCCAGTTCCACTTCACAAAGGTCAGCTTATTTGGACGCAGTGACGTGCGGTCAGGGTAGGCAAGGTAGGCAGTGCCTACCCTGGCGCCGTGTGCAAAAAAATAAAATAAAATAAAATATTTTTTTTATTTAATAAACTTATATTTGTATTATTACTGTTAATTATTTCGATCTTTACATGTAATCCGCGATTACTTTAAAAAAGTGTAGACGTTTTGATTAGAAAGGTGGCAGTTGGTAAGTTACGCCAAATAAATATTGTGCTTTTGCTGTTTCCCATTCATTGTGTACGGCAAAGAATCAGTGCTTTTGCACCTATTCATTGTGAACGGCAAGAAAAAAAAGTTTTCGCGCATGCGCACTTGATTCTGTATTATTTAACATGTACGCAAATAAGCGGAATTCTTTGTGCTTTTTTTACGTAAATGGTATGCCACATAAGCCTTTACGTTACATATCATCACACGTCGCGTTACACCCGCGGATTTTTAAGTCAACATTGCAGCTGCCATGTCCGTGCCTTTCTTTATAGGTCCATGGTCCGTGCCCGCAGATATTTCAGACTGGAGGAATTTTAACAAAATGGATTATAATTTAAAAAGGAACAGAACGAATAGCAAGAGAACGGCCTGCGCCAGCCTTGGACGGTGTACAGCAGCAACAGGGACAAACAATGTTCAAGCATTTCAAACGGACAGGTAGCCTACATGAATGGAAGGATGCTAGCCAGCTGTGCTGTCAGTCAGACTGTCACTGGATTACTATCGTCTTGCTTATTTCTACAGCCAGGGAGTCAGATTGGTGAGTCAGAAACTTTTTTGGGGTTTATTTAACAATAAAGTTGGATGAATTGATACCGAGTGCAATCCATTCTGCATTTTATATTCAATTGAGCAGTTGTGTTTCCATTGTTACTGACGGACAAACCTAAACTCTGCAATGTGGATAAATGGTTACATTCTGATGCTGGACAGGTCCATGGGGCATATGCTACTGGTACTTTATCTATTAAGATAAAGTTTATGGAGTGGAGTTGCCATCAGTTATGCTGTAGTCCTACATAATGATGAATGCTGTCTTTTATTTTTAAGTTGAATAGAAGTAGTACCGGTAGTTTGAATCGGCGAAGGTTTGACTTGTTGCCTTACGTTTTTTCGGCCCTCGGTGTGAGGGACGGGTCCGTTAATTCGATGGATGCGATGTTTAATCATTTAGACCAAACTACAGTAGGCTACGGGCAAACCTGAAGTCACCATCGTTACATTTCATATACGTCCCGTGTGTGTGTGTGTGTGTGAGTGAGAGAGAGAGAGAGAAAGGGAGGAACTTATTTGAAATCGGCCGTGCGTGCCTGTTTGTTGTTTATTGTTTTTGATTTAACAATATATAGGTTTAGAGAGATCTGGCTTTCAGAACTCAGTGCCTACCCACTCACTGACCTCACCGCACGTCACTGTTTGGACGTTGGCCTACATTTACACATGTCCTAAATTTAAGTTACAATCTGCAAAAACAAAAAGAAGGTCTGAAGTGATGATGCTGAAATAACATTTTTCTCCTTGTGTGTGCGTTTGTTCCGGGCTAGGAGCCTTTGATGGAGGAGTACAGCATTGCTACTCAGGTGTGGAAACTAAGTTCCTGTGACATGTGTGAGCTGGCAAGAAACAGTGTCCTCATGAGTGGGTTTTCACACAAGGTAAACTACATTATGGCTTTCTAATTACATCATAGCTCTTCTCATTCAGTGTATTTAATCAGTTGACATACAATCAGTGACTACTTTATTAGGAATCTAAAACAGTTCAATACAACAGCTCTGCTTAAAACTATAATAAATGTATAATAGGTGGGGGTAAGTCACTAATGTGCAAGTCACAAGCAAGTCTCAAGTCATAACCTGCAAGTCCAAGTCACTGTGGTGAGAATCAAGCATGTCACAAGTCAAGTCATTGCTCAGGTCAAGCAAGTCACAAGTCAAGTCATACAAACATCATATTATCTAACCCAGTTTCTACATTTAAAAGACCTGCATTCCACAGTTCTCTTCTTCATACCGTCATCGACAACATCATCCTTAAACTACAATTGAATTATTCTTGGTCTGACCGAGGGGTCTTCAACTAAAATTGAAATGGGTCCAGTTGACAACATTTTCTTACAGCAAAGGTCCGAATCTCATAATGTCTGCATCCAATAGCGACCCCTTATCTATCACATATGATCAACACCGCACATTTCTTTTTCTTTCAACCACATTTAGGCTAGGCTACTTTCAATTTCCAAGTAGGCCTAGCTTACTTTTAACATGGAAAACAAGAAAGGCAAATAGTAACAGGTAGGCCTATAGGCTACTTACACAAAACAGACACTTAATGCCCATAATGCATTTAAAAGAGAACAGGGCAAGGATCTGCGCTATGGCAAAAATATCATATCACCTTTTATTTTATGGCATGATCACATTTTGTTTCATCCCGATTAATTTATTTTTCATACTGGGGGCGAACTGTCATAACGGGCAGTTTGCTGTGCTGTCGGTGCGGGGGCGGAAGGAGCCGGTGAACGTGAAAGGTCGAACTGCATCATATAGGCCTAGGCCTACTTCATAACGGCTGTTTTGTCTCACAGAGATGCTGTTATAAAGCCTACAGTCCGTGGAGGTAGGGCGCTCGATAAGGAAGCGTGCATTATCAAGGCAGCAACGCTGCAGGAAACGCTCGTTACTTTCGTTTTCTTTTACAAGACTTCCCGGGGCCGTTACAACGTGAAAAGGGAAGGGAAGAAGGAGCTACATATTTACTGTGATTGGGTTATAAGCGTGTGGGAGGCTCACGTGAATTATTCTAGGTCTACTCTAGCCTATGGACATATAAAGAAAGGTCTAGCCGCCTCCATGACTGCTGCTCCTGTGTTGACCTGCTGACGCTGTGTTATGTTGGGTGTGTAGTAATAACCAACACGAACGCGTTACTTTCCAGTCAACATCTTTATCTCCGTTCTTGTATATCACATTCATCATTCTCTTCTTCTCTCCTCCACTCGCCCTATCTCATACCCTCTGACTCACTACGCCACCTAGAGGCTGTACAATGTAACTGAAATAACTGTATGAGTAATTCAATGCAGTAGTGAACACAACATCTCCCCCTTTCAATAAAGGCAAATTCCTTCATAACAAAACTTGAAATTACTTTTGTAATGGAATTCAAGTAACACGATGCCTATAACATTTTAAAGTAATAAAATGACAACCAATCAACCATTACAGCAACATTTAACAGTATGTAGATTGCATACCAACATTTTCATGCATGCATTTTTTTCCTTTTCTTTAATGACTAACAAAATGCATGTTTATGCAACTTCTTTAGAACATGACATAGTCCTTAGCCCAGTTAGGCGGTTGCCTACACCTCTCAGGCCTACTGTCCACATTTGCCTCTCGTTCAGGTTCGGTCTGTTCAGTGTCATTGTCCATAGTGGTCATTTCAGGTAGTACAGAAAGGTGTGATGTGTTCCAGATTCTGCCATCATCCAACAGGTAGGTGTATGGGCTTTTCTTCCGCACCACAGTTCTTGGCTTTGTGAACTTTTGTTCTCCTTTCTTTACCTTCCATGGCTTCCGAATCCTGACCTGATCACCAGGGTTGAAGGATGTCTTCTTTGCACTCCTCTTCCTGTCTGTGTACTGTTTTGAGTATTCCTGTATCTTTTTAACTCGTTCACGCACCACATCCTCGTTTACGTGGACATGAGTCATATCCATGATTTGGAGTTTTGTTCTCATTTGTCTTCCGTGAAGCAGCTGTGAGGGGCTCACTCCAGTGGTTGAGTGTGGAGTAGCTCTGTAATCCATAAGGAAGGACCTTGTGAATGGCTTCCAGAGTGTCCCTTGGATTGACGCAGTCTGGAGGCAGTCTTTGAGCACTCTGTTGAACCTTTCAACTTCTCCATTCGCACGGGGATAATATAGAGATGATTTCAGGTGCACAATTCCTCTTTGTTTTAGGAAATTTGTGAATTCAGCTGATGTGAACTGAGTACCATTGTCACTCACTAACTCCTTTGGATTACCTTCCCGTGAAAAGGTTGCTATGAGGAACTGAATGATTGTTGCAGTATCAATCTGTGCCACAAAAGCTACTTCCGGCCATTTGCTGAAATAGTCCACAAGCGTTACAGCATATCTGCAGTCTCTTGGTGCAGATTCAAAAGGACCAACGATGTCGATTGACACTTTTTCCCATGCGGCATCAGGCAAAGGCACAGGTTGGAGTGGGGCATTGTAGGTAGTAACTGACTTGTCGTTTTGTCTGCATGTAGTACAGTCTTTGATGAGTGATTCAACTTGTGCGTCCATTTTAGGCCACCAGTAAAGTTCTCTGAGGCGTTGTTTTGTTCTGACAATGCCCTGATGAGTCTCATGTGCAATGTCTATTAGCCTTTTCTGCAGTGACCCTGGAACCACGAGGCGGTGAGTGCCTCTGACCACGCAGTCATCCAAAATTGCCAGTTCATCACGTATCAGGTAGTATGGCTGTAGGTCATGGTCAAGCACTTTTTTTTGTCTTGGCCAAGGCTTTTGTAGCTGTGCGCGAAGTTTGGTCAGCACAGGGCACGAGTTACTCTCTGCTTTAAAGTCCGCCTGAGTGACTGCTTGAATGTCGTCCAGTATTGTTGCGACTGACTCCACGGTCTCGGTATAATCCATGTTTGTCGCAGGAAGTGGTAGTCTGGATAAGCAGTCGGCGATGCTGTTCAGTGTCCCAGCTCTGTACTGGACATCATAGTCAAACTCCATTAAGCGAGCAGACCACCGGGCAACTCGAAGTCCAGCTCGATTATTTCCCTTGGTAGTCAGGAGTGTAGTTAGAGCTTGATGGTCAGTGCGTAACAGGAACTTCCTTCCCCAGAGCCACACACGCCACTTTTCAGCAGCCCAGACACATGCGAGAGCCTCTTTTTCAACAATCGAGTACTTTCTTTCAGCATCTGATAAACTGCGGGAGGCGAAAGCGATTGTGTCTTCCTCTCCGGCCTCATTTACCTGTGTCAAAACAGCTCCAAGTCCGTAATCAGAAGCGTCAGTCGAGACCACTGTTGGTTTGTTTGGGTCAAACAGTTTCAGTGCTGGGCTGTTGACAACCATGTTCTTGACTTGATCAAAGCTCTTTTGTGCTTCATCATTCCACTTGAATGTCGTATTCTTCCGCAACAGAGCTCTCATTGGCTCGACCAGGCTGGCGTAGTTAGGTATAAATTTGCTATACCATGCACTTAGGCCCAGGAATGAGCGCAGGGTGGCTGCATCAGTAGGAGCAGGCGCATTCAGGATTGCAGTCACATGGCCATCGCTTGGCTGTAAGCCTTCAGGTGAGAGTCTGTGGCCCAGGAATGTCAGTGTAGTCTGACTGAAGAGGCATTTTTCCTTGTTGAGCTGCAGACCCGCTTCCTGGATACGCTTCATTACAGCTTTCAGGTTAGCGTCATGTTCTTCCTGTGAGGGCCCATAGATTATGACGTCATCTAGGTAACACTTAACCCCCTTTAATCCACTGAGTATTTTTGTCATCATTTTCTGGAATGCTGCAGGGGCTGAACTTAGTCCATAAGGAACTCTGCGGTATCTGTACAATCCTTCATGTGTAATGAAAGCAGTGAGACCTCTGCTCTCCTCATGCAGTTCCAGTTGATGGTATGCGCTTTTCAGATCCAAGGTAGAGTACATCCTTGACCCACGCAGTGCAGCTAGCACGTCCTCGATCAGTGGTAATGGGTGGCTGTCGGGGACCACTGCCTTGTTAGGTTCTCTCATATCCACACACATGCGGATTTTCCCGTTCTTCCTCCTAGTGACTACAATAGGGGAAACCCATTCGGATGAATCAACTCCCTCTATGATTCCCTGCTTTTCCAGTTCATTCAACTCTGCAGTGACGGTATCACGTACAGAAAGTGGCAGGCGTCTGAGTTTTTGTTGCACTGGTTTAACATCTGTGCGTATCTGCACCTTATGCACAAAGCCTTTGGCATGTCCAATGTCCAAAATGGTTGTAGTTTCAGGGAGCTTAGGTAACTGTGAAAGCATGGCACAGTCCACTGTTGGTTCCACCAACTTTCCTCCTTTAATCTCTATGTTGAGGTCTTCACATAGATCCAGCCCAATGAGGGGTGTACCAGACTTTACAATGTTGAAAAATCCAGTTGCAGTCCTCTGTTGGTATATTACTGTCGCTTTAAGACGTCCAAAAACTTTTAGGTTCTGTCTTGAGTATGTCAACAGTTTTACTGTAGGTGGGCTTAGTGTACTTGTGCTGAAGTTGTCTCTGTACAGTTTTTCGGGTAGTATTGAAACAGCAGATCCTGTGTCAACTAACATGTCACTTGTATGTGTACTTGTAGCTGATGTAGCCAGAGTGAAAGTTCCAATTAATTTTCCTCGGACATCAGTCTTCTTGCCAACATTTAGGACAGTCACTTCAGGCAAACTCACTTCATTGACTGACTTAGCAGAGGATTTGCACACTCTGGAATAGTGGCCTATCTTCCCACATGCTTTGCATTTACCTTCTTTAGCTGGGCATGACTGGTCGTTAGCAAGGTGATCAGCAGAGCCACATCTGTAACATTGTTGACTGGCATCATTCCGTTTTCCCCCTTTGTGCTTATACTTGTCTTTGGGGTTTCCCGCCTTCTTATTTCCCTGTCTGTAGACTGCAGAGACTAGTTTCGTTCCACTCTCAGTGAACGTTTTTGCATCAGCAACGGCGATTTCAATTCGTCTGGCTAGTGTAAGTGCCTTGTCAAGAGTTAGCTCAGGTTCCAACAACAGTCTTTCACGTATACGAGGCACACACGTTTTCTCCACTATCTGATCACGTAGCATTTCATTTTCCATTGCACTGAAATTGCACGTTTTCACTAGCTCACGCAGCGCTGCCACATAATGATCCGTTGACTCACCCATAGCTTGAGCGCGCTGCCGAAAACGGTACCTCTCCGCGACCACGTTGACTTTCGGGGTGAAAAAGGTTTGCAAAGCCAGTAAGCTACCACCGTAGGTATCCTCAGTAAGCGGCAAGGTATTGTACAACCTTTGTCCTTCTGTTCCCAGACAGTGAATCAGCAGGGCTCTTTTCCTCCCCGCGGAAAATTCTTGACCTCCGATAGCTAGCAAGTAGTTGTCGAATAGCTTCCTCCAAGCCTCGAACGTAATCTTCGGCTCTCCCGGGCACTCCAGGAACGCAGAGGGCGGTTGTAAACCGAGTAAAGCCATTCTTTTATTTCTTTATCCTCGTCGCCACTTGTTATGTTGGGTGTGTAGTAATAACCAACACGAACGCGTTACTTTCCAGTCAACATCTTTATCTCCGTTCTTGTATATCACATTCATCATTCTCTTCTTCTCTCCTCCACTCGCCCTATCTCATACCCTCTGACTCACTACGCCACCTAGAGGCTGTACAATGTAACTGAAATAACTGTATGAGTAATTCAATGCAGTAGTGAACACAACACGCTGTTTGTCCGCGCAGCGCGCTGCGTGCATTGTACTGTAAAATCACCCGATCAGGTTTCAAAATAAAACAAAATTTCTAACGTAATCAAACTTTTAAAAATTCAAGTCATTTCGAGTCATCTGTCTCAAGTCTAAGTCTAGTCTCAAGTCATGAAGACCAAGTCAAAGTCGAGTCTTTTATCAGTGTTAGTCAAGCAAGTCTCAGGTCCTCAAATTTGCGACTCGAGTCCCCTATGTCTGAATATAGCTAGGCCTATACATTTTTTTTAAATAATCACAAACGTTAAAATTAAATTGTATGATTGATAATTACTGAGGTCATTTCATAGTAGTTAAAGACGGTGTTGTACTGAGCTACATTATCTTGAAAGGTGCTTCTGTTGCTCCCTCGTGTGAAAATCGAGAGGAAAAACAGTTGAATCAGTACGAGCCCATCACTAACTATGAATTCAGTGCTAAAACATTTTAATTTTTTTAAAGACTAGTTTTTAGCGTTTTTTACTTTATTAGACAGATTTGTAGAGACAGAGTTGAAATGGGGCAAAGAGGGAAGGACATGCAGAGAACCTACCACGGGTCGTACTTGAACCGGGTCTGCTGCGATGAAGACCGAGCCTCTCTCACCATTTTAAAAAAACTCTTGTGTAAAGTTTTTTAAATTAAAGGCATATTAAAAGTCACTTTATAGCAAAACAGTTGTGTTTGATTCCATTTGTTTGTACAAGTGTAACTTAGACACATTGTTCTCTGTTGGTTCCCTCACACCTATTAGTATAGAGGGATGCTTTGAATCTAAAACTAATGGCGCTCAAAGTTTGCCAACGTTTCTGAAAACATGATGTCCAATTGATACCAGTCAGATGTTGTCTTTCCTTTCTGTGTTTAACGTGTGTCTGAGCTTCTCACTCATGTAGCTTTATCCTGATTTCCAGGCCAAAAGCTACTGGTTGGGGCCCAACTATTCCAGGGAGGGTCCTGAGAGCAACGACATCCGCCGCACCAACGTCCCTGACATCCGCGTGGCGTACCGCAGTGAGACGCTCTGCGAGGAGCTCAACCTCATCACTCACGCTGTGCGCACCGAAGAGCTGGACACCATCGACGAAGAGGACTCCCTGTGCATGGGTCCTCTCCCGGGGGGTCGCTAAAATCCCAATTGTCCCGTACCCAAACCCTGTTGTCCTCCCAGCATGACAAGGAAGAGTCGTGGTGTAAGAATAAGTCTGCCCTTCTCATCTTATATACCGTATAAACACCACCAACCATCACTATAAAGAAGTATGGCGCAAAGTTACCGCTACACTGATACCAAAAAGCCATGGAGCAGTTCTGCCGGAGAACTTCAGCTTCAGCGTTCTTCAATTTCTTGCATCCCAGTCATTTTTCAGTTGAAGGAAAATATTTTATCGTATCCAATATTATTTATATAACCTCTGTTTCTTTTGTCCTCTGCAACATGTTTAGACTCTGTCGGTATAATGAAGGTTAGCAGAGCGTACCAGCACCAGTTATTTTGTGAATGAAAATCAAGGAAATGCTCCTCAGTGACACAATGTTGTCCTTTCTTCTTCATCCAACATATTATGATATTCAGCTAAATGTTTGAATTAACAGTATATAAGTATCTTTGTACTATAGAAACCCTCACAACCAGCCTGTTTAAACTTTCCTCACGTCAAACCTGCTCTGATACTGCTCCTTTTCATGCTGCTACTCTGACCTTCCTGCTCATTATACAGAGCTTAGGAAAGGTTAACAGTTGCAGTGTTATTGAAATTTTACAGCAGGTTCATTGGTGAAAGTTGTCTGCACAAGGTTTCATGTTTTAAGCTACATCAGGGTGGCCAAAAGCTAGGTGGTAAACAGTTAACTGTACTGTGTGCCCGTTTCGTTCCGCCTGGTTTCAGATCATCTATGTGTTGTATCTCGTACCTCCAATCGTTCTTCCATTATTTCAATCAGCTCAGAAAGTAAAGACGTAAAAGACATAAACTCCATCGTCTTTAAGTCAGGAGGAAAGAAGCCTGCTAACATTCCATGCAGCAAACAGTCTGCAAATGAAATGATTCCCAGTGGGCTACATACATATTGAAATTCATCTGGGAGGGATGGGATTATTTCTGAAGTAGAGAAGATATTAAGGGGAAATTTGAATTGTAGAATTTACCAACAGCACAAATGCATGCTGATGAATTCAGCATCATCCGAGGAGAATGTCCTTACCGTTGCCTCACTGTGGCCATGAAGACATGGACCTTTTGTCCCTCCTAATGGCTCTGATTTCACTCATTCCTTCCCCTATGGACTTCTACAAAGTACACTTATTTCCCTTTTGCATGCAGTGCACTGTACATAAGCACCAAGCCTTCACAGTGCCTTTTCATTTTCAGCTTTGGGCGCTGCATGCCCCGTTTTTGCCTTTATCAACTGCAACATGTATTGAATCTCTCGTCCTCAGTCATATACAGTAGGCCTCTTTGCTGTTGTAGTACCAATGCCAAACTAACTGGAACCAAGCTACCTGCTTGGTGCAAAATAGCTTCTACGTTGGCCTTCATTCGATGAGAAAAGTTGATTTTGTTCTCTGCATAAGTGCTTTTTATTTGCATGCCTGCATGAATAATTGATGATTTATAAGTGCAAGTTGTTTACAGCAAGCTGTAATGTAAACCATCTTAATTAATTCAGGGCTGACCACCAGCTTCCGAGTCAGAAAAACTGTTGAAGTGAATGTTTCAGCAAACAAGTCAGCTTTGTCCACCATGTAGAAATGAACAGAACCATGCTGGGACATGGTTCTTGTAGCGTTTGTCCCCTTCTTTTTAACATTTGAAGATAAAATGTGTGATCACATTTAAACAAGCACACTAGTCATCCTGCCACTGGACTTGGTCCAAACTTCCCATCAAACTGTGAGCATTCTGCTTTTTTTGTGGCATTTTTATGCTTTATTATATAAAAACAGAGATATGGTTGGAAACAAGGAATAGAGGGGGAAGACATGTAGCAAAGGGCCGTGGGCTGAAATCAAACCCACAGCCGTTGCAACAAAGACTTGGCCTTAGTAGTACGCACTCTACCAGTTGAGCATTCTTTTAAAACCTAGACGCTTCAGTTGAGTAATATTCGAAGCCAAGACTAGGAGACTGAATCAAAAAAATTCACACCTTCTATTTAAATACCTAACCATCATGTATTATTATATATAGGTGTTTGCTTTATAGATGAATAGGGTCAAAGATGAGAGCTGTGTTCAGTGAAAAAAT